>CAVLJG010000009.1:67722171-68217484 GCA_963669975.1 Acanthoscelides obtectus
AGTGTTTACCGACGAATGAACGATCTTCACGGTCTGTGTTCTAAACGCGGCGTCCAGTGAGTGATGTCTATGGGGGATTCGGTCTCAAAACTTCCAAAATCCGCCACCAGAGGCGCTGGCGTCGCGCGCCATTGACAGGTTGTTGGACGGAATCTGTATCATGAGTTGGGGATTCCGCCGCTAGATGGCGCTGTCAAACCAAACGGAATCTGTGTGTCATTGGACACCTGTCATGCGTCATTGGGCATCTCACGCATAGATGGCGTTAACGTCATCTGTCATACGTCATTGGACACCTGTCATTGATGGGTTGGCATCTCGCGCATAGATGGCGCGATTTGTTTGGCGCTGTACAAACCTAACGGAATCTATGCGTCATTGGACAGCTGCCATTGATGGGTTGGGCATCTCGCGCATAGATGGCGCCGATGTCGCACCTGTCTGGTGTTGGCGTGGATTACGGGGGGCAACGTGTATACAGGGGTGCATCGAAAAATAGCGGATCGATGGACCGACGGTATATCGTTAAATCGTATATAGCAAGGCGTGACCTAAATAGCGTGGTGGGCTCCTCTGGTCGGTCGGTCGGTCGGTCAGAATGTCTCATAACCTGTATACGATGTACTGTTATTATACAGGATGATACCGTTCAAAATGAAAATAGTATAGACATTCTGACAATTATTTCGCAAACCAGAGGTATTTTCAATAAAACTACAATAATACGTTTAATATTTTATTGAAAATAGAAAAAACTACATAGGTAATATGATATTTGAAAACCAGTGGCGTAGACGTTCAACATTTCTCTGGGTACAGGAAAATTGTCCGTTGGTGTGGCATGGATTGGAATCAGCAACAAAGTTTCCAGTAGCACACGGTGTACCATCATACTTGCAAACATCAATAATGTTGGGAAAAACACCAAAAATGTGACATTTCTTGAGTAAAAAGTTTGCTTTCTGTTCTCCACGAACGTAGACATAGTCAGCCGCATATATCACCTTATTTTTAATTATTTCATTTAACTTGGAATATTTAACGTCGCCGGAAGAATATTTAAGCCCATGGAAATTCTTCTCCAAGTAAGCGACAGTTTTCTTGTCTTTAGTATTTAATGTAGAAAAAGGTTGCGGAGGTGTAAAGATGTAATGACTTTTCTTGAAACCAATTTCGATACATAGTTCTTTAGGTACGAATAATCCGTCAACTGTAAAGCCTTGAATGTCAACAAACGCGATCCTCATGATGTCTGATGCGGAACTGAGAGTCCTTCGTTGCTTACGAGATGGTTTTAATAACTTCGGTGAGGGGGAAGTACTCGATTAAGCAGTCATGTATAATGATGCAGTAGGCCTTGGTGTTGGTTGGAAAGCCAGTATCGGCTTCGATATCCAATCTAACATCAACAGTTGATGATTGGTTTCCTCTTCTTGTTTGGAACAGTCAATAACAAACAAAGCGCGATTTTTAAAAGCGGTATAATCTAAAAGACATCTCTTCAGAGGAGAAGAAGAAGTTGTATAGCTGGTTTGAAAGTCGCTATAGTTGAAATGAGCTTCAGTAAAGTGATTGTTTGCAAAGTCCAATTGCATACGTTCGTTGGGATAGTATTCACCATTTAAAGATACTCGAATACTAGCAGCATTCACGTGATCAAACAGGGTAGGGTCTGAGGTTGCGACGTCACGTTTACCGGTTTGGAAACATACTATAATGAAACGTGGTCTTTCGATTGCGGTGCTAGTTTTAACTGACCATATTTCTCTTCTCGCATCTGCGGTAATTGCAGGCAGTTCATTCAGATCCCATTTTCTAAACGGTATAAGTATCGGCTTATCAGTTTGAATAGCTTTCAAAAGTTGTTCTTTCACATCATCACTCGGGTAAATATGTTTGATTTCAGTTCCATGCTTTCAATAGTTATTTTCGCTGTCGTCGTCGTTCCAGTTTTTTCCTTGATAATGATACAATCGTTATCGTTTCTAGCTCTCACAAATCTGAGAGTTTGTCTGCCACACGTAATCATAGGATAATCATTGAAAATGTTGAAAATATGTTTAAGCGGCATTAGCAAGCTAAAAGACTTGTTATGTGTTGACGCCATTATAGGTGTTGAAGGATAGTTCCATCCAGCTATAGCCATATGATTTGAGTCTTCCTCACTGTAACATACGTAAGCTCGGACAGTACTTACAATACCAGGATCACGTACTGTTTCAACTTCTCTAGCGGATTCACTGTAAGTGCAAGAGTCAAATAGGAAGGCACCAAAGTTTGGAGCTAAAGATACATCTCCTGCTCCTCCTCCTCCAGTTATTTCAACTTTTTCCTTTGATAGATAGAAGGGAAGCGTTCATTGCAAAGAACGAATCTACTTGATTGATGCTAAATTCCACAACATCATTACAATTAAATGACTTGATGAACGGCGTATAAGATCTATACTCAGCCTTGCGAATAGATTCATCGAATGCTGGAGATCGATATAGATCAAACATCGGAGAAGTATGTGATGCTGCTGCTGCTGCCTCCTCAGTTTTTCTCTTTTGTACATGATTCTTGTTGTTGTGACATGATATCCAAGTGAGCGTAGAAACAGGATATTTGATGTAGTTAGTAGTAGATGTCGTCGCTTAGGTGCTTGGGGTAATACTGAAGTTGCCTTGGAAGCACCACTATGTCTTATAATCACTAATCCCATCTGCGCTTCGCTCTCAACTCCAACACAAGAGTACTAGTTTCACCTTGAAAGTTTACAGGACGACCGTCTTGATCTAAAGCCAACACTGTGATGTTGGTTATTTCTTGTTTCGGTATAACAGGTAGATATAGTAAATTTACAGGTGTTTCGACTATAGCGTATCCAGGATCGGCTGTCACAGCAAATTCGTAGATCGTGTGTGCAGGCGTGTCTCCGTCAAAGGCTCCCGACGTAATGTTAGCATCAAAGTGTATGGTTGATACTTTTATTATGTTTACAGGTAAATCAGAAGAATGCTTTTGACCAGGATTAAGAACTTTTTTCGAGAATCCCAATAGATGTCCAAGATTATTCGGTTCTGTAAAAACTATTTTATAATACTTGCTAAAGATTTCACATTGCAGTGTATTATTGTTAGGTTTTAGAGAAAAATAATCATCCGGAGGAGCAACTTCATTTTCAAGATTCATTTGCGTTCGTATAAATGTTTCTATGTCGGTAATTTCATAACAACCTGTCGGAAACTCGATGACTTTTAATTGACCACCACCACCTATCCGGTCGATATAATAAAATTTATCTCCTTTTTCAATATTCGGTATGGAATTGTATGAAGTAAAAGACCTAAGCGCCAATTCATAATCTTTTTTCGGATCCAACACTATCGGTGTTGAAGGACGAAATGAAAATATATGAGTAGTGCTATTGACTCTCAACAACTGCGACATGATGAATGAAAAAATATAGCTGTGTACTAAGCATTTATTCAAGTTTTTTTTTTTGTTTATTTTCGAATGGATAATTTACAGAAATAACAATTTGCTTGAGCAGTAGCCGGTCCATCCCAATGTGTTGTCCAATCAGGTCTGTTGTAGTGAACATAGCATGGAAGTCGTATTTGAAGATCAAAATTGGATGTGTATTCTGCAGGCAGTTTGTGCCATATACTCAATAATTCTGCAGGTCTCACATTGCTTATTAAATATTCCAGCGGCGGAATATTCTTCTCAAACTCTTCTAATGTAAATTCCGATAATGTTTTATTATCCATCGTTGTTGTTGTTGTTATTGTTTAGAAATTTCAAACACAATTGTCCGCAATTAACTTGATTATAAGTTTGGTAAGGATCGTTGTTGTAGAAAATTTTAGCGTTTTTCAGATATCGAACAAGTTCCTGTGGAGGCTTCAGGTTACCAAATGAATCGAAATACTCAACGTTGTTGTTTATCTTTTTATAAGCTACCCAATGAGTTCCGTTGTTTTGTGAAATATCTAAGTTCACGACGGCGCATTCTCTTTTACGTGGACCGTCTCGTGGTAAAGTGTCACGCATGAAGACACCTCGGAAATGAGGTATGTTCAAGAGCTTCGCATATTGCTTTATTTCATAATCATAAAGCGCTTTCTTGGGTAGCTTGATGTTTAGTTTTTTTGAGTTTTTTTTTTGAGGTACAACCCATAACCACCTTTAGCATTTTTTCTCAAATACAATCCTTTGCCCAAAGACTCCATAGCTTTGTTATGGCGATGGTCTTCCTCCAATTTCTTTTGTGCATTCTTGGCATCAACGACCGTTTTGGCCACACCTGCAGCTCCCCCTACGAGCGCCCCCAAGGCACTTAATCCGGCGAAAAGGGGGATCAAGGGTAGGAATCCCCCAGATTTTCCTTCGATCGGAATTATTCTCGGTAGTCGAACTTTATGTTTTCCACCTGCACTCTTCACCGCTAATCTTGCCGCTTTAAGAGCAACCAATGCAGACTTTTTTAATGTCGTGGTGGTGGGAGCATTTTTCTTCAAGGACTTTGTGATTTTCGTGAGAACACCTCGTCGAAAAGATGATTTCTTCTGCCCCATACCCAATTTTCGCTTAACTTTCATTGCGGTAGTTGTTAGCCAAGCTGCAGTCTTTTCTCCTAGTGAAGCGTCAGGTGCTTTTACACGTTCCCAGGCTCGGTTCTCAAGAATCCAATCAGCTTTGTGCCTGTCTTTCAAATTTTTGTATAAGGCGTATGCAATATCGTGGTCTCTTGCAGCACGATCCAATGGGTTCTTTCCAGGATCTCCTCGTGCTAACCTCTTCTTTAATTTAGTCCCCGCTGAAAATATACATATACATGTGTGAGAATGAAAAAAAAAATATCCTAATCTGTCGCACACTTACGTCCCAGGAACTGATACGAAGGTACGTGGAGTTCTATCGGAAGATTATTTATCAGAGAGTTTACAACACCTTCACCCTTGTACGTTAACATGAGAACTGTTGATGATGCGTTAGCAATATCTACATATATACTTTTACACATTCCTTATTCGAACGCCACACGATGAAGGTTGTTCAACAAGAGCAGTCATTACCCATTGATAACTTGGATTTTACAGCAAAAACTCAACATAGTAAACATGGTAAATTGTTACCGAATTCGTTTCGCGCTATCATCTGCGGACCAAGCGGATGTGGAAAAACGAACGTAATGCTAGCGCTGCTTTTCCATCCAAACGGTGCTAAGTTTAAAAATGTTTACGTTTATTCAAAATCGTTGTATCAACCAAAGTATCAACTGCTTCAAGAAGTGATTTCCGCTGCTAAGGGTGTTGGCTATTTCCCATTTAAGGATAACGAGGAAATTATAAGTCCAAGTAAGGCTAAAAATAGCTCTATATTTATATTTGACGACGTGTCGTGTGACGGTCAGCAGAAAATTCGAGAGTATTACTCCATGTGTCGTCATAAAGATATCGATGCTGCATATCTCTGCCAAACATACTCTAAAATTCCAAAACAGCTCATACGAGACAACTGTAACATTATAGTACTATTTAAGCAGGATGAAATTAATCTAAAACATATATTTGATGAGCATGTATCTCCAGATGTTACTTTTGATGAATTCAAAAAGATGTGTTCGGAATGTTGGGCAGAAAAGTACGGTACGTTAGTTATTGTTAAAGACTTTCCTCTTAATTATGGTCGATACAGAGTAGGATTTGATAAGTACATAAAATTGTAGGCTTATCATGTACGCCATCATTCAGTAACATGATGTCAAAGGACCAAGTTGCCGTTGCTAGTCATAAAAGAAAGATCGCAGAACTTGCTCGAGCTATACGTAAAAAGTATCTTACTTTAAAGTTAGGTCGAACTGCAGAAGATGAATCTATTAGAAAACTTTTCAAACCAATATCTGAACCTCTTAAGCAAATAGCTAAGACTCAGCAGCATCCTTCATTTATTATTAAAAAAGAGGAAAAATTGAAACAGGATGATGATGATGATGATGATGTATTCACACAGAACCCAAACTATCTCAATTTAGAAGACGTGGCTTCAACTGATGAACAAGGTAATATACCGCCGAGACCTGAAACACCACCACTACCTGAAGAAATGCGTCCTGCTGATTTTTCACAAGAAGCAATAGAAGAATACTTAGATCAATATCCCCCAATAAGCCATAATTATTTACAAGATTTTTGGACACAAAACGATAAAATTGATAAAAATTATGGACCTATATATACCGACAACATTGGTTGGATGTTAGGTAAACGCCGAATTAAATTTGATAGAGCGACTGGCCAAATACAGATATTACCTGAGGGGACAAACTTAGCAGGTACATGGTTTCGTGGCACACCTGGGCTGTATCAACTTTTATTCTATAATGACCCAAACTATGCAGATGCAGATTTACAACCCTATAAAAATCTATTGCAAAGTACCGGTGTTCATTTAGATTCGCTTGGACGCCTAAAAGGTTCGACAGGATTTAAATATAATCACATTATTAAGCCTCTCTTTAAAGATGTGCAGAAAAATAAAGGTACAATTGTCACACTATCAACATCTACAAAAATACGTAGTCCACTTAGTCGATCATTAACAAGATCCACTCCCTCAACAACAACAACAACAACAACAACAACATCATCAACATCAAAACCGCCAACAGGAAAAGGTATCGGTGATTACTTGACATACAACGAGGAACCAATCGAATACGTGTACTGGGATGATCCCAATGAATTAATCGATCGACTTAAACTCCTTATGGCATCTCAGGAAGCTGGCAATACGTCGCATGATAATGAAATAGTAGCCATCCTCAACGAGCTAAAAGAAGCTAATATAATACAGTAATCTAGTTCCTTGGTCTTTCATTTACACGATGAGTCTTGATAAATTCGGACGTCGCTTTGATAAACAAAAGACACTTCCGTATATGCGTACACCGCCAAAGTTAACACTACCCCATACTTCTGATGGAAATGTTGACTTCAAGAACGTAAAGTTGTGTAATATAAAAGATCCCACAGATAATTCAGATGCGGCAACTAAAAAATACGTAGATACTTCAGTGATTGATTTAAAAAAAATAACAGCAAAAACAGATCAAATAACAGAGTTTATTTCGAGAAATCCGCCTACTTCTGGTAAACATATGGCAACAAAAAAATATGTAGATGACTCTATTGCAAATATAACAACAAGAATAGAACAGGAGTTGGCTACAATTAAGTCTCATACCGATTTGACTCCAATACGGAAAAATATCATTGATTTATCCTCTGAATTACAACTTTTGCAAGGACGCACATCATATATATCATTGAAAACATTCGATCTTGCTAAGCGTATAAAGCCGATGGAACAACAATTTAAAGCGTTAAAACATGATGACGTACGCCAAGGAGAAGCTACAACTAGTTAACGAGCTGCACAAGCCTGCTCGAAAAAATTATCTAAGACGACGTACCATCATTAAAGGCTTAGACGATTTATGGCAGACGGACTTGGCTGAAATGCGACCTTATGCTCATCAAAATAAAAATTTCAAATTAATTCTCGTCGTAATCGATTCTTTTTCCAAGTTTATGTGGACTAGACCGTTAAAGACAAAGACGGGTGAGGAGATAACTCGTGCGTTTTCGGATATCCTCGCACATACGGAACGTATGCCGAAAAATCTACAATCTGATCAAGGTAAAGAATTTTACAATAGTAAATTTCAAACTTTAATGAAGAAGCATGATATTAATCATTATAGTACATATAGCATCAAGAAAGCGGCCATTGCTGAAAGAGCCATAAGGACGTTGAAAAATAAACTTTACAAATACTTTAGCTTAATGGGATCGTATAAATGGATTGATATATTACAAAGCATTACCAATGAATACAATGGAACACGTCATCAAACCATCGGATGTAAACCATCACAAATTAATAAATCCAACGAAAAATGTATCTTAAATCGAAAATATACTCATTTAAAAATCGCGGGCCCGCGTAAGTTTAAAGTTGGTGACATTGTACGCATCAGCAAAACCAAAATGCTATTCGACAAGGGATACGTTCCAAGCTGGACAACGGAATTATTTAAAGTTACTAAAATTAATATTACCAACCCTGCAACGTACATGCTCGAAGATATGCAAGGTGCACCGATCAAAGGAGCCTTTTATGACGAAGAATTACAGAAAACAGCCAATCCAGATGTTTATTTAGTTGAAAAGTTTTACGTCGTAAAGGTAAAAAAATGTACGTCAAATGGCTTGGCCTTGATGCAAAACATAATAGTTGGATTGACAATGATGCGATCGTCTAGGTGTATGGGGTGGGGGGGTTTCTGCTAAAAGTGAGTTCTCAGTCGGTTGCAGTCAGTCAGTCAGTCAGTCAGGCAGCTAGTAAAAAAAAAAATGGATACCAGTGCTAGTGGTTCAAGTTGCAGCGAGTTTGACCTCACCACCAGCAGCTCACACGAATCATCTGTAAACTACGACCGTGAGCTGGATGCTATTCTGGAAAGGTACGAAGAAGCGGCCAAGAACGAGGACCATTATCTGCTGTACACGCAGTTTCCAAATGGATCATACCAAATTGGATGCGGTCTAAGCCCAGCGAGATCATTTACTCCTGCTGTAATTGTGTGGAACTCATCACGGTTGAAACTATCTTTCAGTTCCTATGAGTGGGAACAATTAATCACCCAGCTCAATGTGGTAACGGTGAAGGAGACGGAGGAGCAGGAGGAGGAGAAGAACCTTCCTGACAAGTATGATCCTGTCGAAATCGAGTGCGGTGACTATTGCAGAATTCGACGACTAATCTATGATAGTACGAAAATTCTCGAAATAACCAAGCACAACATTAGTTTCTACCTCTCAGAAATGGACGTGAACGCTCTTTTAGAAGCAAATAATGAACTTTTAGTACCGTATATGTCTATGCTAGAAACTGTTGAATTTCCAAGCTATTATTATAATGCGCTTAAGATTGTTCGAGCTAGTTTTAATGATCAAAATTATACGTTTTCAGATGCTATTCAAAAATTGTATACATTTAAGCTCGTAGGCTGTACTTTACAACATATAGCGTTAGGACAACATATATTTTTCTATAGACATAGGATCGCTAATGATCTTGAACGATTTTAATAAAGTTTTTGTAAAAATGCATATCTGTCGTTTCATTATGATATACGTCACGTAACGTGACACGTGACGTGACGTGACACGTGACGTACGTGACGTGACACGTGACGCACGTGACGTGACACGTGACGCACATGACGTGATACGTGACGCACGTGACGTGATACGTGACGCACGTGACGTGCACACTTTGTTCAAAAATACCAAAAAGATGTCTTGATAGCCCGAAGAACCGCGCCACAACATCAGAAGTAATGTTAGTATTATGTGTGTGCGTGTTTTTTTTTTTTGTTTTTGAACACGCTAAGTTTTGAACTCCAACCACGCACTAACATTGCTTCTGATGTTGCACACCTCTGACGACTCAAGCTATCAGGACATCTTGTTGTTGTTGTTGTTGTGAACTCTTCTTACTAGAAAAATCTAACGAAATCAATAAAACATCTTTTTATAAATATTCATTTATTAAATCTAATTACATACATGTTTGAAAAAATATATATATATATAAATGTTAGTACTACATACATGTTTGAAAAAAAATATATATATAAATGTTAGTACAATAGATAGAGAGAAACTGGAGGACGGATGAACGCTTTTTATATATTTTTTTGTAATTTGTTTGCTGTGATGTTTTTTTTTTAAAACTCAATATCGCTGTCTACATCAGATTCATCAAATCGGATTCGGATGTTATTTCTAGACCTATCATGTAAGGCATCTCTGCAAGATTCCTGGTCTTTTAGTTCAAACACTACGCTTTTAAAGCAGCTGTGACACCAATTATACTTTTTTTGGTATACGTTCAAAATAATGTCATGTGCATCGTGAACCTCGTGAGAATGGTCATAGCAGGCAAATAAACGTTTATTTAAAGTTTTATGTATTTCTTTAAATTTAGATAAACAATTTTTACATACGTGTAGGTAATATTGGTCCAGCCAATATCCACTTGTCCATAGACAGTAACTAGAATAATCTTCAAAAACATAACCCCAATCTGATTTTCCTAATATAGTGTGAATTAAATTTGGATCTATTTCTTTGTGACATCTAATAAAGTTAATTCCTGTATATGAAGAATCAAGATCATTTTTGGCTTCTTTAATCATAGCGTGCCATTTATATAAAGGAAATTGTTTCACAATTTCCGTAGTTAATTTCCATGGTAGTGGAGACTGCTCCATGAATTCTACTGCTGATGATGTTATTGATTCGCAAATTTTTCTAACAGCTAACTCTGATAATGTTGGGGCATTCATCTATAACAAAAAAAAAAACGCTATTATAAGATACTGTAATGCCCCCACGGAAGTGTGTCAAAACTGTTCGGAATTAAATAACGTTTGTCGTCATACGGACTTAAACTAATTTTTGACTGTTCAACAGAATATACGTTGTGTGCATACGACCTGATACAGCGTTGTGTAGCTGTTTTTTCCTTAAATTCTTTCAAACATTCAACATAATCCTCAAATGCAATTTTATTTTTAACAACATTGTACTTAACCCCTTTAGATTTTTTAACCACCTTCCCACCCTGCACCTTGTAACTATACATTTTGCTTCGAAGTCCAACAAAATGTGTCATAATTTTACCGTTATTTTCATCTTTCATTAGACCCGGCACCTTTTTGTTCTTACGCAGTATTTTATATATGTTATTTTCAGGATAATCCGAAGTATCAAATTTACTGGAATCAGCTTTAATGATCTCCTCATATGCATCCTCACATTGCAATTCGTAGATAAAACTGTCTGTGTCCATGTACATGAGCTTACACCTTTCTGCACCCATTTTTGGTAGCATATAGGTGTAATGAAAATCGTACATGACTAGTTTCGATAGGTCTAGAATTGCCTGCCCTACATACAGAGGTTTGTTAAACGTTATTTCAGCCTTGTTCAATTCGATAACCACCAGATTTTCCTCTAAAATTGTGCGACTGTGGAACCGAAAACTCGAAATCAAGTTTGCTGCCCCATAGCGACCACCCCAAGATTTAACGATTTTACATACGCGGTGCTTACGTATATTTTCCATGGTCTTACCGAATACTGCATTATTCATTAATTTAAAAAGATTTTTTTCGAAATCATTCCGGGCTGCAGCTCTACATCGAGTATTCAACTCGATGTAGGGTTTCAGCCAGGCTGCTTGTTTAAATTGTAAAATTTTATGGATTTTCGTTAACTTTAACCCATTAGCTAGCATTTGTTTTAAATTTTTATAGTGAACCGTGTACTCTTTTTTATCCGTAAGTGTTGCCATTAATTTCGGCAATTTTACCCCGCCGTCGCTGGGTGGTACGCTACGTTCTGCCGCAAACGGAAAATCTTTGTGTTTATCGTGCAGTTCTTGTGGGTACGATAGATCGACTTGTAGCACGTACCCTACGTCAGAGTCGTCGGGTATTGACATCACATCAAACGATGTTACATCATCTACCCATTTGAACCCTCCGTAGGGTAAGGGTTGCTGCATAGCCTTCCCATATAAGCTATTCACATCCAGGTACATAAGGTACTTGGACGGCTTTTCAGGATCATATTCGGGCATATATTTATTGTTGGCCTCCGAAAATCGGTTGCTACACACCGAAATTCCACCTCTTATAGCATTTTCGTAAAACATCACCATATCTAGATCCTTTAGTAGTTCTAACTTACACCCAGTGTATTTGAGCATACAGTCCCACGTATATCCGGGCATTGTATAGTACCACGCAGGATCCAGACCATAGGTGGAGAAACATTTTTTACGCAATTGCTCAAAAACGTCGGCAAGAAGCAGAATATCTGTTTTTAAATATATATCAGAATACTCTCCTAATGTTTTAATGTTAAACTGTTGCCAAACAGATTGCGCATGAGCATACTTCTCGTCACTTACACTTTCATCGTTTAATTTATTGTAAAATTTTTCAATTGGGGGCAAAGTCGTTTCATTTAATTTTTTCAACGAATCAATGTAATCGTAACAGAAAACTCCTTTCTGTGTTAATAATTTGAATTTATCTTCATCTAAATTTTGAAATTCCCTTTGTAAAATTTTCTTTTCTGATACTGCTAAAATTGAAGCTAATTCATCAAGAGACGCCCCCATAAATCGAAAAGAGTCTATAAACCGCAATTTAATGTTATTTTCATCTGAGTGCAGCGTAAAGGAGATGTATTTATCTTTGTTGATGGGAAGTAGACTTAAGCGACCTTTTTTACATAAATTCGAAATCATAAAGTGACTATCGTACCCACTTAAATTATGGAATATAACCGGCACAACAAACAATTTTCTAAAGTTCAGATTGCATGCTTGGTGTGCGTAACCTCTGAACTCTCCACTGAAATGGTTGTGATCTCTAACGATTATGTCTTTTTTTGTTTTTGAAAATCTCTTACCGCAAATATGACATGATGTTGCCTTACATGTGTCTAATTTTTCAATCATAGGTACGCTTGTTTTTATTTTTGAGTTTACAAATTGCGCAACACCAGCCATACGATTTGCAAACCAATCCATACAATCTGCACCTCGAAAGCTCTCGAAATAAGAAAGGCTATCATCATAGCTGCATTTTACATAGAAACCAGCACTATACGGAACGTGTTTTTGATATTTTATGGTTTTAGTTAAATTTACGACGCTACTTTCTTTATGATTTTCTAATTGACATTCAAAATCTGCATAAACAACAAAAGGAGTATTTTGTTGGTATGTAAAGTTTTTAAATTCAACGCAGCTCTCTTTAGGAAGGTTAATTTTATATTTATTAAATTTAGAACACAGTTTTTCATGTTCAACTAATTTATTTTGCTGATGGAAATAGTTCAGACATCTATCGCAAATAAATTTTTTCTCACGATGTTTATTTAACTGGCTACTAATAAGACGCGAAAGATTTTTAATCCAACAATAGTGATATTTAATTTCATCGATTGAATCATTATCTTCATTTGCTGGCGCTGGTGGAGGAGCATCATAATCATTTAAACGCGGATAATATTTATTTTGAGCTAAAAGTAAATTAACATGCGTATCCCGTTTATTTTCCGTTAATCTTGCTGGTACTACTATGTAAAATGATTTTTTTTCTGTTTCGATCAATTCTAAAGCGTAAACATTGACTGAAATGTTATTCATCTTTTCAAATTTTGAAATTTTTGTTAGCAGCATAGGACTATCTAAATTTTCTGTTTGTAAAACGTCAGTAAAGTGTGGATATGAGGAGGTTAGTTCTGCATGTCTTTTTTTGCTAGGAGTCCGAAGAGCGCTTACAATGGCCCAGTAAAAGCAATTTTGATCTATATTTTTAATGTTTATACAAGCATTTTTCCTTATAATCGGTTCTGGTAGTCTAATATAAGATGAACCGTTTCCCAATTGATATTTACTGATATTAACAACTAAGGAAATAATTTTATTTAACGCAAATCCCGAATCTTTTTCAGCAAATTCCGATAATTCGTTTAAAAGTTTATCTTTCACATATATCTTAAACCACTCGTCTATTTGAGTTGATGTATCAATAATATGATTTTTAGTATTAATATATTTAATTCCCAAAATTTCATTATCCCCCGATTTCCTAATAAACTCCCCGCAAAATGTTGTATTTACTTTGAGCGCACAATGGGTGTTCAAAATATTCCTAATTTTCCTTTTAAAAACAACTACACAATCTGCTAAAAATTGATTCAAGTCCTTATGACGCAAATTAGCTATGGAACCGGTTTTTATTCTACTTTGAAAGCTCGATTCTACATTTTCCCATCTAACCCTCTGACCCAATGTTAAGTGAAGTCCTGCCCCAATATGTCTAGTTAAAATCAACTTTCTAAAATGTTTAAAATGCCCCAAATTTGTTTCTACTTTTCTACAGGTCCCTACAGATAATTTATTTTGCCTTCTACTACGAATTACCCGTTTACATAATCTAATTTGTTTTTCTATTCGTTTCAGCCACACTTCCGCGTCTCTGATTGTAAAATTATCAAATAAAATTTTCCGTAGACTAACAATTGATAGTAGAACACCGTCTGTTTGTTTGATGATCTTTTTAACCTTATTTGAAGACATTTGAAAAGACGACATTTTTTTTTTTCAAGCAAACACATTACTCAAAAATATATAAAAATGCTCACCCTGTCCTCCTCCTCCTGTTCTCTGCTTTGTTAATTTTCCACTATTTTGAATGATGCTAGCGGTCGGCTTTTCCCTACGTCCACTTCCCCTTGGAAGATGATCGAGTATTTTCCGTGAAAAAGTTCGTCGATGACCGGCTGGTACGTTTCCGTCACCCGCTGTGGTAGAAATAGCACTTCCGGTCCTAAATCTAGTAGCACGGCTTCCCCAAATTTCGACTTGACCACTTTAGCTGCTTGGATTGCAAATGGTGTCCCGACTGGTAGGTCCTTTAATTTTCTGATAGGTTTGCGGTCTACAACCGAAGACGCAGCATTAATTTTTGATAAATCCATCTATAAAAAAAATTGAGTCGTCTAACTATTTTGAAGCATAACACGAAAAAACAGTTGCACTTAGAGACATAAAAAAGAAAAATATTAAATAAAATAGCACTTACTTTTTTTAAAATTTTCGCTATCTCGTCTCTCTCGAAGCACTATTGTACTGCGGCCGTTGTTCCAGCTTGCAGCGTTGTGCGTTAAGTGTGAAACAATGATGACTATTGCATGCGCTCGCTAAATATAAATACGTGGTTGAGATAACACACGCGTGCATGAGATAATTGTATCGTAAATATGCATATTATATGCATCATATTCTCAGTACCATTTTTATCGAGAAAACAACATTCATTGCGGTTGCAGTATTTTTTATATAATTTCTTAGTAATACATGAATGTATCGTTTGTCCGGCGGAAATTCCAATTACAAGTTGCACATGAGAGTAGAAATTTAGAAATATAGTAAATTCGTGTATGATTATTGTATATTTGCTGCCTAATTTTTTTTTCAGTCAAGATTTTGATTGGGGGGTAAACGAATTTATATTTGCTATCTGAGATTTTTGACATCATTCTCTATCAGGTGTTGGTTCATGAAATTGGACATGCTCTCGGCATAGCACATAGTGCTTCTCCGAATGCTATTATGTTTGCCTTCTATCAGCATGAGATTCGTGGTCTAGATGTTGATGATATAAATGCAGTACAATATCTATATGGAAGAAAAAACAAATATGATTCAATCCCAACGTCTACCACCGCATCAGCAATACCAAAAACAACAACAACTATAAGATCTACAACTCGTAAGCAGCCGATCCTCAAAAATTTGTGTGATATTATTCCAGATTTTATGTTTTTAGCTATTGCTCCAGAGTTTTCAAATTACCGATTATATATTGCACATGATATGTTTATATGGAAACTAGACTTAAACGAAATGATTATCCCATCTCAGCCTGAACTTCTTGTCGATTATGTTCCTACAGAATTACGTCAATACACTTTACAACATATTTTCCAATCAACAAACGGTGACTTGATTACCATTGTGTCTCCAAACAACTATTTCTCAGCATCATTCCCTACCATTAAATTTCTTGATAATTTTTCAATTGATATACCCGATAGGGCTCGAATCAATGCTATTTTTCAATCAAACGCAGGACGGTCCTATACCTTTTATAATAATATGTCATATATAGAATTTTCTAACGATTTTACTGATGTGTTGAACAGAGGACGGATAAGAGACATATTTCCTGGGTTACCTGAAGTTTAGGGAAAAAATTAAAAAACAACCAGAACTGAACCGTGAAATACATAATTTGATTCTTGTCTGTCATGAACCAAATCAGTTGTCGAACAATGATTTGAGTCGATTAGTATCAACATCTAAAGTACTCCCTGATATGTAGTTTTATTGAAAATACCTCTGGTTTGCGAAATAATATTGTCGGAATTTCTTGTTGCAAGTTGTTCAAGCGCGGGTATTCAAAACATGGCACACACACACACACCAATCAACCTTATTGTTATATATACTATATGTTTCAATAAAATATCCATTATACTATTTTCATTTTGAACGGTATCATCCTGTATAATAATAACAGTACATCGTATACAGGTTATGAGACATTCTGACCGACCGACCGACCGACCAGAGGAGCCCACCACGCTATTTAGGTCACGCCTTGCTATATACGATTTAACGATATACCGTCGGTCCATCGATCCGCTATTTTTCGATGCACCCCTGTATACACGTTGCCCCCCGTAATCCACGCCAACACCAGACAGGTGCGACATCGGCGCCATCTATGCGCGAGATGCCCAACCCATCAATGGCAGCTGTCCAATGACGCATAGATTCCGTTAGGTTTGTACACCGCCAAACAAATCTACGCCATTTATGCGCGAGATGCTCAACCCATCAATGACAGGTGTCCAATGACGTATGACAGATGACGTGTAACGCCATCTATGCGTGAGATGCCCAATGACGCATGACAGGTGTCCAATGACACACAGATTCCGTTTGGTTTGACAGCGCCATCTAGCGGCGGAATCCCCAACTCATGAATACAGATTCCGTCCAACAACCTGTCAATGGCGCGCGACGCCAGCGCCTCTGGTGGCGGATTTTGGAAGTTTTGAGACCGAATCCCCATAGACCATCTACTGGTCGAGAAGAGTTCCTGCACCTTAAAGATATAAATCGAGTTATCATTGAGGCCTGTTAGATCGCGGACGATGTTCCTCGATGCGTGGCGAACATTCGCGACATACGTAACCAGAATTACGCCTAAGTAACGATTCACAAGGATGTCACATTGGTACTCAGAGTCCTAATTACGAAGGCCTTACAATATGAAAAACCCAATAAATCAGTCAATCAGAAGTTGACTAAAACTTTTTTTGGCTACGTTAACTCTGCTCCTTTGAGGTATTACTTTGTCTTTTTCCTCGAGTTTGTAATGGGGTGTGGGGCGTAGCATTGGGATCAACCCTCGTAATTTTTATGCCGACTATTTTTTTCTTACTGGATTATCACCGTTTAACCATGTTAGTTGACAAATTTGGATTCAGGAAAAGACATAATTTGAATGTGCTTGCATTTTCAAATAACTAAAAAGAGGGTTCAACAGAAGTATAACTACCCTAGTTGTGTACAGTTCAGAAGTTATGGCAATACATGGGAATAAATTTAGAAAATTCAGCTATTACAAAGATGGTGATAATTTCTAAAATATTGGCAAATATACAGGGTGTCCCAATTTTGACCTACATATCAAAGTTATGATTTTTTAAATAGAATGCCTCAAATCTTATTGTACGTTTGGATAAACTAATTCAAAAGAAGAATATTGATATAACATACTATGGGGTTTTGGTAATTAGCTACTGAGATGTAATGTGTTCTGTCCAGAAAAACCGTCCACTTGGGCAACCCCTCAATCCGCCATTTTGAAATTTGGAGTGCTGAATTTTGAATCAAACTTACACCCCTCAAACTATTTCTTTGGGCTTCGCTCAAAACGAACACCATATTCACCATTTCTTCTTTAGACAAATTTATTTTCAAACACGTTTCTACTGTAATGCTCACAAAGCTAATTTTGACAGTTTGTAACTAATAAACAATTCATTTGTTTCCAATATGCGATATTTTAGGGAATTAAGCCGTTCCATAAAAGACGTGCTAACAACCGAAAAAATAGCCGTAAAAACCCTTATGTGTCTAGTATTAAAAAAGGCTTATAAAAAATTGAATCCAAAGTTGCACAAATATACAGGGTGATGAATTTGAAATTTTTGAAAAAAACTACAATTTGCATTTTCGATCGCCCTGTACGAGCAAAAATTAAAGTTCGAAAAAGTAGCAAATAAGATAAAAGCTGAGGTGTGTAAGTTTTTTTGATACAAAATTCAGCACTCCAAATTTCAAAATGGTAGACTGAGGGGTTGCCGAGGTGGGGCGTTTTTCTAGACAAAACACCTTATATCTCAGTAGCTAATTACCAAAACCCGTCCACACATGGATGGGCCACGCATATAGCGTTACATTGAGGATAAAAAAGTTTTTTCAACGAATGCATTTTTCACTTTACACGACAAAGAAGTTCAATACCAAACGTATTTAAGGTTACATAATCTCCGAATTTGATGATGACTTGAGCTCAAAACATTATGTTAGAAAGAGATAGAAGCCGGCTAGCCAGCGAAGCTCATCACCAAGTTGCCTAGCAACGCTGACGCAAAAGGCCTTGAAACCAGACAACAAGGGAAAATAAAAATGTACCTACCCTCATATCTACGAAGGCAATTTTCTATCTTAATGATGATCCCGCGCACGTCTCCTAAATGAATCTAAATCAAATTGTAAATAATCCCTCCTCCAATAAATATAGCCGCAAGCGGCAATCTCCATAAATCTCCTTCCTTCCCTTTTTAGCCTACGAACCCAGCCTAATATACCAGGTTTCAATCTTTCGGGTGTATACAATGCTACGCCATAGGATACCTTATAGCAAAGTAACGATAGACTTTAGAGGGCAACAAAATTCAGCCAGAACACTTAAAGAGTGCAGAATCTAAAAAAACAAAAATCCATCAGAGGGCAAGGATGTACTGCACCACCCAACGGCAATTTCTTGAAGTACATAAACAAAGTAAGTTCAAAGTTGTAAATCAAAACCGATTAAAGAACTTCGCACACTACTTTGTGTGAAAGAATCATAAATTCCCAAGAATAGATGGACAGACAGATCGACAGACAGGCGGGCAGACTGACATCAGTTTTCGTGATGTAAAAAACAACTTATTTTCGAAAAATTTTGCGATTACAATACTTTCCCGCCAGTGGCATAGAAAATAAAAATAAATCTAAAAATGAAAATATCGCACCATCCCTATTATTCTATGTGAAATGAAAACTGTTTTTAAGATTTCCTGTCATAATGGTAAAGAAGAAAATATTTTTAATTAGATTATTTATTTGAAAAATGATCGTTAATCTGTTTTAATATCAAGCAATGACTGTACTCCAAAAACAAAACAAAGCAATGTTTGAAAATTTATCAAACGGTAACGTCTTTTTCATCGTTTTTTTTTATTTTATTCTTTCGATAATTTTGCCGTGGTTAAGTTGTGAGTACTGGACTATACGCCACAGATACGTTCCGAGAACAGCACCTTATACACTGTCATAGCCTTAAATTGGCCTCCGACTCTGCAGGGGGTTATTTATGTCTTTTGTTGAGTTGTAATGTTGTCACCTCGTTCATTCTACTTTGTTGCTTCTCGCTCTAACCGCATCGCCCGTCGGACTAACCGCTCATAAAAAGTGTAACGGTTGCCGTTTTATTTGAAATGGTTGTGTATGAAAATCACCATTTTATTATAGACCGAAAAATACGCGACTAATTTTAAAGTTATTCGAGTTACCAATAATAAATAGACGCGGACTTGATCTAGCACGTTTTCCGCATTAGCGTGAGTGACAATGTATGCTTATTCGATTTTAATAATTTTTGGCATATATGCTCAATGTCCCTCAGTAGTAAAATGATTAAATTTTCACCTTGATTCGTCAATTGACTGCAGAAGCTGGTTCAATAATGTGTTAAGGATCCACGATCTCTTATACGCTCCATGACACGCCTGGGCATCGTGCTGATAAGGTGGTCGATATCCTGTTGGGGTATCTCATTCCAGGCTGTGCAACTTCGTAAGTAAGAGCTGCTATAGTCTGTGGAGGGTGTTACAAATTCAAGAGCCTGCGACCTATCATGTCGCAGGCTCCATAAATGCTATGTGCGTTAATAAAGAATTTCTGATATGTTCAATTGGAGATAGGTCAGGCGATCGTGCTGGCCAATTTAAAGGGTTGATGCGATGTTGATCCATGAAGGCTAACGAAAAATTCGTGAATTCTAATAAATATAGGTGTTAACCTTTTTGTTCACTCAGTATATTTACTTATGTCAGGGCCACACATCTTTCTGTATCTCTAGCCACTTGACGTAATAAAAACAAGCCTTTAATAATGCATCAGAAGTAAAATGATCATTATCGTCATCTTATGCGGAGCTGTCGATAACAATTTTATGGATATCAAGCTGGAGGGCTAGACAAAGAGGGAGCAACATATCAATTAAGAGAGGTGGTTCTATTAGTATCAAAATCTAATACT
Organism: Acanthoscelides obtectus; assembly: GCA_963669975.1. Classification (NCBI taxonomy): domain Eukaryota; kingdom Metazoa; phylum Arthropoda; class Insecta; order Coleoptera; family Chrysomelidae; genus Acanthoscelides; species Acanthoscelides obtectus. The sequence continues at coordinate 67,742,479 of CAVLJG010000009.1, forward strand.
CTACTGGAATTTTTGAGGCTTGAGCAAATGATGATGCTCTCTGAGAACTAGTGGAGATATTAACATAGTAAGAAGAAAGCTTTTCCTTTGATTACATTTGATATATATATAACGGGTGATTTTTTATGAGGTATAGGATTTGATTTTCAAAAACAACACAAAAAATTTGAAAACACCATTAAATCTTTATTTGAGTCGATAGAACGGTCGATATAATTTAATGTTCAAAGTTTATTTCATGTAAATGTTGGCCGCGGTTCCGCTTTAGATGGCCCATGCGCAAGGTCCAATTTTGGCACACTCTCTCTAACATATCGGGCGGTATCTCACGAATATTCTTGGCTTCCACTGCGTCAATTGTTGCTGGTTTATCCCTGTAGACATTAGCCTTAACATGGCCCCACAAGACATAGTCCAACGGCGTTAAATCACACGATCTAGGCGGCCAATTGACGGGCCCCAAACGTGAGATAAACTGTTCACCGAACTCGCCTCTCAATAGGGCCACTGTTTCGTGTGCGGTGTGGCATGTGGCACCGTCTTGTTGAAACCAAATGTCAGCAAAGTCCAGCTCTTCCATTTTGGGCAAAAAAAGTTTGTTATCATCGCACGGTAGCGCTCGCCATTCACAGTTACGTTCCGGCCATTGTCGTCTTTGAAAAAGTACGGCCCGATGATGCCAGCGGCCCATAATCCACACGAAACAGTGATTTTTTCGGGATGCATTGGTAGCCCTTACAATGCTTCTGGCTGGTCTTCACTCCAGATGCGGCAATATTGCATGTTAACGTACCCATTCAACCAGAAATGAGCTTCGTCGCTGAACACAATTTTTCGATAAAAATATGGATCTTCCTCCAACTTTGCCAGCGCCCATTCACCAAATTGGAAACGTTGTGGGAGGTCGTGTGGCTTCAATTCTTGCACCAGCTGTATCATGTAAGGTTTTAAACCCAAATCCTGTCGCAAAATTTTCCACGTAGTGGAGTAACAGAGGCCCAATTGCTGCGAACGGCGGCAAATCGACATTTCACACTGGCGGATACAGCCGCAATATTTTCTTCAGTCCTCACTCTGCGTCTGCGTGTTGTTGGATTAATGTCCAATAATGTAAACTGGGTTCGAAAGCTTCCGAATAGCTCCCTCAGTAGGCCGACCAAATTACCCATAAATTGGAAGCAGTGCTCGATGCACTCTCTGATAGTAAAATTCAATAATTTGCAAGCGCTGTTCGTTCGTAAGTTGATTTATGGTTAAATTATAGAACAAACTGAACAAGTTTGACAATGACACAAGACACGATTCACGCGTCATCTGTCAAAAACAGTGTTGCCAAAATGATCCTAGCAAAAAAATGACTCATTATATATATATATATATATATATATATATCTTGAGGCATGTTCAAGCACACTGTTGACAGCTACATTTTTCACTACTCATGGGAAGATTCTGCCTTACTGATACTCTGATTTCTTGTAACATTGACAGAGTTTGAAAACGTATGCACTAGTAGAAGTAGAAAAGAAACATCAAAGTTTAAAGCAAAAGAAAAGGAAAAGTGCACAAATGTGGACAAGGCTCGATGCCATAGACCCTAATCTAACTTGTCACTGCAAACACCCTCTTTATCTTTGTGAGACATATTATAGAAAACATGAATAGCTGTCCCAAGAGTGAACACTCCCGTAACGACAAGTCCAATGCTCTGCTACTCTGTGGTTCATTAATGGTCAGCTCGTGTTTCACCCAATCGCTGGATATTCTGAGCCGATGCGTATGATGCAAATATGCTCTCCACGTACTGTGTAGACACATCAAACGAGATTTTAATTATACATGGTGTTAATGAGCTAGAGAGGCCTAGAAGATTGCTTCCTTGCCTGTTTCTAACAAATAGTGTAAACATAGATTCCATTTTTTTAAATATCTATTTTTGATAATAATATAAATAGTTTCATATTTTTTTGGAATCTGCTGAAATTTGGCGTGCTCAGATGCAGTCCTGAAAGTGTGAAGTACTCTGAAAAATAACCTAAGCAATTTGAAATCCTTTTACGGTTTTAGAATTGATTGTGGTTGAATTCCTGTCAATACACCTTTCGATGACATTATTATTATTCACCTATGTGTTTTTTATTATCGTTATTTACCCAGAAAAAGAAAAGCTTCTTCTCACTTGGGCGCAGTGGTCAATAATAGTGGCTTCTCCGAAAGTTTGGACTTTCCTTTTCAGGAACAACTACGTTTGTAGTAACAAACACAATGTGTGGTGAAAGCAGAAAAAGTAAAAAAAAATGAAAGAGTACTCGCCGTTCCTAGAAAAGAAATTCCAACTCAACATAGCTAAGCATTGGTGTAAGAATTGACTACATTTCCGGAATGAATGCAGCAAATTGCTAAATTCGCACACGTAGTTCGTCAGCCGTGTTTAGACACTAAACATTCCTTTTGGCGCCAAACAAAAAAGAAATTACGAATGATATTTAAAAACGGTCCGCATTCACTCGCAAAGCCTCGGTAGCATTTTGAAGACACTCATCCTAAATTAAAATAGTATGGGCAACTCGGATATCGCTGTATGGGTGTGCCAATTTTGTTTTTTTCTTGGAACCGATGTGTAAAGGTTTTTTTCTTACAAACGCGGCCAATACGTGTTCACGTTTGATCTGATCGAGGTTCAGGACCGGATTAGGTTTTGTTTAGGGTTCATTGATTATGCCTGACATCTCGGTATTCCTAAGACTTTGGTGTGTATGTTGCTAAAAGAACTGCTTATTTTTCAAAGATCTATACGGTGTGTAAAGAAAAGTCCCAACTTTGAAGAAACCCTATATTGTGAGTGGCAAACTGTCTAGGATGGTACATCATATATTCGACTTGAACGCCTATTAGCCTTCGCGCGTTTTTGGTTATCTTTTATCAACTTCGCCGGAAGCGAAGTGCATAGCGGGGGTGAAAGACTCGTCATAATGGGCAAAAATCGCAATGGAGACTGAAAGTGGAAAGATGTAGCATGATGGATCAACTATGGTCTGGTCAAAATGCAGATCATTTGTCAGATTGAAATTCCTAACCTCAAATCGTTAAAAGGGTCTGTTTTTCCATTCACTTCCATCTTGTACGTATCACGGACGAATATTTCAGTGGGTTATCCGTTAGGTGGCGCTATCGTCGCGCACCCAGTGGATACGAATGTGCTACCACTGAATGCAAATCACCTTTTTTTTAACGGACCGATGTCAATGCGGCACCGTTGTCACTTTCTGCATCATTAACATTGTCACGTGATGCGGTGGCCAATAGGATCGATTGCATCATGATTAAGTGCACCGCTGCTTCGTCATTATGGGGTGCTAATGGATCCCGAGCGGATGGGACATCCGTCTTCCCACTGCCACTGCCCGGGGTGTCGTCCTTCTTCCCAGTTTCCGCAACAATGCCCGGATGCCCCACGGCTTTTAGGCCGCACATATTTTTTGGAAGGATTACATTGTCGATATCTGTACGATGGGAGGGATTATAGTCGAAGATAGAAATATGGGGCGTTGACGTATATCTTTTACTTTTCAGAAATACAATACGTTTAATACGTACATTTCAAAGCAGTTTAGCCTACAGCGTCATACATAATTAAGCCGATGTTCGGTATAGCGGGTGTAAAAAAGGTAACGATACCTCACTGTGTTTTTCCAGGTTAGGTATTTTATATTGTGACCTTGAATTTGACCTTCAAATAGCCATGAATGTCAACTTATATAATATAAATCTAAATCCCCTTTTTTACTCTGCATTCGATGTTTGAATATGTATCAACATCAAAGATCAAGAACACATCTCAAGGTCAAATGTGTGAGGCTAGGAAAAATTCCTAGAAGCTTTGCATGAATAATTGCTTAAAAACCTGTAGACATTCCATGGTCAACTTTTCTTAAAGCCCAGCCTTTCACACTGGCAGTGAGAATTTTTACGTTCAAATACGTTCTTGTACAGGGTGTACCGAAAGTATGAACATACCTAAATATCTCGGAAATTAAGGATGCTATAAAGAAACTTCAAGTACAACAGTTTTAGTAAATCAAATGGAGTACCAAGGGTTTGACGGTGACGTTCGCCTTGAAGGTCATTTCAAGGGCAAGTTGATTTTTTAAACGGGAACCCCTACTTTTTATTCCAGAAATGAAAATCCAAATTAATTAATCCCCTGAACATGGGAGTTCTCTCCATTTTCAGCGCTGGGATCAAAATTGAGGCTTTCCGTGCGAAACAATTTGACCTTGAATTGACCTTCACGGTCATAGCCTAGGTCAGAATGAAGGTTACCATCAGATGTGTAGTTGGTTGTCCTGCAATGTTTGAATTAAAAAGTCTTCTTCAATATCCTTTTTCCAGCTATTGGCTGCTTCACAAAATTCCATGAAAGAGTAACAGTTGACCTTGAAGTAACCTCTACAACTTATTTTAGCCCTAATCTTATTTATACCGTTGAAGAGGAAATTTTGTTGACTTTCTATTTCTGCAATAAAAAATGGATTTGTAAAAATAAACTTGCCCTTGAAATGACGTTCCAAGTGAACGTCAACTTCAAATTCAAAGTCGCCACTACATGCACTTTTTGGTTTCCTAAAACTTTTGTATTCAAAGATTTTCCCAGCACATTTAGTTCCTGAGATATTTGGGCGTGTCCATGCTTTTGGGCCACCCTGTATACTATTATCACTTTGAAGGTGAGGCTCAAGGTCAAATACAATGTCATCATTTGTTTTTAGTTAGTGGACTAAATCGGATTTAGACAGCATCATATCATTAAATTGTACTGATAAATGTATCTGATAGCGTCTGATAGTCAAGAATCATTTTTGGGAATAAGTGATTGAACTCTTTGTTAAAGGTTACTGTAGGTCAGTTTTTCTCCGTCAAAAATTTTGATAAACTTTTAGGAATTTATCCTAACCTCACACATTTATTTATTAATGAGAACTTCCCCTGATGATCTGAGATCTAAAGGCTACTTCGCTTATAGTGAGTAGATTTTTGGTACTGAACCTGATACTATCCCTAATACGTTAAATCTTAATCTCTTAAATCTCTTATTTAACCACTTCCCTACCGACTTTGCATACACGGTGTTCCTTAATGATCTGCGAATTTTTAAGGGTGTGAATCTACATGAAAAATTAATGTTAGTTTGCTTTATAAACTATGGTCCAAAAATGTTTCCTTACAAAAACTCGGGGTGTGAAGTTTTAGGAAAAAAATGGACATTTGGTAATTAATATTTTCAGAACCGCTTCAAATATTTCACTGATACTTAGTACCTAGTGAAAATTAATAAAGGTGCATATTTTTCAACGTAAAAATAATGTTTAGCTTTAACAGTGGCGTGCTTACGAGTATTGACTTAGATCTTTTTTACGAAAAAAATTGTACGCCAATGGTTTTTTGCCAAATAAAAATTATTTTTGAATTCCTCGTTCAATTTTAAACAGATGATCTCTCTTAAATTGTTTTCCTTCGATGCGCCATTTTTGAGTAGAAAAATAAAAACCGTTCTATTGTCTAACTTGCAAAATTATTATTAATTTAATTGGAAAAATTAAACACATTAGGGGTAATGAACAACAACAACTGAAAACATAAACATAACATTAAAACCAACGAAATGAATTTTTTGAAAATTGTGCCCTACACTTAGTATGCATGCCCGAGTTTTTGTAATGAAACATTTTTGGACCATAGTTTATGAAGCAAACTAACATTAATTTTTCATGTAGATTCACACTCTTAAATATTCGCATATCATTAAGGAACACCCTGTTTATGACTATAATGTGCAAACTGATACAATATAAAAAATAACAAAATGAAAATTTGACTTCTCATTTTTTACACGAAAACCATACCGTAATGTCTTCGTGAAACAAAGCAGTGGCTGACCATGCTCAAAACGCCACTGGAAGGTATGCAAAACGAATCATCAATTTAAAACTTTCAAGACACACGTTCACATGCAGTTTTTGCCCCCTGAAACACCGCACTCATTCCCACAGTGTGAAGTCGGTGCAACAACTAGGTCATCCGGGATGAAATTTTTCTGCTGTAGACACAAAGAATGACATGGCAGAAGAGCACTTCCCGAAAACTTCCTGTCTCTAAAAATACAATAAGCTTGGGGCGTCATACTGGACAGAGCTCATAAACAAGCAGACAGACGAAAAGATATAAATGGCCAGTATATCCACATCTGAGTGGGCTATACGACAAGAAAAAATCCCAGAAGCGTATAGGGTTGTCCAAGAGAGTGATCTACTCTGTAAAAAAAGAAAAGTAAGAGAAATGGTCCTGGATGAGTTATGGTACGAAGAACGACTAGGATAAATTGAATTTTGTGCACGATATGGTGACAGATCGTGAGAATAATGACCATTTCATGAACGCATCGTGTATACCTGCCGCTATTTTTCTTTATCTCTTCATATTAACTAGACATGTTTATATAGCTATGGCGGAAATATAAACTTACAGAGCGATACCCAGTTAAAACTAGTACACTCAGGTAGCGGTATTCACGTTTTATGTGACTGAGGTAGAAAAACGCAAACCGAAGACACTAGGTAGATGACTCCTAATGAAAACTTCTGAGGCAACAGTTTACCGTTGTTTGCCTTCTACTTTTCCACAGGAAATGATCAAAGATTGCTCCATATGGCCAGCTTTTCCATCGCAGGTTGCAAGTCAGATAATTATAACTTTGAAGTTGACTTAACTAAATTTGGTATCAGGTACTAGTACTTTCCGTACGTTATAAGACAAAAATTAACAATTTCCTATTTACGCCTTCATAAACAATGCTTTTCTTATTCTTTAAATGGGTCAAATAAGCAAGCTTTAATTCGGTACATTGAAATTGATCCACCGATTTTAACTCAAAAGTAGCAGTTTCAACTTTCGTGCCAATGCGCCATTTTGCAGGATTTTAAATGGAATAGTGAATTATGTGGGACCTCATTTTGAAGTTCCTTATGAATATACCGGGTGCGCCATCTTTTATGTCGATACTGAAAGATCGAATGACTTTGATATTGACCAACTGAGTGATTTGGTTATACGTGTTTTTGAAACGTCAATTTACTCATGAATCGCTTTACACCGAAACAGCGCACCAAAATAGTCACAATATTGATTGAAATCGATATCGGTCGATGTTGGCTCATTATATCTGCCCACAAATGCGCGAAAAAGGTCTTGATGGATACTGGTGTGCCTTGCCACACTCCAAATGAAAAAATCCAGTTTCAGCAAAATGAAAATTTCCTAGACGTCTGATGTCAAAAAGAGGTGACATTGACTGACCACCCAGATCTCTAGATTTGACCCCACCGGACTTGTTCTTGTGGGGTTATTTGAAAAGTCAAGTGTACGCCAGAAAGCCCAAGGGCACTTAAGAACTCAAGGCAAAGATTCGTACCGTAATCGCCGCTATACCACCAGAGATGCTCGAAAAATTAATGGAAAACGCAGCAAGATAGGCACATTTTGTTTTGGCCAATAAAGGTGGCCACTTGATAGATGTTGTATTCAAAAAACTAATCCCAATAAATTGTAAAGGACCATATTTAATAAATACCCGATATATAGAAATCAGTTTTTCTTTTTCAAAGTTATTTCATGTTTACATACCGACATAAAAGATGGCGCACCCTGTATAAACCTTGAAAAACCAACAACCAATCATGAAAGAGGTATATAGCATGTTACATCAAGCTTCTTCTCTTGAAAGGTCTATCCGTACATGTACTAAATTATGCAAGATGCAATTAAAGAAATTGTCAAATTCCGCCAACTTTGTTCACACTAAATGTCCGATATTTTAATACACATTTAAATAGATCCTTCCAAAACAAGAATATTTATGAAAAATACTATAATGTTCAGATCATTAGTTTTAGAATTATAAGCGATTCAATGTACAAAAACGCTCAAATTTGACAGCTTCCAGTTCGCCAATTTCAAAGATAGTAATTCTATATTCGACAGCTATAAGGAGCTTCAAAATGAGATATTACATGCCCCCATATTCCATTCAAAAAAAATGTTCCAAAATGGAGCCCTGTTGCCATCCTAGAATTTTCAACTACCACTTTCATGCTAAACTATAGTGGGGAACCTTTATGAAAAGCACTGTGTATATATATTATTTGGTACGGCTAGAACCCGCTTATTTAAGACCATAAATTGACAGTATAGTTATTATTGTTCTCTGCTGATACAGTAAATATTTATGATATCTTCTAGTTTTTGGAAAACTACCAAGAAATTCAAAATGATGTGGGGCGGGAGACTCAAGCCACGTAGCTGCAGGAGATCTGAACCGGGGATCAACAAAATTTCGACAGCTTAATAACCAGTTGCGTCCGCATATTGAAAACAAGTCATCTAGATTGTCAGGGACTGACTAGCACTAAGGGAACACTGCTGATGAGTTTCTCTATAATAATGGTTAAACGATGTTTAAATAGGGTCTGATCTTTTAGCTGTAGAAATTGTTAATGTTTGAGTTTGTTGTGATTAGTCGCTTTTGAAACAAACAATTTTGTTTCAATATAGCTCCGATCTATTTAGCAGATCCATAAAAATTTCACAAAATCCCAAAATCCCCCAAGATCGCCAGATTTATCACCTTTGGATGTCCTTATGTGTGGTCATTTAAAAAGCAAAATCTATGCTACTCAGCCAACATCATTAGAAGACCTGCGACAAAGAATTGTGAATGAGTCCCTTCAAATTACCCATTAAATATTGCAAAATATGCGGCAACGTTTTGACCAAAATCTTTATTATTGCATGGACAGTCATGGTGGCCATTTTCAACATTTACTTGCCTAACGGGTCAGCTTTAAATCAATAAATTTTCAAAACTACTGAACTCAAGTACATTAATTTTACATCATTATAAAGGGAATTGAAAGACCTTCAAAATAAGGTATCACTCGACCCCCCTTTCCATTTAAGATTTTGGGGGTGGTGTCACCCCCGCTTAGGGGGCTGCACGTGCTAACGTGATTTTTTGCCAAACTTGTGTGCCCCTCGAAAACAAAATCGACGGGTCTGAGCGTTTTTCAAAAAAAAAACTGGGCTGCCAGTAAATACGTGGGTTTCGTTTTCGTTGCGCCATCCTGTATATTGATGTTGTATGTTTTTTAATTCTGAAATAACGGTCTGTTCCTTTATAAGGCTCTTCTGATATATTGTTGTTCAAAGCAGTTTTGATCTCGAGACAGAGTACTGACAAAAGCTGAATTTTAATTCATCTGCCGTACTATTCTTTAATAAAAGATTTTTGATTATCAATCACTCACTACAGTTCAGGGTGAAGTCTCTTACCCACGCAAGACATCCACATGAATCTTCAAACTGCGCCTTCCTATCCAATTTTAATCATGGCAATATGTTCATTCTATGCACTCTTATGTCGAAAACGGATTAAGGTGCACCACACCATTATTACGTAAATTGAACTGACCTTATATCGATTTTTTTCACATTATGTAGGAGTTTTTAACATTATGTAAGTTTTTCTATAAAATATCACCTTTAAACTAGCTGACATTCACTTCATGTTCACTAACTAGCGGTTACCTTGCGCACCAGTTGACATTTTACCCCTTATTAACAACTCAACATGAAACTGCGTTCCAGCCTTATAATTGATTTAATATCAGACCTCCCAACGAAACTTCCGTCTGCTACCTTTCGTGTGTAGAATGTGTGTATCGCCAGACACCAAACTACATTTCATAAATATTATATCACCCTCGGTACTGTGTAGTTTTAACGACGATTAAGGGTATAACGATGGTAGCGAGTATCCGGGGATAGCATATACAATTAAAACGAAACTAAAGCGTATTGTGGGGAGCTGTTTTACATCCTTTTGGTAAACGTTGGATACCCAGGTCGAGGGGCTGAAAGGGAGGTGTTTCATGAGTTTATTGTTAGGTCAAAGTAGAACTAGTTGTGGTGTGTATTACTTGGGGCTAAAGTGAGATGTTCACATTAAAATTGTGATGTATTACTCGGAGTTCAAATCTGGGAGATGCTACAAAAGAACAGTTTGGCCTGGATCAGGCAAATAAGACATTTCTTAAAACACCGAGGATGACAAATTCATGAAGCTTATTTTGGCCGAAGTAAATAAATTATCCAATCAGCCACATAAACCATCGATGTCAAATTGTGACTCCAACATTCAAGCGTCCTGTGTACTATATCCCATAATAATATGCTCCTATCCTCCTCCTTGTATTTCACCCCTTTCCTAAGAAGTACATTTTTTTTAATGTAAGCGGAAGCAATATTTTTTTGCTTTTCACTGTTTTGGATAATATCCAAAGGCATCATATGTAACAATCCATGTAAAATAAAAGTTTCAAATTCAAACTGATTCAGTTCAGATCTGTTTTGTATTCACTCCTTATCTGAGGTCTGCTTTTAAATGATCGTTGAGAATGAATCTAACATGCAATTTAGGCCTCTAAATATTGATTTTATAATTTTTGGGACGTATTTCTGAAATAAGTTCTCTCTCTCTCTCTCTCTCAACATTGTGTAATTATTTTATTTAACCCGATATGTATACGCATGAATACAATTTCCACCACTATTTGGAGGCAGATCTGAGCGCATCACGAAGTATTTTTACCGTTGGGTCAGAAAGCTTCTACTATTTGAAGTGAGACTATTAGTAAAACTTCTAAAACTGTAATTATCCTCGTTATACGTCTCCAAGGTTTAATTTCATCAAGACGCAACCGAAAAAGCGAACGTACTTCCTCATTTTCACCCTTTTCCTTCCTTTCCGTTTTCAGTTTGTCAATTTCTCTGTTAACTTTGAGGTTTCTGTGTAAGGGCCTTGATAAACAAACTAACAAAGTTCCAAGACAAAAGGCAAACAAAACCGAAAGTAATGAACAGAGGTTACTTGGGAGTCGGTTCTTGAAGAATTTAATATCGGTATCTGTATAGAGAACTTAGAATCATTTCCAGTGTATTTAGAGATAATGGGATATGACAAACTCCGTCAAAGATCTGTTTTTCAAATGCCTTAAATACACCAAGCAACTAAGGGTAATCTGTGGTAGACTGGCAACAGATAGCATTAACTCTAAATATGGTATTCAGACATATATGATACCCAAAGGGAACAAATAGTAAGATTTTCCTTGATATCAGTTACATTCCCTCCGTTGTGAGTGTGTAAGAGAAATGCCTCTATAGACCCACTGCCGGAAAGATTATGTGTTCCCCGTCTTGAACATCTTCAAATATTCTCACCAACTTTATCACTCCCTAATCAAATTTGCAACATAAAAATAACACATGTTGCAATTACAGCATATCAACCTATTTTCATTTCAATGCAAAATACGTATACGTCTATAACGCATAGGTGGCTGTGAAAAATAAAAGCTATGACAATTGTTTTTATTAATTACAGCTGTCAGAACACGTTTAAAATAGTTTTGGGTACTTAAGGTTTTCAAAATGGGTAGAGGAAAGGTTATAAGTGAAAAAATCCGGTTACTGATGATTAAATTTTTTAATTCTGGGAAATCAAACTCAGAAATTGCAACTTTGTTAGACTTATCAGTGTGAGAAATATTGTTAGAAGATATAACGTAACTGGTTCAGTTAATATTAAGCCACGATATGTGAAAAAAAGTAATATCACAAATGCCGACCGAAGAGCATCATGAAGAATAATCGTGAAAAACAGGCGTGCCAATTATTTACAATTAAGTGCTCTGTGGAGTGACGCTGTTGGAAGGAGAATTTCGAGATCCACAACTCATAGAGAGACCCAAAAACTGAGATTTAGCACCTGCAAGGTAAGTTTTATAAAAAAAAGTGAAGTAAAAACCCTAAAGTTGCACAACTTTTTTATAGGCCTAAGAAAAGCCACTATTAACTCCACTGCAAAAGAAAAATCGGCTTAGATGAGCTAAAGAACTTAGACAATGGACATCTCAACAATGGTGTGCAATACAATGGAGTGATGAGGCCCGATTCGAAGTTCGTGTTGGTGACAGTCGAAATATTTGGCAAGAAGAATCGCGATTACCAGTGATGGAAGAATGTTTGACATCCGGCCAAGATTTTGTGTTTCAGCAAGATGGTGCAGCATGCCATACCTCAAAAAAGGCTATAAAATGGATGGAAGAAAATAATGTACCACTTTTGAAATGGGTTTCTAGCAGTCCAGCCCTATTGAAACTTTGTGGCACGAGATGAAAAAGGTTCTACGACAACATCCTGCTCGTACAATCACCGAACTGAGACAAAAGCTTCAAGAAATATGGGATTGTTATACACCAAATTTTTGTCAAAACTTGGTTAACACTATGCCCCAAAGAATTTCAGCCGTAATAAAAAATAAAGGTGATGTTACCCAATGGTAGTCTTTCAATTGTTGCTTTGTTAACTTCGCGCATTTGTTCGCACATTGTTTATTTGTTTAGATGTTCTATTAGTTATAGGTCTAATATGTATTTTACGACGAGAGTGTATCTAAAATGTTTTGTAGAAAATAAATTGTTTTAGAAGTAAATAGTTTCGTCATGTTTAGTTTATAAAGGCATATTTGGTACAAATCTTGAAGTGGGCCAACTGAAGTAGGAAGGGTCTCGTAGTGACTGGCTGTATAGACATCACTATGCCCTAAAGCCAAATACACTTACAAGTTGCAAATACATTTACAGTTTGGATGAATACTGCTAAAGCTTTTTAAGCTACCATTTCGTTAACGATACAGAAAAAAAATTGCAACTAGTCTTAGCACTGTTTGGACCTTTAAGGCTTCTCAATATAGTACAAATGATGAATTGATTACTGAAGGTAAGGAGTTTATACGATACTTGACCACTAATTTCACGAACCATGCGAGACTTCAGTGCCCCGAGAACGAAAACTGGAATACGCCACTGACTATAACAACAAACTACAAACACGTTAGGTATATGTATCCAGGAGTTAATTAAAGTTGCCTTTCAGGCAAGCTCAGGAACAAATATGAGCACACAGTCAAGTTGGAAGGTGACCCTTGCGCTGGAGATGAACAATATACATAGTTTACAGGCACGTAAAGGTAAAACGTTATTGTTAAGCTCGTGCACAATGGGCGTGGGTTTCAAACTACGCAAAGCATCACTGAATTAGGAAAAATGATTGTCCTACATCCGCGAAAAGTGTTATTAAATTTTGTTTCCTCTTTTCAGGTAAGTGCCAGCTGCGAACGTTTTACTGCTGGTAAGCATTATGGTATATTGATATTTTAACAAGTAGTTTCTGTTCAATATACAGAGTGTTGAAAAACTGGAGGGCGCATCTAGTAGAGCAGGTAGAAATAAAAGATTCTGAATGTCCGAGGAATTGGGAGTTTACTTTTAAGGAAGAATTACGTTTGAAGTATTTGAGGTACGGTGAGATAGCACCTAAAATTTAGATCAGAAATTGAACGTAAGTACTAACTATTCATTTGACAAATAATTTCAAACACTGACCTCTTATATATTTTGTTCGGGAATACTGATTGCAACTGTCACTGTTCGATTCAAAAACAAAAGTTTGTTCACTTCTTCCACAACTTGAAACATTTAGGGCTGTCTACCTCCTTAACATGGCCCACCTTGACGCCCCTTGCCCGATATTAACAAACCTAAAGCAGCATGAGATTGAAACATTCAGGAAAACGATGTAAATATACTAAGTGACATATAAATCCGAACACCCAGTTTAAATGGTTTTATTTTAATAAAATTTTGTATAAGTACTGAATGAAGCATAATTAGTAAATGATAAAAATTTCAAAATGATTGCACTGCTTTAAAGCCCTTTGACCTTTAATAATGTGTGGATGCACCCTGATGTGCTACGCATTCTCCAACGCGCCTAGGCATGCTTCTGATCAGGTGGTCAATGTCCTCCTGTGGTATCTCATTCCAGGCAACCACCAACTCCTCTCGAAGTGCTCCTAGAGTCCGAGGAGGATGATGCAAATTGAGCAATCTCCTACCCATCATATCCCACACGTGCTCAATTGGGGATAAGTCGGGAGATTTTGGTGGCCATGGTAACAATGTGACATCATTATGTTGAAAGAAATCTATTGTGACTCTTGCAACATGTGGTCGGGCATTATCTTGTTGGAAAGTTGGATCTGCCAGGGTGTCAGGATAGGGTAAAAGATGGGGTTCTAGAACTTCGTGGATATAACGCTGCGCGTTCATGTTACCTCTGATGAAGATTAAAGGTGACCTGGAACCATAAGCTATAGCACCCCAAACCATAACTTCAACAAAAAACTGTGGATTCCTCCTTTTACCACGTCGCCTTCTAACCCTGGCACGACCATCGTGCATGCCTAAACAAAATCGAGACTCGTCACTAAAGACAATACTGTTCCATTCCTGATCCCAGAGTGACCGTTGTCTGCACCACTCAAGGCGATTACGTCGGTGTTCTCGAGTTAAAGGGTGGACCCAGTGTGGCCGGTATGAAAACAAGCCAAAACTTCTCATTCGTCGGTAAACACTTCGCATGCCAATAGGTCTTCCGTGTTCTGCAAACCATTCATTTGCATTGGACCTGGTAGTAGAGAAACGGTCCCTTAAGGCCAATAATCTTAGGCGGCGATCTTCACGGTCTGTTGTTCTACGGCGGCGTCCAGTGCCTCTTGCTCTTTGCGTACGGCCTTCTCGAAGCCATGCCTGACAACACCTAACCACAGTGTCTACACTTCTTTGCACTCTAACTGCAATTGCTCGAAAAGAAAGTCCAGCTTCCCGAAGTCCCACTATACGGCCCCTATCAAGTCAGTTGACTAAGTTGACGAAATCGTACAGGTCTCCGTACTCTAGGCATCGTAACCGATCGTAAAGGATTTTAAGAACCAAAATCCGCCAACGTTGATTCTTTACTGCGGCTGAAATATTCATTTTTAGAGCGTTAGTGAATTAAAAAAAAGCAGTATAAAAACCGGAATGTCCAACTGATAAGGCTGAAAATTTTTTCACTTGTTATTTACAGTAAGATAAATACATTCACCAACTTTTATTAAAATAAAACCATTTAAACTGGGTGTTCGGATTTATATGTCACTTAGTATACACTCGCGAAACATCACTGGCACCTTAAAGACGGTCATGGTAGGCTAATATCAAATCTACAACCAGTTTAATCCTGTAGGAATGTGCCAATTTCGGTTTTTCAAATTCGGGTTATAAATAAACTGTGTTAACCTATTTACCTCCATGGGATGCAGGGTAGGGCTGGCCCATGCAGGTTTTTTGGAACTTAATATCCCGGTTACCTTATGGCTTTGGTGTAGGAAAATTTGCTGTTGTTTGACCAATATGCTTTGTATAGTTCCAACTTTAAGGATGCTCTGTAGATTTCTATCCATTGATTGGAGATATAACATGAATACTAATATTCATATATTATTGAGAGATTCATTTCAAGTAATATTGAATATTTTATTTAAAATTAGGTTGTTTCTTCTTTTGTAGCGGTCAAGTTACACCACTTTTGACATCTACGGTTTGAGGAACAAATATTTTTGGATATGTGTTGGATATGGTTGATAGTTCACATACACAATATTCTCTTAATTTCGTAAAAATTTGTTCAATATCCTGTATTATGAAGGATGAAGACTTTCACGGCTACTTCTAATGTCATTTAGGTTTTTCGGGCTGTTGAGTCGTGGTCGGGTTGGATTTGATCCAGAGCTTTCGACTACATCAGTATCTTGCTAAAAACTTTTCGTGAATTTTTTTTTCAATCTAGTTCATATTATCCCGTATGTCTCTCAAACGAGAACTCTACGTCTCATATACGTATTCATGTGCCACGAGACTAAGTGTGAGTTCACAATACCGAACTATATTGATGGGAACAAGCATTTCCACTTTGGTAGAATATCATGAAATAATTTACCGCTCGTGTTGGAAAAAGGAAACAGCTAAGAGCCCTGGAAAGTCTTTCTGACAGTCGTATTTCCGCAGTGTGGTTTCTGTAACAGAGAAACTTGTAAGAGTAACAGTAGCCTAACTACAGAAAAGAAAATCAACGCCAAACGACGCACACTTTCCTAGAGACTATTATTGTCTTTGTGACCTTAGTGTAATTTATTGTAAGGCTGTCATTGCTTTCCAGCCCAACAGACGATATGCAGTTCCCACTCTCATGTCTCATATCTGATTACAATCTGACTTTCTTATCGTTTGTGTGGCATACTGAAGGACGACCTCGCAAGGTGAGATTGCGGAAGGAAGCAGACAAATAAGTGATCCAATAAAAAAGAGTAGGCAATTGTTGGAAGGTGTCCTGAAAGCTGGGACAATCCTTTTCAGAAACTACGTTTGTATTAACAAATAATAATAATAATAATAATAATAAACGTCTTTATTAAATAATATATACAATACATGTGTATATAAATATAAAGTATAACTATAGTGGCGAAGTTTAGCAATATGCTACTCTAACACTTAACCACTAAAGTTAAATATTACGATGTTAACAGCTAACAGAAAAAAAAATGCAAAATATATATAACAAATCACTTATAACCCATATGAGAAGTGGAAAATGAGATATTTTGTGTGCACATACTGCTACTCTAAAAAGGTCTATGAATATTGAGGGAAAAGTTAATCGTTCAAATAACTCAACTTAACATTGTAGCGGAAACATGGTAAACTCATGGTTTTAAATTTACTGTCCAAAGAATTATATATTGCTGCAACGTTATATGAGAAACTTCGTTGGAGCAGAGATGTTGGTGTGGTGAAACAACAGCCAAAAAGTAAAAAAAAATGACAAAGTGCTCCCCGTTCATCATATTTCCAGTACAGCTGTCACTTGTAAGTTGTCTGCCATGGATTCAAAGACACATGTATATGCTCGATGTAGCCAAGGATCAGTGTAGGCTTGTAGAGTTTCCCAAATTCTTAATTCCCACATGTAGTTCGTCAACCGTGTTCACCTTAGTTTTATGCTCTAAAAATTTCATGTCACCCCAAAATGATATTGAGAGACGATCTGCATGCACTCGTGAAGCCTCGGTAGCATTTCGAAGACACTCACCGTAAATTAAAATAATATGGCCAGCACCTAGATTCAGTACTGATGCACGTATTCACGTACGAGGTGCGGGACCGGAATAGGTTTTGTTTATGTTTGATTTATCAACATCCCGATAATCTCAACACTTTGGTGTTACTAGAAAAAACTACTCATTTTTCCAAGATCTATACGCCGTATAAAGAAAAGTCCCAACTTAGAGGACACTGTGAATCATGTCTCGAAGGCAATGCAGGATGTCTTTTATCTAGCTTGATGAACAGTTAAACTGAACTCTGGAGTTTCTGAAAGCATATATTGAATTCATATATTAACAGAGATTACTTGAAATTATCACACTCGGCATTGATTAATATATATTATGAGGGTTACATCTACTAATGGCTAAATAGTCATAAATCTAACTCAGACAAGGAATTGTTAATGTAATCTAGGATCAGTTGTTTCCTGAAACCGATCAATGGCCAAAAATGGTGCAATGAATACTACATTTTAACTTGAAAAGTATACTAACGTCAAATTGGCAGTTAAAAATTTCAATATGGCGCACTGGCGTCATCTTGGAACATTTTTTATATGGAATGGGGGTCATAATAGCGTCCAGCTACCATCTTGAAATTTTGAAGTATTATTATGTATGCAAGCATCAATGCCATCACCCCAAAGTTCAATTTTACAGGGTGGCCAATATATACTGATTTAAATTGCGCGCCATTTCTGATACACGCATTTCAGTAGACAGCGCCTTAGAAGTTGTTTAAAGCACATGTGTCCAATTCAACATGGAGCGCTAGACAATCCCACAACGCGTCCGTATTGTTAAAACGTTTTACTTAAATAATCAGTTGATTGTTGCATCGATTCGGAAGCTACGACAAGATTTCGGTTGAAATAATGTGCCCAGTGTCAACACCAGTCAGTTGGTGAGGAAATTTAAACAAGCAGGTGAAGTTAAAGACTTGCTAAGAGAGTTCGTGAACGTGTAGTGGAGCGCCCTGAGACGTCTACCAGACATCGTTCTTCGATATGAACGGATTTGTTTATAAGCAAAATTGTCTTATCTGGGCATTAGAAAACCGTTGTGTCATCTATCAACCACCACCAGATTTAACGACTCCTGACTTTTCTAATGAAGATTTTCTAAAAATAAGGTTTATTTCAACAAACCAAATACTACAGAGCAGCTGAATCAATATAACGGAAGCGATTGAAAATATTCCCGGAACCTACCAAAAAGTAATGGAAAATGAAATCCAAGGGGGCTCAGGTTTGCACGGCTTCTAGTGGCGGACATTTGTCTGATATTATTTTTCATATATAATCAAGTTTGAATAAAATATTAACTTGAAAAAATGGACGTATATCATTCCATTTCGCAAATAAGTCAGTTACATATCGGCCCCCTGACCCGTTACATATAAGTAGGGAGTAGACAATTTTCAGAAGCACTGTATATTTTTCATGAAGGCTAAATAAAACTTGCGAGTGTCCTTACATGACGGATTATACGCCGCGTCTAGTAATAACATTGAATAAGGATAAAAGATCCGCTTATCTAAGAACATGTCAACCACAAAGCCGTGTTAGCCATAGAAGTCTCGCAGCAAGCAGTTTAAGCTTTAGATGACTACCCATTGTTCAAAGTAGCGAGGGTATTAATCCAGGCCACTACTACTCCCGATTAAAACTTATAATTATCTCAAGTTTTAATTAGCAGTATTAAAACTACGCTCTTAAAGAATTCCTAATGGTGCACGAAATGTACATCATGGCACTAGATGAAATTTGTTACTGATAAAGGCCCCAAGAGATATCCTTTGGATGCTTCTTATTTATTTGAAAGTTAAAAGCCCGAGTACACTTAATTGATCCATGTAGCTAGGCAATTGAGCTCAAAAGAATTTTGGGAGAATTCGTCGAACTAGTCTAATCATATGAAACGAAAATACCCTTGTGCCCCTATTCTCGACTTTAATAGAAAATCACACTCCCTCTCTTTTCCTACTCCCCTGGTTTACCATCGATTCGAAAATACTGTGTTCTTGAAAGGACTTGATCGAAAGGAGAAGGAAATCAAGGCAGACGGTTGCCAGGTTTGGTTAAACGTGTTAAACCAATCAAAATGGAGATAATTTTCAAACAGTAACCAAAGATTTTTGTCAACATTTCCTCCTTTTTATCTATGGAGCCGAAAACTTTAAAAAAGCATATTACAAATGAACAAAAGGACAAACTGATTGAATTTCTCTGAGCGCAGCCTCCAATGTAGCAGGGAAAACTCAATCACAGATTAAAGAATACTGTTTTAGAATGACTAAAACTTAATATCTAGGACTCTTGCCTTTGTTTTGATCGAAAGTCCAGAAGCTCGTGGGGGTGGACGTATGATTGGAGTCAATATCTCCAGCAACTTATAGACCAAATCTTTGGTCACTCTAAACATCTGTACAAATTTTCGAAAATTATGAAAAGTTCTCGGTGCCCCAGAATATCTCTCCCAATCTCCCATTCCTCAGGTGCCTCCTCTATATCCTCGTTATTAATACCGTTCCAGTACTTCAATTGACTGAAATTAACCATTTATCAATGTTAAACACGTCAATTTTTAGATTATATAGCGCTATTTTCTAATAGGTGTTTTGGGGTAAACAATTAGGTATTCTCAAAAACTGCTTGACAAATCTACTCCAATTTTGTTGTGGTTATTAAGAAGTACGGATATTAAGAACTTGAAGAATTTCAAATATCTGCTAGAAACCATCGTCGCATTTCCAACAAGTGCCAAAACCTGCAGTTTGCCTCGGTCTTCGACAATAACTTTATTGCTATTAGTCCACAAATACCATACATACTTGAAAATCTCATATGAAAAGTTTTTTCGTTCCTGTCAACACTTTCGATTGAATCCCAAAAAACGCGTTTTCTCATTCTTTGTTGTCAAATAAAAAGTTTTCCCAAAAAAATTGGGGTACCCATTTTATGCGTCCATATTTTAAATGCCCCCTTGAACAACTTGCACTAATAAAACCAGAATTTACAACTATTTCGGGGAAATTTGCTAATATACTAAGTGACATATAAATCCGAACACCCAGTTTAAATGGTTTTATTTTAATAAAATTTTGTATAAGTACTTAATGAAGCATAATAAGTAAATGATAAAAATTTCAAAATGACTGCACTGCTTTAAAGCCCTTTGACCTTTAATAATGTGTGGATGCACCCTGATGTGCTACCCATTCTCCAACGCGCCTAGGCATGCTTCTGATCAGGTGGTCAATACCCTCCTGTGGTATCTCATCCCAGGCAACCACCAACTCCTCTCGAAGTGCTTCTAGAGTCTGAGGAGGACGTTGCAAATTGAGCAATCTCCTACCCATCATATCCCACACGTGCTCAATTGGGGCTAAGTCGGGAGATCTTGGTGGCCATGGTAACAATGTGACATCATTATGTTGAAAGAAGTCTATTGTGACTTTTGCAACATGTGGTCGGGCATTATCTTGTTGGAAAGTTGGATATGCCAGGGTGTCAAGATAGGGTAAAAGATGGGGTTCTAGAAATTCGTGGATATAACGCTGCGCGTTCATGTTATCTCTGATGAAGATTAAAGGTGACCTGGAACCATAAGCTATAGCACCCCAAACCATAACTCCAACAGTGTGATGAACATGTCTTTCAACAAAAAACTGTGGATTCCTCCTTTCACCACGTCGCCTTCTAACCCTGGCACGACCATCGTGCATGCCTAAACAAAATCGAGACTCGTCACTAAAGACAATACTGTTCCATTCCTGATCCCAGAGTGTTGTCTGCACCACTCAAGGCGATTAGGTCGGTGTTCTCGAGTTAAAGGGAGGACCCAGTGTGACCGGTATGAAAACAAGCCAAAACTTCTCATTCGTCGGTAAACACTTCGCATGCCAATAGGTCTTCCGTGTTCTGCAAACCATTCATTTGCAATGGACCTGGTAGTGGAGTAACGGTCCCTTAAGGCCAATAGTCTTAGGCGGCGATCTTCACGGTCTGTTGTTCTACGGCGGCATCCAGTGCCCCTTGCTCTTTGCGTACGGCCTTCTCGAAGCCATGCCTGACAACACCTAACGACAGTGTCTACACTTCTTTGCACTCTAACTGCAATTGCCCGAAAAGAAAGTCCAGCTTCCCGAAGTCCCACTATACGGCCCCTATCAAACTCACTAAGTTGACGAAATCGTACAGGTCTCCGTACTCTAGGCATCGTAACCGATCGTAAAGGATATCAAGAACCAAAATCCGCCAACGTTGATTCTTTACTGCGGCTGAAATATTCATTCTTAGAGTGTTAGTGAATTAAAAAAAAGCAGTATAAAAACCGGAATGTCCAACTGATAAGGCTGAAAATTTTTTCACTTGTTATTTACAATAAGATAAATACATTCACCAACTTTTATTAAAATAAAACCATTTAAACTGGGTGTTCGGATTTATATGTCACTTAGTATATGATTAGACAGGCCCAGGCACAAACTGAAGAATCAATGATCAAAACGTATGTTATATCAACATTCTTCTCTTGAAAGGACCTATACAAATATGTGATACATCATGGAATATTACATTTCAAAAAATGTCAAACCCTATCAATTCTTTTAAACCGAACATGCCATATTTCGTTGCATATACATGTATACCATTTCAAGAGATTAAGACTGGGATAACTTACTATAACATTTTAATGATTGGTTGTCGAATTATGAGCGGTTCAATGTACAAAAACTTTGATAGCCCACTAATCAGCCATTTCGGATCATAGAACATTCATATTCCAGGATAAAAACATACTGATTGGGCGCTTCGCAATGAGGTGTCACACGACCCCATATTTCATTAAAAAAAATGTTCCAAGAGGACGGATGGGCACACTTTTCAACTGTTACTTTTACGTTAAATTATCAATTCCATTGCACAAAATTTCAACTTGCTAACTTACCGTACTCAAAAAATAATTAGCTAAGAAAACGTCGAAACACATCATTTACTCTTTCAAATTATTTTGGGTTACTTTTGATGTGTTAAGATCTGGGGCACTAAGAGTGATTCGAAAACAAAATCGATCCTCAAAATCATGGTAGCAAAGACATGTTACTACCTGACTATACATTCTTCTGTCTAATACATTCCTATCTACCAGTTGCAGACTGAGCTTGCAGTATCAGAGTAGGTTTTAGTGGTGCAAGGTTGCAACGTTCTGATAGCTTTGGAGCCGTTCGCGGTGGAAAGGATTTAATTGGCAATTTTCTTTTATTTCTCGAATAATCCAGAGTATAGCCAGCAATTTCTGAGTATATCCGAAAGCATCTTCTGTTTGCTGAAATTGAACAACTGGTTGGCCGGGTCTTTTCCAGCGACAACCAGTTACTTCAGTTGATTTCTTGACGAAATAT
The DNA here is from genome assembly GCA_963669975.1 of Acanthoscelides obtectus. Lineage (NCBI taxonomy): Eukaryota > Metazoa > Arthropoda > Insecta > Coleoptera > Chrysomelidae > Acanthoscelides > Acanthoscelides obtectus. Next base: position 67,765,050 of record CAVLJG010000009.1, read on the forward strand.
TGCTTGGTTGCGATCACATAAAGCTCATTGTCTGGAACGTGACATGCTCTTGCTTGGAGTAATTTTCTCTCTCTCGGCCAGATTTGGAGAATGTTTCATTATCATTTACACCATCAATCAGTTGTGCTGTCCATCCCACAATTTCAACGCGGGTGTTCTCCAGGGATCGGCCTTGGCTCCGACATTGTACGATTAATTCGATCAACAGTTTCTTTTTTCATGTCTATAAAAAAACCTCTGCTTAAGAGATGGCGCTAACGGAGTCCATTCATGGCTTCTAACGTATATTCTATAAGTTTTGGCACACAATTAATTGGCTTTAATTTCAACAAACACAAAATAGTATCAAGTTGCCTTTAAAAACAAAAGTTTGTTTACTCACTTTACTGTCAGTTGGCATTTGTTTAAGTTTTCGCTTCAAGATATCGTATAAATTAGATATAAGAAAAAGTAGCTAGAAGTTGGTTGGGAGGGTATCCAAAGTTGAAATCTGTCGGATATTCGAGAATGAAAACCTAGGAAGGTTTATCATGGAGGCTTGAAAGCCCAATATACGAAAAACAGAGAAATTGACGAGAACCTCATGAGAAACATTTGAAGAAAGTTGCATCTGGTAGAGCACAATGGCCCACTGAACATAATCCGATAGTATATTTTATTTAGGAATTGAGTTGTAATTTATGATAACTAGTTAGTGTTTAACATTTCTTCATTAAAAAAAATCCGATAAATATTTTGTGACAAAACTTTTAGGACTTATGTACGTTATGGCCTGAACTGAAGTACAGACAAATGAGTTTGGCGCTTACCATTTAAGCGTGGCGTGGGCTGACCAGAAAGCCAGAAAGTAGTGTGAATTATGGCAATGAGATCACTATCATAGCAATTATTGCACGTACTACAGACGCGGCTGCTCTTCTAGAAATGTAGGTAAATTCCGTTTTTGCTTCTTCGTGTAGGTATGGAGTTAGATATGCAGTAGCATGCAGAGCTGCCATGATGCATTTAAAAATATATTTATATATACAGGGTGTTTCAGTTTATTGTTGCATAACTTTAAGATTCGATAGAACTTTTAAAATTAATGCATAAAGTCTATATAAACATGGGTCGAAAAATGCGTGGCTTCCGAAATACGGGGTGTTTAAATTTACTTTCTAAAATATTTTTTTTTTAAATATTTCGAACAATATTTGATGTATAACAGTGAAAATTGATATACAAGGGTTTTTTGGCACGACAAAATGAACCATAGTTTTACTGTGGCCGCTAGAGGGCGCTCTCTACTGTACCTGTAGTGTATTAAAATAACCGAAAATTTTATCTTAGTGCAATCTTTTGATTTTTGAATAAAAAAACTGATTCTTCGCATTTTTCAACATAAAAAAGCTCTCCTGTGAGTTTTCGTTATAGTTAGCCGTTTTTGAGATATTTCGATTTTCAAGGTTCGATGCATTTTTAATTATTTATGGGAAAATAATATTTTTTTTTTTAATTTTCGATTTGGGCATTAGTAATTAAGCTGATCGTTTAGATTGTGTTTTTAAACACATCAATAATTCCTAACTCCAAATAAACACAAAAAACAGAATATTAATTTGTTTAATTTTCCAATATTATTTTTAACAAATTAAATTAATTATTTACAACTAAAATGCTATTGGATAGTTATGAAAAACATACAAAATCTAAAGTAGTTGCTCGAAATGTAAACCCAATTGTTCAATACACAATTCACATCTACGAATGATCGAACGTGGTATATCATTATTCAAATAAGGCCTTATTTCATCACATGCATTCCTGATTCTGTCTATTAGCATATCTCTTGTGGTTACGGGAGTCTGGTACACGTTTTCTTTTAGAAATCCCCACACAAAGAAATCTAATTAGGTCAGGGGATCGTGGAGGCCAGGCGACTGGTCCTCGACGGCCGATCCATCTTTCTGGATAATTTTCGTCCAGCCAGTTTCTCGAATAATGAGCTGGACAACCATCAAGCTGGAACCAGGCCAATCTTGTTAAATCTAACATAACATCATCCCATATAATTTGCATGTTCAGCCTTTAAAAATTCCAAGAAGGTCGCAGCATTTAACCTTGCAAGCAAAAGGTAGGGTCCAAATAGTCGATTACGGTAGATACCAATCCACACGTTCACACTAAATTCATGCTGAAAATTTCTTTCCCGAACTGCATGCGGATTTTCATGCGACCAAATATGTTGATTATGAAAATTTACCACTCCACGTCCAGTGAAGCATGACTCATCGACCATAAAACGTTACTTAAAAACTCCCTTTTATTATCAGTTCTATCAAGAATCCACTGACAAAATGTGATTCTTCGTTCTCCGTACCCTGGCTGTAGTCCTTGCACAGGTTGCAAATGGTAAGGACGTCTATGGTCATTTCTAAGAACATGGTGAACATGGCTTGCTGAAATTCCAAAGGCACCAGAAACTCTCCTAACACTTGTGGTCGGATCTCTATCAAACTCACGCAGAATCATACGGGTAAATCTGTGCTGACGAACATTTATGTTTTGATCCCTTTGGAGATTTCCAAAACCATTTTCAATTATTTGGCGATGCACTCTTACAAATACTGAGCGAGTCGTCTGTTTGGAAATCATCGTGCGTATTCTCTGGCTGCTTCTGCTGCATTTCCATTTACAAAGCCATACACAAAATTAATATCCGCTAACTCTTGATTGGAGAATAAAAATGGTATTTTTATAAAACTGGTAAAAGAAACTAAATTTTGTGCATTCACAATTGCAAAAAAACGTATCAGGTTTCTACAGACAACAAAACTAACTGTCAACTAATTGACGTTCAACCTTATTCTGCTTTCAATTTCAAAAATATTTGCAGGAACAGCCTACTTCTAAAAATTATCGAGATACTGACTTTCTAACGTTATTTTATCATAAATAACTAAAGATGAATCGAACCTGAGAAATCGAAATATCTCAAAAACGGCTAACTATAACGAAAATTCACAAGAGAGCTTTTTTATGTTGAAAAGTGCGATGAATCGGTTTTTTATTAAAAAAAAAACAAAAAAGTTGCACTAAGAAAAAAATTTAATACACTACAGGTACAGTAGAGAGCGCCCTCTAGCGGCTACAGTAAAACTATGGTTCGTTTTGTCGTACCAAAAAACCCTTGTATACCAATTTTCACTGTTATACATCAAATATTGTTCGAAATATTTAAAGAAAACTAATTTAGCAAGTAAATTTAAACACCCTGTATTTCGGAAGCCACGCATTTGTCGACCCATGTTTATATAGACTTTATGCATTAATTTTAAAAGTTCTATCAAATCTTAAAGTTGTATATATAATATAACGGGTGGTCCATCTATCGTTTTTTTTTTTGAGTTACTGGTTTTTTGGGATATGTCAAGACTTATTTCGCATCTGATTTGACAGAACATCAGTCATATCATTCCGATTAACGAAAATGGTTGTGTATTCGCTTGAACAACGCTGGGAAATATTAAAACAATATTTCGAATGTGGTGGTAATGTTGCAGATTGTGTCCGAAAATTACGTGCAAAAATGGGAAGAAATGAAGCACCGTCACCACCGTATGTGAGGTATTTTGTGCAAAAAGTTCGTGAAACTGGTCTTCTTATTGACAAACCAACACGTGAAAGACCGAAAACGGTGCGTACACCCGAGAATATCGATGCTGTAGCTGAGAGTGTGGCAGAGTCTACAAGCACATCAACGCGCCAACGTTCTCAACAATTGAACATTTCACGCACATCATTAGGTCGAATTTTGCATAAAGACCTTGGTATGAAGGCGTACAAAGTTCAATTGGTTCAGCAATTGAAGCCAACTGACCATCCAATGCGTTTTCGCTTCGCTTCATGGGCCTGCAATCAACTTGATGAAGATGTTGATTTTGGTCGAAAACTCATCTTTTCAGATGAAGCGCATTTTTATCTTGGCGGCTATGTTAATAAGCAAAACTGCCGCATTTGGGGTTCAGAGAACCCACACGCAATCGAAGAAAAGCCAATGCATCCAGAACGAGTGACTGTTTGGTGCGGATTTTGTGCTGGTGGCATCATTGGCCCATTTTTCTTTGAAAATGAAGCCGGAGCAGCAGTTACTGTGAATGGTGAGCGTTACCGTACCATGATAAATGAATTTTTCTTTCCACAAATTCAAGATATTGATGTCGGTAACATCTGGTTTCAACAAGACGGTGCTCCGTGTCACACAGCAAACGCTACGATTGCTCTTCTGCGAAGTGTTTTCGGTGATCGCATTATCAGCCGAAATTCTGATGTTGTTTGGCCGCCTCGGAGCTGTGATTTGACCCCATTAGATTATTATTTATGGGGTGCCATTAAAGACCAATGTTATGCCAACAAACCAGCAACAATTGGCGAAATAAAAGAGAACATACGCGCTGCCATTGCTGAAATACAGCCACATACGATTGAAAATGTGGTCAAAAATTGGACTGACCGTATGGGCTACTGCAAAGCCAGCCGCGGCAGTCATTTAAATGAAGTTGTATTCCATACTTAATCGGAAGGATTGTACTTTCAAATAAAAAAAAAATTTGGAAAAATATTTAGTAGTTTTTTTTTTATAGCATTTTTAAAAAAAAATTTTAAATGGACCACCCTTTATTTCAATGGGTGGAGAAACGCGTACGGTGACTTGAAACTAAATATTAAATTAACTTATTTTGCTTCGTTTGCCAGACAGATACCATTTAGATATTAAATTTTTTTTTATTTCCTTTTAAGTATTTAAGCCTCTATCAATTTTAAAATTCATTCATCGAGGCAACGTGATCGCTTTCAAACTAATGTTGCTTTCAATGTAGGTCTTGTGGGAATTTCCAGGTAGGTCTTGTGGAAATTGAGTATTGATTAGAAGCTGTCGCTTGGGCATGTTTAATATTTTCACCTAAAACGTGACGTGTACCATATTAAAATTGCATCAAAATCGACCAATCGAATTCTATTTATATAAAAAAATCAATCAAGCGCCCCTTTAAAAGGTTTGCCAAAAAGAGCTTTATAAGGGGAATGATAATTAAAACTAATCGAGTAGAGTACCCTTCAAGCCGATTACTGGCTTTGTTTGAGCGTTTATCGAGAACCGGTCAAAAATAACTTAAAATTTCCTACGCCTATTCTGTTTGTAAAATTATCTCCAGCATCAAAATTATCGTAAATTAGAAAAAACTCAGATACAAGTTAAAATTGCATGCTATTCTGAAAACGGCCAGATGTGATATAATTATTGTCTTTCTAATATTAAAACATGAACTTTAGCTAATTGTTTGCATATTATATTACTAAACACACATTAAAGCGTTCCTACAATTTGAGGTTATGTTGTTATTAGAGTGTCTGGTTAAAATTGTCAACAAAATTAGTAAATTTACCTTATTTCTAAGGCCCGTGAATTTTGGCCAGCGCATAGATTTTTCGTTGACTTGTTCATCATTCATTGGCTTTTCGTGTATACTAAAGCATTTCTATAGTCAGCTTAAGATGATTTTGATTAAAAACAGAAAAGTGAAAAAATCTCTTCCGTCAACTGGAATTTTTAACTGTCTATTTAATTTTAGATTACTCCTGGATAAAATTTCAACAAGGTCGGTTTAACAGTATCTAAGAAGTGATACTGAAGGTTTGGCGGGCTTAAATAAATCATTCTGTAAGAACTGAACTTAGAACTTTTTGTGTTTTCGTATATGAAAAGGTCCACGCTACCTACCAATTCGCTATGTCCATTTCAGTATGGAACATCCTGTAGGTCCTTTTACGGTTTTTGGAGAATCACAGCAAAACTAGAAGAGTTACTTTAACATGTTTATCTTTCTCACAGATATATACTCGTATCTGCAACCGACCTCTATACAAAATGTGCGTGCAAAAGCAAGTTCGGACCGCTAAGGACAAAGAATCAGTCATACCGGCCAGTTCGCGGAAGGCAGGCAGTCTGACTGTCATACCCATCGCGTGGCGGCGTCATGAAGAAGAGCTTTGAGGAGCAAAGCCCTCTCTCATAGCGGTAGAAGAGAACTAGATCACGAACGGCCTGTCGGTGAAATTTCGTTGATCCGACGGACAGCTCTCCTGAATAGCATCAAGCATGGATATATAGTCGTGTCGGCAGCACTCCAAATATGTGAGCAGTACCCGACGCTAGGTCTATTGTGGGCCTTTTACAGAGGAGAAAAGTGCTCCTTAGCCCTAAATAAATAGCCTAGCTTCCTAGCAACTGCCGCGAATTGCGAGATGTGTTCGTGCCAGATCAAGTCCTGGAATATCTGGACTCCGGCAACCGATATAAACGGCTCTTTGGCAGAACTCGGCCATCCATGTTAGTCAATCTTTTTATTTATTTCGTGTGACATCGTAGGTAACCGTCAAAACAGTAAACAAAACTATATATTTATACATAATAATGTTTTTATACATTTTCTAGCCTATGAGAGAGGAGAAACGACCGTCAATTGCTTGTTGCATAATTTCCTAATGAGAACTAAAAGATCATCACAAGGTGTAGATTTTTCCGATTTTTTAAGCTTATAATTTGAAAAGTTCACGATTTTTTTTATATCTTTCTGATTGACGTTGACTCCTGGGACATCTTGTATATGTAAAAGTCCAATGTGGCGTCCACAAGAAAAAATAAAGGACAAAAGATGAAACGTGAAAAGGAGAAAAACTGGAAACAGTAATTTATGTTGACATCTCACCAAACATAAATTCAGGAAAACATAAAAACCACTTTGTAAAAATTAGATACCTTGTCAATTTTTAAGTGAAATTTCGTCCCAATTGTGAGAGTGGAATTTGAAACACCCTGTATATGCTCCTGATGCTCCCCAATGGTAGAGGCGGTGCATGTATCGTGGCGCAGATTCTTCGTTGTTGCGGTAAGAGAACATGCTCCCGTTGCTGTTGCGGCCAAGAGGACTGTGTATTCCCGAGTTTGGAATGCCGGGAATATTGTTTAGCTTCGTCGTAACGGCGAGGCGGTCCGCGTTGCCGATTGGTTAATTGATCACCGCCTGTGCCCCTTTTCTTGCCGACAACATGATTTAATGGTGTGTCGAACACTGGAACGGGAATGTAAGCACAGTGGTAGGGGCGGTAGGACAAACGAGAGGGTTATGTGAAATGTACACTTTGCGATCGAATTTCGTACGCCTTTGGGCATGGCGTCACTGCGAGACAAATGTTCCCCTCGCCGCTATGAAAGTCAATATATTAGACCGTTTTCTTTTGAATACTCGGAAATTATACAGGGTGTCCCAGAAGTCGACGTCAAGCCGAAACCGGGTGATAGGCAAAGTCATAACAGCTATCAGAAAAATATTTAAAAAAATTTTATGTATGTGTTTTGAAAATTACATGTCTTTGAAAAAGATATAGAAATTTCACACCCTACGGCAGTCTGTCAACTCCTGTTACTACAAATATTAACTTTTTTTGGATTTTATTTTTACAATGCAATTATGAATAATGCATCTTCAAACTGGTGTCTCAACCTTACTGCCAACTTTTCTCGTTCAGGAAAAATTGCCACTTATTTCCCAACCAAGTATTCCAAAGTAAAACTTTGCTCAACTTTAACTGGCTGTACTGGAAAAAAATATACTACGAGAGTTTGGCAAGTAACCTTAAAAGTTGGGGCATTTAATAACGATTCCAAAATGGTACCTATAACACTTAAAAGATTACTCGTTAACTTATGCACAATTTTTTTTTGAAAAAAAACTGATCAAATTTTTTCAAAATTTCCTAATTAAACAGCGATTATGAAAACGCACAAGGACCCTTAAGGATAACTGTTTGCACAACAGTGGGCGTCAAAATGCTGCTGATGATGATTTACCTTTACAGCAAATGCTCAAACTGTTTTCCTTCAGCCGCAATACACGCTCGACATCTTCTTAAAAAAGATCGGGTTATTAAACGAGCGAATCCACGGTTATTAACAAACTCAGCTGCTTTCAATAGTCTTTGCTGTAGCTCAGCTACATTTTGATTCGGCTTGAAATACACTTTTTCTTTTACAGCTCCCCAGTAAAAAAATCTAAAGGATTCAAATTAGGTGATCGGGCTGGCCACGGTATTGTACCAGACCGCCTTATCCATCTGCCTGGAAAGTTTTGATCGAGATACTCTCTCACTGAGAGTGCATAGTGCGCTGGGCAGCCATCATGCTGAAACCACATGTCCCTGTAAATACTCGGTGGCACGTCCACCAATAAATTTTGTACATGATTTTTCAAAAAATCCAAATAAACTTCAGCAGTCAAAGTCTCTGGAAACTCAAACGGACCGATTATTTTACCATTTAAAATTCCTGTCCAATGGCTTATCTTGAAGCGATATTGAGATTTATCTTCTCTCATCAAATGTGGGTTTGCTACGTGCCACTCGTGTAAGTTATGCAGGTTCATGTACCCATCCTTCTTAAATGTGGTCTCATCCGACCATAAAATTTTTTCAAAGAACTGTGGATCTTTCCTGTGTCTTTCTAACATTGTGCGACAAAAAGCAACTCGGGGCTCATAATCCCGGTGCAGGAGAGGCTGAACACGCTGTATGTGGTATGGATGAAGCACACTTCTGGATGAAAAAATATCAGTTCTCAAATGGCCTTCACAGTCTCCAAATATAAACTCCATTGAAAATCTATGAGAATACTTAGTTAAGCAAATACGAGATAAAAAGTATTCAAACAAGGATGAACTTTTTGCTGCTTTAGAGCAAAAGTGGAGACAGATTGATGGATTTTATATCAAAAAACTTCTACAATCTATGCCGAGACGATGCCAGGCGGTGATTGATGCTACAAAATATGGTTGGTTTTCTATAATTCAATGAACTTTGCTTCTTTTTTCTATAATTGTTTTGCTTTGTCTATATATTTTTGTCCTTCATAGTTGCAGTTTTTTTCAATTAATTTTTTATTGAAGGGAGTCTAATGATTTTATTTATGTGTATTATGCTATAACGAATTATGTATACAGGTTGGTGTATTAATAAAACAAGTTAAAACAGAAATACAGCACAATATTAATTTATCTATATACTTTAGTCCATTACTGTATATTTTGTTCAGAACATGACGAAAATAAAACTAAAACAGATTTTTATAAATATGTTTTACGTAAGACTAGATTTTTATAATGTATCTAGGTTTAAATAAATACCTTAAATCAAAGAACTTACATCTCACATCCTAATTAACATTGTACAATAATCGATGTATTTTGAATTATACATTAAAGAAATCAGTTCTTTCTATTCTCAGATATGATTTTGTAGTATATTTCCCTATTTTGGACCTAGTTAACAAAAACAGAATTCGAATGATTCAAAATACATGTTTTCGATTTATTTATGGACCGAGAAAATATGATCATGTTTCTGAGACTTGGTTGGTTTAAAATTTCCGTTAGATTTGAATACGATTTGCTAGTTTTTGTACATAATTGATGAATCTCCCCCAACAATCAAAAACAAGTTGATTTTCCGATCCATTCTTCATAATCTCGATGTAAGAAACCACTTATCGCTGGCTGTGCCTTCCCACTCACCAAGTTTTTTCTAGAGAAGCTTTACATGTCAGTCAGCTTACCATTACAATGAACTCCGTTTCGAAGTTAAAAAAATACCAATTTGAAAATTCAGGGTAGCACTTAGATAATTAATAATAAATATAAATATATAAAATATTTGCTTAATGTAAAAATATGTTAAATTTGAAATCATTGGTGTACAATCGCTATTGAAGCTTAGGGTAAGAGTAGCTTTGAGCTAAATCTCGCTTTTTATGGGTTGTAGTAAGAAAGGCGATTATTATCCTTATTATTATTTGCCTAGTATGTCGTGTTATCGATTTTACACGATAATTTCAGTATTGTACAGAATGTTTGATTTATATTTTGATGTTTTGCCAATACAATTGAATGAAGTTTACTATGGTTAGAGTACATTGCAGTTATAAATTTATCACTTTTGAAAAATAAAAGACAAGTTGGAAGGTTCTAAATGAAAACGCGCCTGTAGCTTTTCGAACTAAAATTTCATTAGAGCTCCAAATGGAGGGACTCTTTTTTTATTGAAGCAAATTGGTTTCAAATAATACCTTTGTGCATCAGTGACATATATTAAATTGCAATATCAACTTTTTGCATATAAAAAGAATGCAGACCATGATACAATACATATGACATCTTTATAATTTTGTATAAGTGTTGTGTAAATATTTTTTTTAGGTAAGTATTAATAAAGTATTTTATAATGTGAATAGTTTTTGTGAAACTTTGAATTTAAGTTTACTAAAGAGTGAGGTTAAGATTCAGTACTGACGTTCGATCCGCGCGGCCTACTATGTTTCTATATGCAAAACTTAAAAGACATCCCTCGTATAAACAATGTCACTTGTAGACTCTGCATGATTTCCTAATAAATATTACAATTATATTGAGAAATGAATTTGAAACCATAATTTTTATATAAGTTATGTGACATGTGCCGCCTTTAGCTGGTCTATCTATTTGAAATTCGACTCTCACCATTATGTGTGATCTCGGAAACGGTTTTCCAAGGTTAGCCAACTTTGTATCTCTTACCGTTTCCGAAATTCCAATGGTGAAAGTCGAATTTGAAACACCAGGCATAAACAATAAAAAACAAAAGTGTTGCACTGTATTCAAGGTGGTTATATCTCAAAAAGGGTTAAACACAATAAGGAACGTAGAGGACCTTTTTGCAACATACTCTTATTACTTTGAAATCTGCATTTGTCATCGCTGCCTTGTCTTCCTCAGTACTTTCACGAAATTTTTATGCACCCAGTCCAAGCATGTTGACACATTATCCCCTTGTAGAATCTCCTGAAGCATGTCATCTGGGACGCCGCGTGGGAACTACCAAGCTTTTTATATATTTTCTTAAGACACCTTTCTAGCTTAAGAGTGATACCTACACTTATACGAGGAAACACAGCAACAGGTCCATACGTTAGTGTTAGATGCATACTTCAATTATTTTTCATTGAGTTCTGCAGGAACATTCGAGCTGCAGCCAATGATTAAAGCCAGAGCGCGAGCTGCCCGATCAGCCTCAATAATTCTTCCTTTAACGAGGCCGTCTGTGTTTACCGTTTTATTAAGGTTGAGTCAAAGGGATCGTATTTGATTTGAGGACGGGCGTTACGACTTCTCGCTCCCCACTTCCCGCCTACTTAATCCGTTTAAGGTACAGTTTGCAAAAATCAAACGTTCGCCGATTTTCACCTACTAAGCAAGGATAAAAATTAACCAACCTTAAAATACTCTTTGGAGTCTTTCAGGGGAAGTTTTCAACTCCAGTTTAGATCCCTGGCAATCTCAAAAATTATAAGCTTCAACGGGGTTTTTTGAATACCTAGTTAGAAGGAACTTGTGCTTTGCGTTCAAGATGAAGGCATTTTGAACAGTCGTTGTACATCAAGATGTTTGCTAATAAAAAAATATTCGAGCCTATTATTTCGAAGTTTGAAAATGACGGTAATCACTGTTAGTTTCCTAAAGGCAAATCCTAAAATAGATTTCAATCCTTCCCCAATGATACAAAGTAATAACGACACGTGTACGTGACGCTCCGCATAGAGCTATCTCTCGCATTTCCTGGGATGTTTCCAGGCTATTTCCGACGAATAATAACGTCGCGTGTATTTCAGTACAGATATTAGAAAAATGCGAGGAATCGAATATGAGATCGGATATTCCACTACTTTTCAATATGCAGTACAAGCTATGAAGGTCGTACGGACGTGGTTACATATTCTGGAGAGCATATAATATAATAACTTCAAATCGCTTAGAAACCGTGCTCTCAACATGATCAGGAGGAACAAAAAGACATATATCGAAAATTTGGCAAATGAAAATGATTCAAAAAAATTGTGGAAGTCTCTCAAACAACTTGATATAAATTTTCGTAGTAAACCAACCCTTCCGGCAAGTTTTAATGACCCTACCAAAATTAATGATTATTTTATGTCTGTTTATAGCTATAAACCTGTTGATTCACTAGTTTGCGAAACCTATTTCAAAAATAAATTAAGCTCTGAATATATTTTTTTCATTAAATAAGGTTAGTTCAAATGACAGGCAATAGGGAGCCTAAAATCCAATGCGAAGGGAATTGATGGTATATCCCTGTCAATGATCCAGCTTTGCCTGCCAGTTATTGTCCATCACATCTTCCACATCTTTAATGACTGTTTGGAAAAAGGCTACTTTCCAAATACATGGAAACAAGCTCTAATTATTCCAATTTCTAAAAAAATTAAACCCACTGAGTATAATGATCTCAGACCTATCAGTTTATTACCAATTTCATCCAAAATTTTAGAAAAAATTATCAAGTTCCAATTGACTGCTTACCTAGCAAAATTCTTTATACCTCCCGACACTCAATCCGGTTTTAGAAAAAATTATAGTACAACATCTGCCCTACTTAATCTGCAAGACAATATTTTAAGTGCCTTAGATAAGAAAATCGCACTAGACTTAATCTCTATAGACTATTCGAAAGCCTTTGACAGCATCAATCATAAATTATTACTTGCTAAATTAAATTACATAGGTCTTGGCAGTGTATCCCTTTTATTTTTCGACAGTTACCTTAATCAAAGAACTCAGTGTGTTTTTCTCAATGAAGAAATGTCTCAAGTGACAATAATTCCCTCAGGCGTACCTCAGGGCTCTGTATTGGGGCCGCTTCTGCTCCTCATATATACGTTCGACTTAAGCAAAAGTAATGATAAATCTCACGTCCAGTCATTTTCAGACGATACGCAATTGCTCCATTATTTTAACCCAGATAATGTCAATAATACTACTCAAATTTTACAAAACGATGTTAATAAATTAATTAAATACTCTTTAGATCACAATCTACTTATTACTCCACAAAAATCTGAAATGTTATTATTTTGCGCACAAAGAAAAACATACAATGTAACACAGCTCTTGAACATTCAGATAAATAACCAAATCTTGCAATTTTCTGATTCTGCAAAAATTCTTGGTGTTGTTTTTGATACAAAATTAAGGTTTATTGAACATGTTAAAAGTCTATCTCAGAAAACCTACCTACGGCTGCGTACTCTTATTCAAAACAATTGTATACGATTCATTTTTGGCTTACGTAAATTTGATCATGTATCAGCGAAATATCCCGTTCTAAACTGGTTAAAAATTAATGACATGGTCAAGTATCACTATTCAGTTTTTGTTCACAAATTGCTGCTCACGTCTAAACCTTATTACTTGAAGGAAAAAATTTCATTTAATAATGATGTTCACTGTAGAACTCTCAGAGAAAATAATATTAGAATACCCCTGCATACGTCTACACTTTTTAAACGCAGTTTTTCTTACAATATTGCTATTATTTATAACGACCTTCCTAAAGTATATAAAGAATTTTCATTACCTGACTTTCGACAAAAAGTTAACATTATTACTCAACCTCCCAAACATATAATTTACGTAATCATTCATTTATTTTTTATTCCATCTTTAATTCAGATTAATAATTTTTTGGTGCATTTGGGTTTGGAAAGTATGCCTTTTTCTCTTTTTTTAAATTTTACTTTGGATGTAATGAACCAAATCTGTTTGTGGATAGTGTATTCTTTTGAACATCTGCTAGAGACTATATGGTTAAGTGTAAGAGTAGCAGCATGCTAAACTTCGCTATGTAAGTCTGACATTTGGCTATACTACAATGTAATTGTGGATTAATAAAGACGTCTATTATTATTATTATTATTATTATTTAATTATAAATTTCATGGGACGATTTGTGAATTCGAGGAACCATTTTAGTTGCAAATGCAAGGTGTTATGGAATATTTTTAGGGAATATCAAGGGTGAATTCAACATGTGAAAAGCTGTAATAAGTTCATATTGACATGGACTCATTAATTTAGCTATTTCCTTTAAATTTGTCCGCCCTTGAAAATTTATAATTTATACTGATTTTTCGCAAAAATAAATGCCTCGCTGATTATAGAAGTATTTATTGCTACGTTTTTTAGCCAGCCCAGTTATTGGTTTTTACTTTTTTTATACGCATGCAGAAACCTTAATACCGGGGCACCGCGACTGTTATAAGAAACTTAAAGACGCCTTGTTAGTCCTATTTTTAACTGCTTGAGGTTATCAGAAGTGAGAAAAACCTCCTCGGGTTCCACAATCTCGACACCCTAGGGAAAAAGGAGCGGTCGTACCGGGTAGTCCTGGATGTAAGAAGTTCGACAGAGTTGGGGTGGGATGCAGACGTCTGATGGGTCCGGTTGGCAGGCTCAACACGCAGTGGCATCATGGAGGAAAGCTCTGAGGACCAAAGCCGGTTAATATAGCGTCAAGGAGAATCGAGAGTGTCCATTAGAGCAGTGTTATCGATCACTCGAACAGTTCTCCTCTGAAGATCATCGACCATGGACAGTGTAGTCGAGGTGGCAACACCTCAAACATGTGAACAGTAATCGAGGCTAGGGCTTATCTGGTAAAGGATAAGTTTCATTTCAAAATCGGTGCATCTAATCGATGAACCACAAGGGGCGGTTTTCAAGTGAATCATTCTGGCTATAAGAAACTGATATGTTTTTTGCAATAACAAGTGCTTTACTTTACATAGGGACCTGACGGCTTTAACACCACTGAAGTAAGTACTTTTTTAAAATTTGAAACACGTTAGTGTGACCTCTGATAATATAACCTATTCACCATACCTCATCTCAATCTATCCTATAGAAAATATGAAAAAGTTCACACACACCGTATTATGGAAATGAAACACTTCCGAATCTACTTTTATACGAACTTTTTCTACATTTTAGCGTTTTATTTCTCTGACAACATTATGTAATACCCTACACACAAGTAGGGGAAAACAAGAGTTCTAAGGCAAGGACAAAATCTTGCCGAAGCTCAATTTCGAGGTTTCATACAATGCTTCTCTACTCTATTACGCGATGCTAAGCTCCCATTGTGCCTAACTCCATCAGCATCAAATTAACCTCAATATTCAACCATTTACGCTCCTATCACCCGGTAGATGATACATTCCCTCATTTGAAGGCAGCCTTGCGAGCATCGGCGACAACGGAACGACGATGGTGGCTGTGGAGGCGGCGAATGCACCAGAGCCCGCTTGATTTAAAGCTTATAACCTGTCACAACAACAAATAAATTACACGGTTGGTTTGAATTATTTACACCTAATTCCGGGCATCCGGCCACCTACGGTCTGGCCGCCATCGTTCCAGACTGTCGGCGATGGCCCGCCGTAGAATACTGAGACTTTACTTCTCGATATTAAATGCAAGGTTGCCAATGCTTTCGAAGGAGAATGCTTTCAAACTTTCGCCAGAATCGTAACAACGGGAAAAAATACTATCTTCAACTTTTTTGCATTTGAATAATTCACTATTATTAACAAGATTGTAAAAACTAAAAAATGAAAAAGATGTCACAGCGAACAGATTCGAATAACAGAGACTTGTCATATGTCAAAAGCCAGTGACATATTCCAGAGCAACTAGAGTTTTATTGCTAAATTGCCTTCTTTTTATTACATTAATTGTTTCAGACAATATAACGGTTTTTATTTTTTTTACTCAAAAATAGAGCATCGAAGGAAAACAATTCAAGAGACATCATTTGTTTTAAATTGAACGGGGAATTCAAAAATAATTTTTATTTGGCAAAAAACCGTTGGCCTACCATTTTTTTCTTAAAAAATGTCGAAGTCAGTACCCGTATGCACGCCACTGTTAAAACTAAAAATTAGGTCTGCATTGAAAAATATGCAACTTCATTAACTTTCACTACGTACTAAATATCAATGAAATATCTGAAGCGGTTCTGAAAATATTAATTAATTTCTATTTTTTGTCCTAAAACTTCAACACCCCGAGTGTTTGTAAGGAAACATTTTTGGACCATAGTTTATAAAGCAAACTAACATTAATTTTCCATGTAGATTCACACCCTCAAATATTCGCATATCATTAAGGAACACCCTGTATATGCAACGACATCTTCAATCAAGATCAAGGCCCACAATGATCTCTTTAGCCTGTCGGAGATATCCAAGAACAGGCACTACTATATTTCGGAATATTTCGCAATAAACGAACGAACATGGAGTCATGCGTCAATGACACCTTAACTGTAGTAGTTTACCTCTGACCTTTTGTCTTGTATAATAGTTATGTCTCTTAAAACAGTTACAACCTGAAATTATCAAAGTTTACATAGAACTCGTCTATGGTTTAAGGCTTTGACTGCGTTAGAAACTACTTAATGGTCTTTTTAAATGTAAAATAGGTCTTAGAGGCTGTAGGGCCATCGAAAACTTTGATTACATGGCTCCCTAAAAGAAAAATTAAGAAGCTTGCACGTTGCTTGACTTGCAAAGCAGATTGATGACTACGAGGGATGTCTTTTAAGTTTTGCATATAGGAACATAGGCCGAGCGGATCGAACGTCAGTACTGAATCTTAACCTCACCCTTTAGTAAACTTAAATTCAAAGTTTCACAACAATACGTGTTCTCACTACAGTGAATTTTTAAGTGTCACCAAGTTATTGGAAAAGTGGAACTCAACCGAGAACATCTTCTCGCCATAATCTATTACAACTTTCAGATACAATTATCGCAACAAGAGTGCCTTGCTGAATTACTGTCTGTTTTGGCCAACGAAGCGCCACATCAGTCGACAATTTCCCGTTGGTATAAAAAATTCATACGTGGACGGGTGAGTCTTAGCGACGATGCCAGGGTGGGTGCACCAAAAACGGCAGTCACCCAGGAAAACGTCGATGCTGTGAGCAAACTCATAATTGAAGATAGACATGTGACATATCGCGAGATTGAGGCGTCCTTGAAGATCTCAAAGACCTCAGTTCAAAAAATTTTACATGAAGAATTAGGAGTACGAAAATTAGTTTCTCGTTGGATACCCCACCTGTTGACTGAAG
This sequence comes from Acanthoscelides obtectus, assembly GCA_963669975.1. Taxonomy (NCBI): domain Eukaryota; kingdom Metazoa; phylum Arthropoda; class Insecta; order Coleoptera; family Chrysomelidae; genus Acanthoscelides; species Acanthoscelides obtectus. The sequence goes on from CAVLJG010000009.1 coordinate 67,782,105, forward strand.
AGCAGGAAGCAGCTAGGGTTAATTGGTGTCAAAAAACGCTTGACCGTTTCAATTCCGGAAACGCAAAAAATTTGTACAGCATTATTAGTGGTGCTGAATCGTGGATTTACTGTTATGAACCAGAAAATAAACGACAGTCGGTTGTTTGGGTGTTCCAAGGTGAAGAAAAGCCAACAAAAGTCATCCGTTCTCGAAGTGTTTCGAAAAAGATGGTCCTGACATTTGTGTCAAAAGCAGGGCAACAATTCCTCTTAATGAGCAAAGAACTGTTACTGCGGATTGGTATACCACCATTTGTTTGCCAAAAGTCATCACCAAGCTTCGAAAAATCAACCCCGAAAGAGGAATCATCCTCCACCAAGACAATGCAAGCTCGCACAGCGCCCAAAAAACAAGGCGGTATTTAACGGAAGCAAACGTGGAATTATTGGACCATCCTCCATATAGTCCCGATCAAGTCCTAACGATTTCTTTACTTTCCAGAAAATTAGAACAGACTGCGTGGTTAAAGGTTCCAGTCACCAGAAGAATCAGTTGACGTATTCAAAAATGCCGTTTTGGATCTGCCAGCAAACGAGTGGAATAATAATAATAATAATAATAATGCCTTTATTATCTGCAGTGAGGCGAAGTTTAGCCAGACGGCTACTCCTCCACTTAACCCCAAAGCAGAGAAAAAAGAAAGAAAAATACATACACATGTTACAAAAAATTTTAAATGAACGACAGATACACAAAACAATCAGGAAAAGACAATCATATATATATATATAAACACAGAGAACTAACTTGTCTCCAGCAACTGATTTTTCATTAATTTCTTAAAAGAAGAGACTGGCTTGGATCGATGCGAATGGTTAAGAGCATTGTAATGTTTAACAGCATTATAGGTATAACTCCTTTCAAAGATAAAAGTGTTGTGGAGCGGCATATTAAAATTAATATTAAATCTAAGAGTCCTTGGTACGAAGTTACCACGAGGTATCGATTTGCTAAAAAGATAGGCCGGTCTGTTTGTTAGCAGAACTTTATGAGTTAAGACGTTCAATTAATATAAAAATAGTTTATCAATTTTCAGCCAGTTGAGTTCTCTGATTTTATCCGAAACGTGAGTGAACCTACGGAGACCAAATATAAACCTACAGCAGCTGTTTTGAATTTTCTGAAGCTTACATTTGTTATTATAATCTAAACATGGATAATAGATGACAAGAGAATAAGATATAATTGACAATACAAGAGTTTCGCAAATCTTTTTACGGGTTTTAAAATTTAAAATATGTCGACTTGAATGTAGAAGTTTCAAGCGCATATACGTTACTCTCGACAAATATGAAACGTGATGATCAAACCTCATGTTTTTGTCGAGAGTTATTCCGAGGTTTTTAGTATAGTCAACAAGAGGGATGAGTGTTTGATCCCACACAATATTAATTCTCTCCTTCACAACTGGATAGGAATTTTTCGAACAAAACAACATAGCAGTAGTCTTCTTAGGATTTATTTTAAGACAGTGTTTCTTGCAATAATCGTTCACGTTAGTCATGTCCAAATTGATTTTGAAAGAAACCTCGTCAACCTCTGACGGATCAAAGGCAAACACCAACTGAGTATCATCCGCGTAAGTATGCATGGCTGAATGGACTATACAATCTTGCAAATCGGCAGTGTATATCAGATATAATAAGGGACCAAGCACAGAACCCTGAGGAACTCCTGAAGGAACCGGCTTCGTAGTGGACATGCCCTGTTCAGTTTTCACAGTTTGTTGCCGATCAAGCAAGTATGACTCGAAGAACTTTACAACTATATCTGACATACCATAGTAAGACAATTTACTCAATAGTATCTGGTGATTGACCATGTCAAAGGCTTTCGAGAAATCTAGCAGTATCAATACGGTGTTGATGTGATTATCCAAATTATAGATGATAGAGTCAGTGAGATTTAATAACGACGAGGTCGTGCTGTGACCAGACCTGAAACCCGACTGACATTGAGGAAATAAGTTATTCTGTTCAAAAAACTCCACCAGTTGAGAGTAGACAGCTTTCTCTAGTATTTTTGATAGAAAGCATAACAGGCTGATTGGTCTAAGATGAGAATGTTGCTCTGGACAATTGTTTTTGGCTAGTGGAATAATTATAGCATTTTTCCAGCTGGCTGGATAATAACCACTTTCAAGGCAGATATTAATAACATGCGTTATGTAATCGATAATCTCGGGCAGACGTAAGCAAACCATATTTAAACTTAAACCATCTGAACCACAGGCCGTAGACTTAATATTACTAATTATGTTAAGAATGTCTTGCTGAGTGAGCAGTTTAAATACGAATAGAGGTGCCCTTGGTATATAACGCCTATTGCTGTAGCTGTTAGAAACACGATCAATCAAGTTAGAATCAGTTACAGCTGCCTGGAAAATTGAAAGAAAGTAGTTATTTAAATCGTTAGGATCAAGTAAACTTGGCGGTATCGCAACACGCTTTTGTGCAACCACGTCCATCCTCCCTAGCTCTTTCCACGCTTGACTAGAATTTAAGTTACTGAAACGAGACATATATGCTTTTTTTTCTCTTCTCAGAGATGCTAGAGCAAAGTTTCTCAAATCCTTGTAGTATTCCCAGTTTTGTGCAGATCTGTTATTCTGAAATACTGCTAATGCATCATCTCTTAGTTGAAATATTATTTTTAAATTAGGAGTTAGCCAGGGTGCAGCAGGCTTTGTGACTCGCACTGTACGTAGTGGTGCGTAAATATCAAAAAGATGCATAAGACGGTTAGTAAAAATAGAGACTTTAGTATCAACATCATCTACGTAATATATATCGTCAAACTGCAATGAAGCGATCTGCGTCTTAAAACTAGGGATATCAATGCTTTTGAGATCCCGATATGCTACAAATTTGGGCTCTATTTTATTACTACTAATGGAGATCTCGCAGAAAACAAGTCGGTGATCACTAATCGAGTCTGCATTAAGTGTCCCAGACTTCTTTACTATAGTACTGTCACTTACAAAAATGTGTTTCGAAAATTGGTTCGAGCTCATGCAGACGTGTATTAATCTTCGTGGAGAACACTTCGAAAAACAATAAAGTCTTTTGAAACCGCCTACCGTGTTGTTTTATTTCCATATGCTAAACTTAAAATCATCCTCAGAAGTCAATTCCACTGAACATTCAGAATACAGAAAGCACAATTGGATAAATTTTCACCTGGAACATTGCGCTATACCTCCAAGCAAAGAACGTTGTTCTGGGTCCAAATCATCAACATCCGAGACATCTGTGTGGAGATAGAGATCCTAAAACACAAATATCCCCTCTCCTCTCTCAATGGATACTTCTCTTCACGATCACATCCGGTAAGAAAAGCCATTTTTCAACTCGTTCAAGATGGTAGTGGTGCTTTTTGCTTGGAGTCACACCAACGAATTCGGACTAGGTAAGGAGCAAGTATATGATTTGTTTGCAACCAAAATTACACAGTCATTAGTCAGGATACACGTTCATACTGGTAGTGGATCGGGCTTAAGCCGTCAGTTTGACTCTTGTTGTCATTTCACCTATTTTATTCGTACTTTTCTGTGAAACCATGTAAAAGTGACTGGGTTCCATACAAGCTCAATTACCTAGACATTTGTGAAGTAATTTAGGCCCGTATCGTCAGTCATCCCTACAATTGTAGGGCGCCTTTATGGCCTCCTTGATTGTCATAGTTTTCTACTTCTCCGTGTCAGCGGTCTATTTTGAGGTTATGTCACAAACATCTATTTGCATCAAATTGTGCTTGCTTTTGAGTTACATCATGTTTTATCAGCCTGAAATTTCCTAATTTCCTACAATTTAAAAAGAGAACATATCTTCACAATAGGAGAGCGCTGACGCTGACACAGGACGAGTGTAATCTAGAAATGTTTGAAGGAGAGAAAAGAGTATGACAATCAAGGAGGCCATAAAGGCGCCCTACAATTGTAGGGACGACTGACGATACGGGCGTAAGGCCTAAGATTACACTTGTCCCGTGTCAGCGTCAGCGTCAGCGCTCTCCTATTGTGAAGATATGTTTTCTTTTTAAATTGTAGGAAATTTCAGGCTGATAAAACATGATATAACTCAAAAGCAAGCACAATTTGATGCAAATAGACGTTTGTGACATAACCTCAAAATAGAGTTCTGACACGGAGAAGTAGAAAACTATGACAATCAAGGAGGCCATAAAGGCGCCCTACAATTGTAGGGTCGACTGACGATACGGGCCTTAGTAATTTCAATCCACTCCTTGTTTCATCCATCAATCCCTATCTAAGGTTTATTAACAACCCAACAACAACATCGAAATTGCAAAATATTGAAGTCAAACCAAAATTATTGATGGATATTGGAAAAGGTCAACCGAAACTTTAATTTAAGCTAAGATTTAGCTTCATCTAGTTCAATTTTGAACCTAAAAGTGCTTAGGAAAGGTACTTTTAGGGCCAATTTCACTAACATCAATATTTAACGGTCCCTTCTACAAACTGGAAAATACCTTATCGAAATGCAATTTGACGGAAGCTGTCAAAGGTCTCTGAATATCAGTGATTTCTATTGAAATGTTGAATAAAGTCATGAAAAAACGTTTGTCTTATAAATAAGGGTACATTATAGATGTAATATTATGTCCTTGTGCTTTTGAATTAAGATAACTTTCATAGAATTTCAAATGTTTATCATTTCAGAAAAGACGGTCAGTTATTTAAATGGACCAATGAAACTGATAGAAATATTAGGTCGATTTTCTAGTTATTATATTTGGTAGGATGTTTTTACTGTCTCTGACGACTGTTCATGCATGGCAATCTAGTTTTGTCTGTATATCACCTACAGGGTGTTGTACATAATACGTACCTGTAGAAATGTACCGATTTTTGTTATTGTCGTGGAAATAATTTTAAATTTTCATTTGCATTTTGTGCAACGATTTTGGGAAAAATTCCACGTATAGTCTTATAAAATATAGTAGAGGTTATTTCAGTTCCTGAAGAACCAAAAAATATTTGACTATGGATATCAAAAATTGTTGGTTTTGTGGGAATATCAATCGACGGTGCTATGTTATAATGGTACTGAAGTAAATGAATGAATGTTTGGAAACGAGCAATATCTATGAAATTTTTGGTAGACCCTGTCATCAAGTAGGTACTTAATGGCTATCTCCAAGAGGTTTATAGGAAAAGGACACACGGTAGGTGATGTTGAATCAGTAAAATCGCATATCGATTGAAGAAAGTAATATAAACATGACAATCGACAATATCAAATAAAAACATGAATTTCATTTAAAAATCTTACATTTTTTTAAATTTTGACTAATTTATATGTAATTTCTTAATATTTAATAAGCTGGTGATGCTTCAATGACAAGCTGTCATCTCATACTTTGACAGTATTTCGTTTTCAACATTTCATAGCTATTCGTTGCTAAAATTTGTTGATTGGAACTTGAAGCTCATTCGCTGTGTTTGACGGACTGTTACCAGATAGGTGGAGAATAGCGGACTGTTGATTTGAGAATCCTGGTAAAATCTACACTTACAATATTATTTTAGTGCCTCTAGATTGTATGGAGGAACCTCAGTACGCCCAAGAATACGATAAACATCAAATTTAAAATACTATCAAATCTTTTTTCTGATAAATATAGTAACAATGAGATGAAGAATAATAATAACTTTTTGGTGCTATTACACAAAAACCTGTCTGCACAGGTCAATTGAAGTAGAACATAAAAGAGTAAGTACGTTACAAACAACAAACAATACGTAAATAAGACAAACGTACTCGTAAAACACAAGTGGCAATAAAAGGTAAAGGACTTAATAAAACCAAAATGAAAATTTAGATGGACCATAAACAAACGAGGTGAAAAAAATTGTAAAAGAGACAATAAAAATGATGAAAGGCTAAAAAAATTAAAGTTACGTAATTCTTTGACGTCAATAAAAGCTTCATACAGTAGGGAGCAATTCATAGTTTTGCCGAATTGTTAACATCGAGAGATTTTATTTTAGTTAGCAGTAGGTTGAAGAATTTTACCCGTGGCAGTTAACATCATTTCTAGTATTGAAATGTAACCCATATTCTCTGTAAGACAAAAACTCTACGCATGTGTGGAAAATGACCCTATGACAGAATGACGTACATGGAATGATGTTCTACTGTGGAAGTGTCAACGTACACCCCGAGAAACTTTACTGATATTGCGTTGCCATCATTTGCGTCAGAATTCCATAGAGAAATGGTCATTGTTTGAGTTTTCTTTTCTGAATGCTCCTTCTGCATGTTGATAATTCATTGTCTAGGTTTCCTAAGATGCTGTGAGTGTGAAAGAATAGTGTTAGCGGTATACAAGAATAGTTTGAATAGCAGGAATTTCCATCTGATGCTCAACTAGGTGTTGGCTTTCAGCCAAAAATCTACTCGGATCGCGACATCTATTTAGAAAAGATGAATAGGTGTCCCACAGTTTCTAATATGCCGCCATTATTGCTGTATAATACAGAAAATGTTTCGTCTTGTTCATCTCACAAACTCATGAAGCAGAATTTACCATATGCTGTACCATTAATAAATATTTACTTTTGTAGCTTTGCCTTATTTAGGCTATCCCTGTTTAACTGAGAGATTCACATAGCAACACAGATTGCATTTCTTCCTTAGGTGCACGCACTTCCCAGAGAAAATATTCTACGCTGGTTGTCACTTTGGTAGGTAATGGTAGGCAAATTAGCCAAAGGAATGCACTACGACTATTCAACTATACTGACAAACAATCCAATGTGGCTCTTTCTAATCTATTCGAATTCGAAAATCTAATGAATCATCCGTATACACATTCCGAAATAACCTTTTTAGGGCTCAGACAGAATGCCGCAAGGTCAGTCACAGTGATTGCATTATTATTCACAGGATATTTCCTGTTATCACCCGGAAGCAATCCCGGAAGGACGCGAGATAGTTTCGCGGGGCGCGTCACCCGCAAGAGAACGGGGAGGGGTAACGGACGGGGAGTAGGTGGCACCTCCCGTTCCATGCCATATAACCCCGTTTGGTCGTGGCACGTACGCAATTACCCGCTAATAAATTAGTAGGCCGTGCCATAGTGGCGGCGTGATGTTGCCAACAGGCGCTCAACTGGGATAATATCGTCGCGCCAGGCCCCGCATAGCACACTTGATGATGGATGTCCGATGACACTGAGCGCGCCACTATTCGTACACGGTGGAAGCGTATTATGTCGGATAAAGCTCCAGATCTACATGATCGGTCAATTGTGATGGAGCTTGCTTGATGATGTCTGCGGAAAATGTACCGTCCGAATTGTCACCTGTGTTGTGCAGGTAATTCGTGGTGTTTTCATCGAATAATAAATACTGCTCTCCTTCGTTGAACTGATCGTGTACGGTGCCGTTTCATTATTCGCAATCATTGTCATCGTCCCGATGGGACAAACAAATGATGGCAGAACAGAACAACCTCGATTGTATGATATGTTCGCAGTGATCGGTTCTGGCAAATGGCTTTCGTGCTTTCGTATTTCTGCGTTCATCAGGTATTTGGCGCCGATAAGGCTACAGTGAAGTGCGATGAAAAAAAATTAATTCAGGTCTTCCTTGTGTTGTGAGGTTACGTGTATTTAAACTCACACAGGTAACTTGAAAATGTTCAATGATACTGGTATTTGTACACGTGGACGTGTACTAGGGTAGAAGAAGCAATAGGTCTACATGATCGGCCAACCTATCTTATGCAGCTTATTCGAAGTATTTAATCATTACTAATATTACCACTACCCGCTAAAGGTGCACGCCCATTCAGGCGACGTACAGCGATATTCATCCACTAGGTTTATTCGTCTCAGTAGTGTAATCTTTTAGAGTATGAATACATTTTAATCCTTTGTTAATGCAGAACTGAAAGTTGTTGCCCAAAAAAATGTGCTAATGAGCATAAAGTTCTCTCACATCCTTTTAGACAACAACTCGCATTGTAAATTAACCAAGTGTTAACGTGTGTTCGGTGTGTAAAGATATGCGTCCCCTAGTCGTAAGCCGATGATGCATTAGGTACAGATTGCGGATCAATGGACGTGTTACCATTGATGATACTGACCGCGTAGTTCATTTTTATTTTAACAGGTCTGACTCTTACAATGAAGATGAGTTTACAAGTGGCCACCGTCTGGGTTATATGTTTTGTTGTGGTTGCAGTAGACATGTGAACAGCTCAATGCGTACGGCGCGGTTCTGTGGACGCATACCTTCATATGGAATCTATGCAATTCACTAGGCAACAGTTCTTGTTTTAATGGAGTTTTTAAATCATTAAAAACTATGTTTCTCATTTCCGTCTGTCTGTGTCTGTCGGTCTGTCTGTTCCTTAATCCTTGGCGCGAGTATAACTGAAGTACTGCTCGTATTTGGGTAACCTTTTTACACAAGGACGAAAAACCCTCAGTCCTTGGAAATTGCTCAACTGGCGGCGAAAAAAAACAAAAAAATAAATATCGCTCAAACTTCGCTATCTCACGTTTCATATTCACATATTAAAGATTTTCCTGTACATTTTCCTTTGAAATATTTTCAGCAGACAGATCGCGTACATATTGGTTGAATCATATTAAAAGTACTTTTTTATAAAAACTCAGTAAATTTGTAATGGATATTAAAGAAACAATATCTATTGTTTTTAACCAATAACCAAAATAAATATACATTTACTAAAAATTTTTATTAACATAATTCTCACAAGGGGTGCGCTGGAAACATAAATTATATTAATGATCCCCTACTATAAAATGTAAAATTTGAACTGCCGACCTCCAAACTATTTATTTTCCTAAACAAAAAACTTTTTACCCAGGACGTATTATTCTCGAAAAATTTATTTTTCAATTTTCTACATGTTTCAAAATTATTAACATAAAATGTATTTTTCGGCGCTCAAGGGATTTTACCGTATCTAGTTTAATTTTTAGTTGTTCGCTTATTATTTAGACGATTTATCTCAGTAACAGAAATAACATTAATCTTAATTATGAATTTAATGGACATCTAACACTTTTAATTAAATTATTAAAATTTTTCCTTTTCTTCACCAATATATCTATTTACAAGATGTACGTGCACCACCGTTGTAATTATTGCTTCTTTGGTAGTGAATCCGAGCGACTGATAAAAGCAGGTAGCAGACGGATGCACTTACGAGGAGAGCGCGATATTGATTGATATAGTGAGGTTACTTGATTTCGTGAGATAATTTTATATAGTATATATAATTCGCGTACATAAGTCGGTATCAAGAGCCATTATAATCAGTTATGGCATATTATTGATCAACCAGGGCTCCAAAGGATTGAGGCTACCGTACACGCTCATCTGCTGTCTGAAAAAAATGTTGTCAAGAAAAGCCTAAATAGTGTACTAATGGTTCTTACAAAACTTACGTCTTTTTGATGCCATTGCATTATACAGGGTGTTTCAGTTTATTGTTGCATAACTTTAAGATTCGAAAGAACATTTAAAATTAATGCATAAAGTCTATATAAACATGGGTCGAAAAATGCGTGGCTTCCGAAATACAGGGTGTTTAAATTTACTTTTTAAAATAGTTTTTTTTTAAATATTTCGAACAATATTTGATGCATAATAGTCAAAATTGGTGATACAAGGGTTCTTTGGTACGACAAAACGAACCATGGGCATAGTTTTACTGTAGCCGCTAGAGGGCGCTATCTACTGTACCTGTAGTGTATTAGAATGACCGAAAAATTTTTCTTAGTGCAATTTTTTGCTTTTTGAATAGAAAAACTGATACTTCGCACTTTCCAACCTAAAAAAGCTCTCCTGTGAGTTTTCGTTATAGTTAGCTGTTTTTGAGATATTTCGATTTTTAGGGTTCGATGCATTTTTAATTATTTGTGGGAAAATAATATTTTTTTTAAATTTTCGATTTGGGCATTACAAGTAATTAAGATGATCGTTTAGATTGTGTTTTTAAACACAGCAATTAATTAAATTAATTATTTACAACTAAAATGCTATTGGATAGTTACGACAAACATACAAAATCTAAAGTAGTTGCTCGAAATGTAAACCCAATTATTCAATACACAATTCACATCTACGAATGATCGAACGTTATTATTCAAATAAGGCCTTACTTCATCACATGCATTCCTGATTATGTCTATTAGCATAGGGGATCGTGGAGGCCAGGCGACTGGTCCTCCACGGCCGATCCATCTTTCTGGATAATTTTCGTCCGGCCAGTTTCTAACTATTCTCGAATAATGAGCTGGACAACCATCAAGCTGGAACCAGGCCAATCTTCTTAAATCTAACATAACATCATCCCAAATATTTGCATGTTCAGCCTTTAAAAATTCCAAGAAGGTCGCAGCATTTAACCTTGCAGGCAAAAGGTAGGGTCCGAATAGTCGATTACGGTAGATACCAATCCACACGTTCACAATAAATCCATGCTGAAAATTTCTTTCCCGAACTGCATGCGGATTTTCATGCGACCAAATATGTTGATCATGAAAATTTACCACTCCACGTCTAGTGAAGCATGACTCATCGGCCCATGAAACGTTACTTAAAAACTCCCTATTATTATCAGTTCTATCAAGAATCCATTGACAAAATGTGATACTTCGTTCTCCGTCCCGTGGCTGTAGTCCTTGCACAGGTTGCAAATGGTAAGGACGTCTATGGTCATTTCTAAGAACACGGTGAACATGGCTTGCTGAAATTCCCAAGGCACCAGAAACTCTCCTAACACTTGTGGTCGGATCTCTATCAAACTCACGCAGAATCATACAGGTACATCTGCGCTGACGAACATTTATGTTTTGATCCCTTTGGAGATTTCCAAAACCATTTTCAATTATTTGGCGATGCACTCTTACAAATACTGAGCGAGTTGGATGTCGTCTGTTTGGAAATCTTCGTGCGTATTCTCTGGCTGCTTCTGCTGCGTTTCCATTTACAAAGCCATACACAAAATGAATATCCGCTAACTCTTGATTGGAGAATAAAAATGGCATTTTTATAAAACTTACAAAAAAAACAGGTAAAAGAAACTAAATTTCGTGCATTCACAATTGCAAAAAAACGTCTCAGGTTTCAACAGACAACAAAACTAACTGTCAACTAATTGACGTTTAACCTTATTCTGCTTTCAATTTCAAAAATATTTGCAGGCACAGCCTACTTCTAAAAATTATCGAGATACTGACCAAAACGTTAAAAAACGTTATTTTATCATAAATAATTAAAAATGCATCGAACCATAAAAATCGAAATATCTCAAAAACGGCTAACTATAACGAAAATTCACAAGAGAGCTTTTTTATGTTGAAAAGTGCGAAGAATCAGTTTTTTTATTCAAAAAGCAAAAAATTGCACTAAGAAAAAATTTTCGGTCATTTTAATACACTACAGGTACAGTAGAGAGCGCCCTCTAGCTGCCACAGTAAAACTATGCCCATGGTTCGTTTTATCGTACCAAAATACCCTTATATACCAATTTTCACTGTTATACATTAAATATTGTTCGAAATATTTTAAAAAAAAACTATTTTAGAAAGTAAATTTAAACATCCTGCATTTCGGAAGCCACGCATTCTTCGACCCATGTTTATCTAGACTTTATGCGTTAATTTTAAAAGTTCTATCGAATCTTAAAGTTATGCAACAAATAAACTGAAACATCCTGTATAGAAAATTATACTAGAATTTGTTTCTGTAGCGAGGGAAGTATATATATACGTAGACAATCTACTTGACGCCATTCTTTGTTTGTTAATAAAAATTGCAACATGCAATCGGTTGGTTTTATATTTTACTTTTTCTGAAATAAGTATGTCCAAATGACTCATCCAGCGTTCCAAACAGTAATTTTATTGAAACTTCTACCTGCTACCTGAATCGACCCTGTTGACTGCTTGAATGAAGGTGTCGAGATATTTTTTTCAATTACCCTTCCGGACCCTTTTGGTGTTGCCCTTTTCTCGAACGAGACAGGAAAATCTCTTCCGACTCCGCGGGACGCAAAATGCCAAACTTCATTAGCATTTAATCTCTTTTCTCGACGACTCTTTCGCTCGAGCAATTTCATACAGAAAAAAAGTAATTTAGGAACGTTTAAAACGTCGCCATTGTTTGGGATTAAGGTTTTTTAATTCGTGCTCGGCGCTTTCTCAAAAGTCGCTGCTTGTCTCCGTTTGTCGCATAGCTTAGGAAAATGTAATTGCTGGCTTTCTAGGTCGAGCATGCATGCAATGCGGGGCTATTTCCTCCGAATAGGTGGAGTTTTGGCACTCACATAAATGCCAACAGATCTTAGCAAAATGGACATGGGATATGATGGGTAGGAGATTGCTCATTTGCAACGTCCTCCTCAGACTCTAGAAGCACTTCGAGAGGAGTTGGTGGTTGCCTGGAATGAGATACCACAGGAGGACATTGACCACCTGATCAGAAGCATGTCTAGGCGCGTTGGAGAATCCGTAGTACATCATGGTGCATCCGCACATTATTAAAGGTCAAAGGGCTTTAAAGCAGTGCAATCATTTTGAAATTTTTATCATTTACTTATTATGCTTCATTAAGTACTTATACAAAATTTTATTAAAATAAAACCATTTAAACTGGGTGTTCGGATTTATATGTCACTTAGTATACTAACGACTTCCTTCCCTGTACGATCAATCAATTCCACAGCTTTGCCGATGACAGCACTCTACATGCAGGAATTCCGAGTGACAAGTCGATCTCTACCGGTGTGCTGGAAAAAAGACGACTTGCAGCGTCTTTCTGACGAGAGACCTGGAGGTTGTCACTGCTTGGGGACGCAACAATTTTGTACAGTTTAAGCGCAGTACTATACCTTGACGAATAAAAAGCGTCCTAGTAGTCATCCGCTTTCGATGTATGACGACTTCCTGCCAAAGAGCAGGCAGCCGGTACATGACCTCCTCACTCTGTACATGGGTCGTGTAAGACCTAGCCTCGAGTATTGCTCACATTTTTGGGGTACTGTCGCCTCCACTACGTTATCCATGTACGATGCTGTTCAGAAGATGGTTGTCCGATTGATCGATAACTCTTTTCTAACAGACAGTCTCAGGACTCTTTCACACGACGGCTATCTAGCTTTCTTCTATCGCTACACCAATAGGCTTTACTCCTTAGAGCCCTCCTCATTGATGGCGCAGTGTGAAATTCCTTTCAGACAGAACGCCTTACTTCAGCCTCCCATTCTAACCGTGTCGAAGTTCGTGCATCCAAGTTCGTACGACCGCTGCTGTGTTCCTACGGTGTCGAGATTGTAGCACTATCTGCTAGAGGAGGACCTTAGGCAGTACAAAGATCGGAATAATAAATAAGTTTCTTTGGGAACCTCACAGCAACCGCTGTGCGCTGGCGTTTAACCTTCCGCCTGCGATTGTAAAAAAATGAAATTAGGGTATATTATGATGGTCGTAATAAAGTGGAAGCTAACGGCAATTAGAGAAATTGGTGTGCTCTTCCATATTATTTAAACTCTGGCCAGTCAGTACTATCGATTTTATTCCTAGTGGAACTACAGATTTTAATTTTTGATTACGCTAAAATATTGTTTCGATAGAAACCTAACAATGAGGTTTATCATACTACCGCGTAGGAACCATAGAGGCTTTTTAAGCTTGAAAACTCATCTATATCGGAATCCAAAGAATGCTGAAAATATTTGCGTTAATTAAAACACTTTCGACCGCCAAAGAATTGTGCACACTGAGCATATCTAAAAATGGTGAATGTGCAACATATCAAATGCCTTGCGCCTGCACCATAATTGCAAAACGTTGCGGGTGTATATAGATATAGATCGTTTTATGAGCCGCCGATCTAGATAAATGTTGGAATCAAATAATAATAATAATAATAAACCGTCTTTTATCAGAAAAAACAAATTACAGATAATGCATATATTATTATCTATAATTAGATTAGTGAGCAGCGGCGAAGTTTAGCTATGGCAGCTATTCTTACACTTAACCATTTTACTGCATAAGAATAATAGATGGTAAAAAAGTACAGCTGTAAAGAAAATAAAAGGAGGAAAATGCCCATGTAACTGATAATAACCTAAATAAAAATTAGCTTAAGAATATAATGCTGGAGAATAACACCTTTAAGAATCACCATTGAACAGAAGAGCTCTTAAGTGTTTTTTAAAACTATACAGCGGCAGGCTTTTTGTTCTGTAATCTAAGCTATCGTACAACATGCATGCATTATATGAGAAGGACCTGTTAAAAACAGATGAACTATTAAGTGGCATTGTTAAAGCGAATGTGTTACGGATATGTCGTTGATGAATATTATACCTAAAAATTAGTTTTTCACGTAAATAAATACGGATATGTCGTTGATGAACATTATACCTAAAAATTAGTTTTTCACGTAAATAAATTGGAGTTCCAGAGACAAGCAACTTATATATAAAGGTTACATAGTTGAATTTAACTAAATCTGTCATCTTTAACCAACGTATTAAAGGATAACGATTCGAAACATGATCAAATTTTCTTAAACTAAATATGAATCGTAAGCAGTTATTTTGTACTACAGATATTCTGTTACGACTTGCAACATCCAAACAAGGATGATAAACTAGATTGCAATAATTAAAAATAGATGACACAAAAGATTCACACAACTTTTATCGCACTTTAAAATTCAGCAAATTTTTGTTCGCATACAGAGTTCTCAGATGGATGTAACTTCTTTGTAAGAGGTTATTTCAATTTTCACGAAGCCGCACGTTTTCATCAATAAACACACCTAGACACTTGACACTTTCAGAAAATGGAAGATTCTGATTGTTAATAGATATACTCAACGAAGTTTTGACTTCGGCTCTTCTGTGATTTGGACAAAACAGCACAGTAGAAGATTTAGAAGCATTAACGGTTAGGCTGTTATTGGCTGGGTAGGTGCAAATAGAGTCAATGTCCTCGTTAATTTCCATAGTAGCAGTCTGGAGGTTCTCAGGATAAAAGAAGTAAAGCAGTTGAGTGTCATCCGCATAAGACTGTAGCTGTGAATTTTTAACGGACTTAGCAATATCGGCTACAAAAATAACAAGGGTCCTAAAATTGAGCCCTGATGCACACCCGAAGTGATAAAGTGCTCATTTGACAAAACTCCAGAAAGTGAGACGCGCTGAGAAAAATTTTCTTCATGAAGAATAACCTCTAGCCAGATGCTTTCCATAACAGTACTGGTATCAATACCAAAGTCAAGAAATCAACAATCAAGTCGACAGTACCTTTTAACCTAGACAATATAATCATGCTCGAACATCAACGACTATAAAACGTGCTTTAGATACGCATAGATGATGGCCAATTCGAATAGAAAGGAATAAAACTCGCCTAATTTTTTTTTTCGAAATGGCCCAAATATTCTCAAATAGCTACATGCACAATGTTTGTAATTTTTCCAGGAATGTTTCTCTAGCATGGAAGGAAACAACTAACAGCAGTACTTCTAAAAATCATGATGTGCGTTTAGATAGGTCTCCCTCAATACTTATTTTTTAAAAGGGGCAAGTTCGGAATCTGAAATATGGGATGATGGAATTGGTGAATGAATATTATAACGGTTGAAAATTTCAAGATCGCAGCTGGGCGATGGGCAACCTGTCAAAGTAAAACATCTAATGTTCTAGTATCTGGTATGTCATATCAATATTTTTCTTATATGTAGTATAAGAGTCTATCTGAATATGTAGTAAAATATGGGTTAATCAGGTAAAATAAAATTGACAGATTGAGAGAAAGGGTCTTGAGGAGAGCACCTAATACCCACTAAACCCTAAACCTCCGCGTGGCCCGACTCATCAGCGTCTCGGTAGGCCATGTGTTGTGCGTGACCTGCGGTCTGCTACAACGTCTCCTCATGTGTTTCAGTCTCTGGGAACGCCGGGTTGGTTCCCTTTACCTCGCACATTCTATCGATGTCGTTAAGCGATCATCGATAGAGGGTCTGCTGGTTCTCTTGAAACTCTTGTTTTCGAAAAATCAAGAGTTTCAAGTCCTCTTACCAATATGTTGTTCCTGGTCCTGGTCCTGGTGGGTCCTGGTCGTGGCGGGTCCTGGTTGGTCCTGGTCCCGGTGGGTCCTGGTCCCGGTGGTTCCTGGTCCTCTGCATCCACGCCGTGGGGGAGGGCGGGGGGGAGCAACCGCGGGTCCTCCTAGTCTCCTAGTCAAGGTTCCAGTTAGCGGGTGCCAACTGGGACCTAGGTCTGGGGTACCTGGTTCTGCGGTTGCGAGGCCTCTCGTCCGGATCGTAGTCCATGAGGAATCGTAGCTGCTCGTTCGGATGGTCCTGAGCTTTCTCGAAGGTCTTCTCCGCTTTTTTCCTCATGTACTCGTGGATGGTGTCCCAGTGCAGGTCTCTACGCAAGGTTGAGTTTCTTACGTAGGATGGTGCACTGGTGGCGATCCGGAGTAGCTTCATCTCTAGAGCAGCAAGTCGCTTGCGGTAGCTGGGGGCAGCGTACCCCCAGACCGCGGAGGCGTAAGCGAGCTGAGGTCTGGCGATGGCCTTGATCAGCCGTAGCTTGGTCGCTAGCGTCATCTGGCTGTGTCTACCCAGTAATGGATAGAGTTGAGCCATGGCTGCTCTGGTCTTTGCGATGACAGCTTCTATGTGCGCTTTCCAGGTGAGGGACTTGTCAAATACGATCCCCAGATATTTGACATTGTCGCTCCACTGGATATCTTCGTCGAAGATGGATGCTTCGAGAGGTCTTCAATCCTTCTTCGTTGAATGAAGATTGCCTGCGTCTTCTGGACGTTGATGCGGATTTTCCATTTCACGCACCAGTCCTGAATGTGGTCCAGTTCACCCTGTAGTCTCCTACGGATGATCTCGGGTCGTCTATGCTTGGCGGCTATAGCAGTGTCGTCTGCATATAGGGCCAGCATTGTGTCAGCTGTCTTCGGCACATCGTGAGTATAGATGTTGTAGAGCAGGGGGCTAAGGCTGACCCCTGGGGCACGCCTGCTTCCAGCTGTCGTCTTGTTGAATGGCATGTACCAATCTTCACCGTGAACCATCTTTGTGTTAGATAGCTCTGGAACAGTTGGCACATGTTCGCATCGATTCCGGCGGCTTCCATTTCGGCGATGAGTCCATCGTGCCAAACTCGGTCGAAGGCTCGTTCCACGTCCTGCAGGACGAGACCGGTTGCCTCCTGGAGATTGAAGCCGCTGGTGATGTTTTCTGTCAGTCGTAGCGCTTGGAGTTCCGTGTTGTGCGAGGATCTGAAG
This sequence comes from Acanthoscelides obtectus, assembly GCA_963669975.1. Taxonomy (NCBI): domain Eukaryota; kingdom Metazoa; phylum Arthropoda; class Insecta; order Coleoptera; family Chrysomelidae; genus Acanthoscelides; species Acanthoscelides obtectus. Next base: position 67,799,481 of record CAVLJG010000009.1, read on the forward strand.
CCGAATTGCTCTGGGGGGAGAAGTTGCAGTTCTTCTGCCTGCTTCTCTAGTCGAACGGCGATAGCCTTTTCGACTACTTTGCCCATCGAGGAAACCAGGCTGATGGGCCGGTAGTTCTGGGGCAACTTCCGGTCCTTGCCTGGCTTGGTGAGCATTATAACCTGGGCTTCCCGCCACCGCCGCGGGAAGTGGTTAAGTCTCATGGTGGCATTGGCGATGTTGGTGAGCGCAGCAATGCCTTTGATGGGAAGGTTCTTCAGCATCCTGTTGTTGATGCCGTCCCTTCCCGGCGCCTTTCTGACCTTCAACCTGCGGATGATCAGACGGATTTCCTCTGGACTGGAGGGGTGATCCGTCTCCTGGCCAGGTGGTCGACTCCTCATGTTTTCGGCTGCGACTTCCACGGCCTCCTCGTGGTTGTCGTCCTCGTCTTCATGGTAATTGAGCCTGCATTCGGATTCTAGCGAATCGGCAAATGCTTCGGCTTTTTCTTCACTGGAGTAGGCCAAGCCGCGTTGGCCGTGAAGAGTGGGGATCGTGGTGCGCTGACGACGAAATTTTCGCTGCATAGACCAGGCCGTACCATCCTGGGTCTCTAGTTCTGCACAGGCTGCATTCCATCTGCTGTTTTGGAGTTCCGCGAGTGCGTTCTTCAGAGCTAACGATGCTCTGTTTCGCGCAACTCTCGACTCCTCTGTCAACAGTTGGAGATGTTCTCGCTTGAGTCTTCTGTTCTCCCTGATCAGGTGCCTAATATGGTGCGGTGCTGGACCATTTAGGTGTCTAGGAACTGCCGTAGTCTCGGAGCGGGTGCTGTCCTCGTGCGCTCGCAAGACAGCCTTCTCCAGCTCCTCTACTGCGTTGTCCAGTTACTCTGCTGATCGGATGGTTGGAATTTGAGTGATGTTCCTTTGGACGTTGGATTTGTACAGGTTCCAGTTCGTCCGTTTGGTGCTCAAGCTATCTCGAGTTCTAGACCCTGTGCCAAGTGTTAGTAGAATCGGATTGTGGTCCGACGATCCTTCCACCAGGGTCTCTATCTCGAACTCCTCTCTGATGTTGCGGAGGATGGCTATGTCCAGTACCGCAGGTCGCCCAAGGCCGAATGGAATGTAGGTTGGTTGCTCCGGACCGACGATGACCCCCGCCAGGGCATCGACGTGTTCCTGGAGCTGCCTTGCATTCCTGTCTTCGACGTTGTTGTTCCATGCCGGAGACTTGCAGTTTAGATCTCCGATGACTATGCGTGCTCCTGGGCCTCTCAGGAGGTCAGCGATGTCATCTTCGTCTAGGGCCTCCCCTGGTGGCACATATAGGGAGGTGATTCTGTAGGGACGGTGGTTGTGATGGACCTGGACCGTGATTCCGTACCCATTTATGTCTGCGGCACCGTCGAGGACATGACTCGTCAAGGTACGTTTGACGAGTAATGCGACTCCTCCACCTCTGCCCCTTCTGTCGTAGCGGTACGTCCCGTACCGCGGGAACGTCAGACTATGGGCAGCATCCAATTTCGTTTCTTGGATGGCCATCACCTCTGGTTGGTACTGGTCTAGTATCTCCTGGATTTCTGGTTTCCGTGCCCTGAATCCGTTGATGTTCCAGGAGATAATGCGTAGAGATTCTACGTTTTGCCCTGTAGTCATTTCAGGTCTAGTGCTTGTCTTGCATCTTGGCCTCGAGTGCATCCAGGCGGGTTATGATGGCTTGCATCATTGCTAGCAGTCTGTCATCGCCGTGTTGCTTCTGCGCAGTAGTTCCAGTAGCAGTGGCGGCTGCTGGGGCAGAAGTGGACATAGGTTTCTTCGCTTTTTGAGCGTAAGAAGTCCTATTTGTGGTGGGGACTGCTTTGGGGGCAGAAGCAGCTTTCTTCGGGGCCTTACTACATCCCTTGTAGTTGGCGGGGTGGCCTTCTCCACAGATGCAACACTTGGCGTTTCGTTGCCCTATTGGTGGCGCTGGCAGACTGCAGCTGGTGCTGTTGTGGTCCTCTCCACACTTAACGCACCGTTCAGCGAGACGGCAGTTCCGCTGTGTGTGCCCGTACCGCTGGCAGCGGTAACATTGGCTGGGCTCGGAAGACTTTTTCTTCCTCTCGAAGCTGACCGTGAGCATGGCCAGCCTCTGGATCTCTGCAAGCTTTTCCGGCATCTTCGTCTTGACGAGGAAGAGCGGAAGTGGCTTCTTGGTGGTCCTTGAGGTCATCTGCTGAACCTCGGCGTCTGCGATGCCTTGGCTCACTAGATCCTCTTTGATGTCATTGACTGACATCTCCCTGGGTAGCCCACGAATGACCCTCTGGTCCATCCTGTCCTCCTTCAGTTGATAGGTGAAGAAGGGCCGCTTGATGGATTCCAGCAGTGCGACTAGCTGACGGTAGTCAGCTGGTGTATTTGTGAACACCTTCACATTGTTACCCGCCGTCCTCGCCTTGGAGAATTGGATCCCCTTGCTGTTCATCATCCTGCTTAAGGATGACCAGTCAGCGGTGCCCTCGATGCTGATGGGGGGAACTCCTGTTCCCGACATGGGGGGTACGATGGTCCTGGTTGCTCTAGGACTCTTCTTGGTGGCAGCAGCTGGCATCTTTGGCTGCCTGGGCGACTCATCTTCGGAGGAGGAAACTCGCACCCGCTTCCTCCGTCTAGTGGCGACACTGAAATCGGTGTCGTCGGTCCTCTTCTCGGCTTCTTCTTCTATTTCTTCGGTCCGTTGAGTGCCCTCTTCCTGAGCGTCCATCTCGTCCGACGTAGCCTGGTGGTCCTCTTCCTCCTCTTCTTCTGTCTTCTTTGCGGCCTTCTTCTTGGCCCTGCGGAGCTTCCCGTTCAGCTCCTCGATCTCCTGTTGAGCCTGCAAGAAGGCTTCTTGCAGGTTTCGCATCTGCTCTCCCAGCATGGCGAAAGCATCTTTCTTTTCTTTCAGCTGGTTAGCCAGCTTCTCAATTTTTGCCATCGTAGATGGCAAACAACCAATCTATCGCAATGAAAATTGCAATAAGATTGCTCAATATGTCCGGGTGGGTCGCAGTCGCATAAGTGTATACTCGCGACGGCTGCTAGCTCGGAACTGTGTTTTTTTTTAATGGTATGTCCTATTCATATTTTATTGCAACTCGGATAGACGTCTTCCAGAGAAGAAGTTTGATAAAACACACTGCAGCGTTTTGATGATTTTTTATTGAGTTACAGTCGACCCAATGTACAAAAACGCTCAACTTTACCAGCCTGCCATTCCACCATTTTGGAAGATAGTGATTCTATATTCTGGGGTACTAAATTAATAGTAACAATCTCCAAACTGAGGTATCGCAAGACGCTCAGCCGCGATCTTGAAATCTTCAGTTACCACTTTTATGCTAAAATACAGTAATTCTTAATCGATTTCATCACCCCAAATTTCAACTTGCTAACTTGATTCGTTCAAAAAATATTTTTAATATGCGCCGTATATACACCTGAAGACAGATCCGTAATTCTCACATAACTTACTTATTTTTCGAGATACCGACAAAAAAATTTGGACATACGAACATCATTTTGTTCCTTCGTCTAATGAAGTGCTCAAGTTGATATTCCCAATCCACCTGCGCTAAGAGGAGCAAGCTACTTTCCCTATAATTCGAGCCAACAGCTTCATCTGTTTTCTCATGTCCATTAGTGGTATCGTATGTTTCTACTTATTCATTTACTTATTCTAATTCCTAACAGGTTACACCCAATTATAAAAAATACACAAATAACTAAATTAAGGGTGGATTTCACCAGGATTGACAAATCAACAGTCCGTTATTGTCCACCTATAGGGTAACATTCCGGCAAATACAGCGAATGAGCTTCAAGTTCCAATCGACAAATTTTAGCCACCAATAGCTACGAAATGTTGAAAACAAAATGCTGTCGAAGTATGAGATGACAGCTTCACATTGAAACATCACCAGCTTATTGAATATTCAGAAATTACATATGGTTTGATCAAAATTTAAAAAAGTGTTCGATGTTTCAATAAAATTCATGTTTTTATTTAATATTGTCGATTGTTCATATTTATATTATTTTCTTCAATTGATATGCGATTTTACTGATTCAACATCACCTACCGTGCGTTTTTTCCTATAAGCATCTTGCAGATAGACATTAAGCACCTATCTGATGACAGGCTCTACCAAAAATTTCTTAGATATTGCTCATTTCCAAACATTCATTCATTTACTTGCCGTTCATCAGTACCATTAAAGCACCGTCGATTGATATTCCCACAAAACCATTCAGAATTTTTGATATCCATGCATCCATAAAGTCAAATAGTTTTTGGTTGTTTACGAACTATTTTTACAGCGATCAAGAAATACTCAAATAACCAGCAAAAAAAATAGAATTTGCAATAAATTTCTTGTTTCACTGAGTACACATGCTAGCTGATATTCATATTAGACATTATTTGAATAACAGCTGATTATTACATTTCAAGACTCCCCAACGAGTGACATATGTGTGGGATCCGTCAACCCTTGGTCCCAGTGGAGTAAGCTCCGACAACTGTTGAAATATACTCTACTACGCTTTATAAGACTATACGTGGAATTTTTCCTAAAATCGTTGCACAACACTTAAAATGCAAATGAAAATTTATAATTATTTCCATGACGCCCCAAAATAGTTCCGTCGGAACCTCGGGTTATCCATCTTGACAGTAGGGATGTTCGATACGATCCTATATTTAGAAGTATCGATACTTTTGCTTCCCATACCCGATATTTTGGATCGATATTTTTATATACGACACTTGGGTGTATCGATACATTTCACGAGTATCGTCATCATTAGATCCGGACTGTGTCGATTGCTTTTCTTCTTTGTTTCCTTCCGATGGATATCGATAATTTTATTCCAATATTTTAGAGTATCGAAACTTCCTAAAACGATAAGAATCGATACATATCGATACTTTCCGTGGATCTAAACATCCCTAATCTTGACAGCTTGTCGTTCTTGTCAACTGGGCTGCAGGGTGCGGTGTTACCTTTACTATCTTACATTTTTCTGAAATCTTACGACAAATAAAAGGTTCAAATGAAATATTGACGAATATGAACGGATATGTATAGAATTTAGAATATAAATTCATATTGCAATATCGATGTTTTAGGACCCAGAAATGCAGAATGTGCTGTTTGTTTACATTTGTTGAGGATTTCTAGATCGTAAATTGGCAAAAATTGTTTTTGATGTAACAAAAGATGATGAACCAGTTGGAATACGTTTTATATCCTTTTTTTTTGCAAAATAACAAAAATCGGTACATTTCTTATGTTCAACACCCTGTACGTGGTATACAGACATAACTAGATTGCCATGCATGAACAGTCGTCAAAAACAGTGAAAACATCCTACTAAACATAATAGCTAGGAAATCGACCTATTATTTCTCTCATTTTCATTGGTCGATTTAAATAACTGACCGTCTTTTGTGAAATGATGAAAATTTGAAATTCTATGAAAGTTGTCCTAATTCTAAAGCACAAAGACATAATATTACATCTTTAATGTACCCTTATTTATAAGGCGACCATTTTTTCACGACTTGATTGAACATTTCTATAAAAATGACTGATATTCAGAGAGCTTTGACAGCTTCCTTCAAATTGCATTTCGACAGTATTTTCCTATTGGTCCAACTGACCGTCAAATATTAATGTTGGTGAAATTGGCCCTAAATGAATATTCTGACAAAAAGTCATGAATATGTATGTACGAGTACATGACTTAGGCTTAATTTGGCTCAAGCATCTGTTCGAAGGACCATGTGCAATTAACGAAATACCACCGCCATTGGGTGCCAACGTAGTTAGGTCTCGGACTGGCGCGGCAAAAGGGGGAGCAACAATACTGTGACAGTGTCGCCTAGTTCCAATGTTTGGACCTTCACACATCCCTTATTTTGCTTATTGAAGGAAGCAGAACCAGTAAAGGCACGCCCCTTGACTTACTCGGAAATGTGCATGGTGCTATAATACTTGTTGCGACCTCAATGCCCTGCTGGTTGTTAAACGGTGATTTTGTCCACCCCATTATGCTAACTGTAATGTATTACATACCGTTACTCTGGTGCAATGGAGTGTCAAGCGGTCTCAGAACAGATCAGGTCGCCTGTCAGCAGATCCAACCGCTTGAGGAACAAACGTAAGAGTCATTCTTAGTGCCTCATGGTTAACGTTTATTCAGCCAATTCAAGGTTTTTAATTTTGTTGCATCCGTCACAATACTTAAGGTCGCGCTGGGCACTGGCGAGCCCTAGATCCAGAGAAAAGTATAGCACCTTGAAAATCCTCTTTTATTATAGTCGGTTCAATAATACACTAATTTGACATTCGTACACCGTCAAGGCCGCGTCTGTCTCATTATATCTCCCATGTCGCTAGCTTGTTAGCTTGGTCGCGTCCTTACTTGCTTGCGTCTAGTTGAATTCCACCCTCAACCTTGCGCCCATCGTTAATTGGCTGTTATCTAGTCTGGCATACGTTACAACCTGCTCTTCCGCCCTCTAGCGCCGGTTCATTGTACTAAGAGATGAGATTTATTTGAGGAAACTCGGGCGGGTCTGTCTTGTTACAAATGGGAGATTAACAGACTAACTTCACAAACTATCCACAGAACTCGAAGTGGCTAGAATGATGGATGATGGATTAATAAGGGAAGTTTCACATTCGGTTGCTGGAATTGAGGGAGAACGAACTTATAATTGGGTCATTTCTGTACTAGAGACCAACCGAGTAGTATTGGCAGTGGTGACCGTTTCGCAGACCGCATTGTACAGACATTACTATAACGTAATGTACTTATACTAATTTATGACAATCTGTAACAATGTTAATTGGACGACGGCTTCAATGTCATATGGTAAGTCATCGCCCGCAGCCTGCTTCCGCCATCTGGTCGGGTATTTATTCCCCTACGACGAGTAGAGGAACATTCCAGCGTTTGCGCGAACTGCCATAGAAGTATATTCAGTGTATTGTAGATCTTAACACGGGCAAAAGTGTCCAATTCTTATACGGGTAGCTCAAACCCAAGATAGAGAGATAGATAAATAAATAACTTAAAACTACCCAAATTATATATGTGGATTTCAAGTAAACAAATTGTAGAACTCACACATGTTTTACCAATAAGGAAGTTTTTGAGTCATGTTAATATCTTTGAATCGTTGATTCTTTTGAAATGATCAGGGAGGCACATGTAAATTTTCAGACAATTATAAATGATTCAGTCTTTCACAAGTGTTGATTTAGGTACTACTAATTTAAGATTTTGTTCATATTTGATGTCTCAAATTTATATTTATTTTTAATAATAACAAAAATAAACAATGATTCGAAATTCATTATTTTAAGATCTAAATATAATGGCCTGAATGCAACTCTAGGCTTCCTTATCCTAGGATAAAAGTGTCATGTTACAAAATCATTGTATGAAGAAAATTGACTTTAAACATTATTTATTGGGACCTTTTACTGTATTGAAATTTTAAATATTTGGATTAATTGGTTTGTTATTATTTTGTTTTTGCAACAAAGTAATCACAGAATGAAATAATCACTCTTTGACGTTAATTTAATGCAAGAAAGCAAATCTTAACAAAATGTTGCATGACACCTTTATCCACTTGTATCTAATTCATTTTTGTAGAATAAGCACTTTTTGGAAATTGTGGAAACGGACACACCAAAAGGGAATGATATATCTCAATCCGCTTAATTGTTCTTATAATAAAAGACACAACAATGGTTACTAAATTCTAATTTATGATCAATAGTCACCCGATTTAAATCTTCTGGATTTTTTTATATGGGAGTTTTATAAGAGGATTAATCTATACATCTGAATAAACAAATGTCAACCAAGTGCGCCAGAAAATTAATGAAGTAAAAATAAAAATTATGGAAAACGCAAATTCATTTCAAAGACTAAAAGACAATTTTATTAGAAGGTGTCGCATGTTCTTTAAAAGTTAGTTAAACTAAATTATCTTCCACATTTGTCGGTAAATCGCCATAAAGAGCGGCTAAGCACAATAGGTGCGGTACTTGTAGGTGGTAGGGATTATATTGCGTTTTTTACGTTTATCGCATCGCAACAACGAATGTGACATGACACACTCATCGAAGCAAGCTGAAATCTTCAAAGTTTCTCCTACATGGGTTGAAATAATTTTGACAATAAAATTAATAATGAAATACAATCTGAATTTTAGTACCGCCCTCCAAAGTTGAGGGATGGAAGAGATTTTTCACAAAAAAAAGAATTGAAGATTTTTTGCGTTGATTTCTAACAATCTCTGTTAAAATGTGACATAACCATTTAGCTCATCTAAAAAAAACACACCCCTAAAACCTAAGCATATAGGGATTCATTTGATATGTTTTGAAGTCCTCAATCACCTGACCTCCGTTGATCTACTACTAACTTTACACCCTGTATAGATACTAAAAATAAGATCGGCCCTAGTACTGATCCTTGAGGTAGCCCTGCTTTTAAATTTGATTTAAATGAAATATGATATCTTGATACTCTACAATTGGCTACAAATATTTAAGAACGTTTTAAGCCAATTTAGTGAAATTCCAGTACATCCATATTTATTTAATTTTTTCGATATCATGACTTGCTTTGGAAAAGTCACAAATATAGCAACTAAATCCGGTGAGCCACTTTCTACCTAATATTGACTCTCGATCAACAATTTATTTTTCACGGCTATATTCGTATTCAGCACTAAAAATTACTCACGTGTTTATTTAATCCTAACAAAGCGAAATGAGATAGAACTCTTTCTTGCAAGAAAATCTGTAAAAACCGTAGTCTGAACGTTAACTTTTTTCTTGAGCAAATCGGGTATGTATATTTTGCATATGATGTCAGTTTGATCCTGGAGTCCGCAAGGACCGAAGCCTGAAACCTTGTTTCTCAAACTCCTGGATATTTTGAGATATCATCTGAGAAACTTTTCATAAATCATATGTACGATATAAGCTAAAACTGGTTTCTTACGTAATTCACGTGCGTGTAGATTTCACGTCCAACGTCAATTTGACAGGAGGACCCACTGGTCATCCAACTGTTAGTCATATTCAAATTCAGTGACCTAAATTACTTGGATACACCGACGTTAATTAATTTCTGTACCTCAGAGCCAGAATAGGCTAAGTCCAAATAAGTAGTTCTGAGATAATTGTATTTCAAATATTTTTCTTGCTTTGTATTGGATGGGACGTGAATTGAGTTAAAAAGTCGGAACTTCCTTATTATTACAGAGAGATGGACGCTGCATGTAGCAAACGAAAACTCACAATATTATCGTAAGCTTAACATGCTAAACTCATTTTTGACAAAAATGGACTTAACCTAGTCTGGCTCTGGGGTACAGATTTGTAATAACTGGATAGGAAAATGTAAAATTCGCTTTGCAGTCATATGTTTGTTACCGAATTTAAAAGAACACTGCATATATGTGATTCAGACAACGTCCTTGTGAATCAGATGTGCGAAACTATACTTGCAAGAACAACTGTTGATGTGTTTGACGCAAGGCCCCAAATTCCACCATTTCGTTGACTTCCATATCACTGCTGATAAAAAGCCTAAATAATGAGAAACCAGCAATTATCATAGTAATAAGGAGTAAATTGACCATGAATTTGTTGACATCTCAGAAAACCAGGATTGTGTAAAGTGTTAAATATTCCGTCTTCCTCGACAGCCGAATTGAAAATGAGCTGTTTGAATGTCCCACATAATAAGGAAGACATGTGGTATGCTCGAGCCCCCCTCATAGTAAAAAGTGCGTTGTATAGTACTGTATACACTCTGGCAAAGTATCACCGTTCTAAAAACGAACTCTAGGTACTTATTGGGTTCTATGAACAACCTTTCTCAGCTCCGAGTGAATAATTTAATTGCAAATATCATTGTGTGGATCCGTGCCAGCTTCCATTGCGCTGTCTTCGAGAAGCTTCGTAATCTTGTCCTGGGGGAGATTTGGACTCCAGAGAATGAGGAGCACACTTCAATTATCGAACGAAGAGTATTCCTATCTTATGCTTGAAAAGCATTTCTAATATTGTATGATCATAATCGGATATAATACCTATTGTTACTTATGTATTGTCTGGTACTTGTGTCTCTGCGGCTTCTGATAGAATATATGTCGGAGACAAGATGAAAAGCTTTTGTACAGAGAAATATGTCTCAAGGAGCGAATTGGAATGTTCCCGGTCTGAATGGATGTATAGACCAAAAGACGCCATTAGAATAGTGTAGCCGATAAATGCAACCCTAGAGGTAATATTAAAAAATAGGGAACATGCACGATTTCTTTATATTTTCTATCGACTGTTTATGTTAATATAATACCGTATGCACATATTTCATTCATGGAAATGACAATGAATTCGATATGAAATACTGCAATGCCAATGACGTTGATTCAAACGTTCAATTTGTTGACGAGTTTATGAAGGTTCTATTTTATTTTCTCTAGTCTAATTAAAAAATAGAAGCGTGAATGAAGAGCGCAAGCTTCGTTACAAATAATGTATTTTTTTGAGTTTGAAAAAACACGATACGGAAAGCACCGGATAAAGCATATTTCCGTATTCCCCGTGACGCTAAGAAAAGAGAAAAGTGGTGTAAAGTTATGAAAATATGTCTCTAAAAAGTAATTCATATTGTTGTGAAGATCATTTTAATGAAAGTTCAGAACAAAGAACTACCATGACCAAATATGATTTATTTACATCAGGTTACAAAGATTATGTATCTTCTTCCACTTGCCGTTTGAAGAAGATAATTCAATATTACTATAAACCACTTTCAATCATTGCTGATTGCATATCTCAAGAACTAAATCTGTCTGTGGTCTAAAGCAACAAAAAACCCGACGAATAAATGTATCCTTTTGGACTGATGCATTAGCAATGGTGTACGATGTGCTATGCCACTATATTCCATTTTGGTACCGGAAAATAGTACGGAAATTTTTTATTGGAAAATTTGGATAATTACCTGGCACCTTTCATAGCTGGCGTCTGACCATTTTCATAGATGGCCCCTATTGAATAAAAATAGTTACATATTATTTTTTTATCTCAGCCTTAGTCATAAATAAACACTAAAACTGATAATAGGGTAGAGATAGTAGGTACAGTAATGGACAAAAGTATATAGACAAATTAATATAGTGCTGTATTTCTTTTTTAACCTGTTTTATTAATACACCAATCTGTATATATAATTCGTTATAGCATAATACTCACTTATACATAAATAAATTTATTAGACTGCCTTCAATAAAAAATTAATTGAAAAAACTGGAACTATGACGGACAAAAATATATAGACAAAGCAAAACAATTATAGAAGAAGCAAAGTTCATTGAATTATATCAAACCAACCATGTTTGTGTTAATATTTTGTAGCATAACCATTATCATCAATCATCACCTGGCATCGTCGCGGCATAGATTGTAGAAGTTTCTTGATATAAGATTCATCAATCTGTCTCCATTTTTGCTCTAAAGCGGCAAAAAGTTCATTCTTGTTTAAATAATTTTTATCTCGTATTTGCTTATCTAAGTATTCCCATAGATTTTCAATGGGGTTTATATCGGGAGACTGTGAAGGCCATTTCAGAACTGGTAGTTTTTCGTACAGAAAGAATTTCTTTGTGAGATTTGAAGTGTGCTTCGGGTCATTATCTTGCTGGAGGATTGATCTTAAGGGTATATTGTCTCCCATATAGGGTAAAATGACATGCTTTAGTATGTCTGTGTATACAAACTTATCCATACTGCCACCTCTTCTAGGTGAAAAGCACCCCGAAAAGCACCCCCAAACCATAACAGACCCGCCTCCATGTTTGACAGTGGGCAAAGTGTACTTGGGGTTCAATATTTGTCCACTAGGACAGTCTCAGTCTCAGATGCTCCAATCAAGATGCAACCGTGTAAATTGTAATCGGTCCTTACGGTTTTTCCTCGAGATTAGCGGCTTCTTACTCTGGCGACGATTTAATCTTCTACTTATAGTTTTCGTAGAAACACTGACAATTCCTTTTGTCTCGATTTCGGCTCTTATTTGTCTTGGGGCTTTAAACGGATCTTTGGACGAAATTACTTTTATTAATCTAACTGATCTAGCATTTAGTTTTCTAGGCCGACCACTTCTCTTAGAGGCTTCCAAGATACCTTTTTGTTTATATTTGTTCAATATTGCCCAAACTGCTTTACGCTTCAGCTTGAAATTTTTGGTAATGTCGACTTGACGTTGACCATCTTTGCATAACTCAATGATATTAGTTTTCACATCGAAAGAAATTTATGGACCACGCGTGATGGTCTTAAAATCACTGAACTTATTCCACAATACTTGATGAACACAAACTAATCCTCTTCTGACACGAAACTGATTTAAACTTATGTTGAAAAAAATTTGTCTACATATTTTTGTCCTTCATAAAAAGTGCTTATATTCAGACATGTATTGTGTTCATTGCAGATAATGTAAAAACAAGGAATTTAGTTTTCCTTCTAATAACGCATTTGTTTATGGAGCAATGAAGTATGAATTCGTTTTCTAAAGGTATTTAGGTAAATATTCATATTTGTCTATATACTTTTGTCCATTACTGTATATGATATAAACTACTCAAATATTACATATGTTAATGCTAAATTGCGAACTTATCAGGTTAAATATTGGTCAGAGCGGTATCAGTTATTTTTGGAAAAAAAACAGGCATATGGAAAGTGGGCCTCAGTCGATTTGTCTAGAAATTCAGTATGATATATGTCTTGCTTTTCCTTGGGACCAAAGCAAACCTATGATTAGTTTCTGAAAAATAGCCGGATGTTTGCCTGATTTGTAAAAATGGTGGATGTACCGAGTGCGGTTCTCTGGTTAAAAACAAATATTTTGTTTACAATACCTTGTAGGGAGGTGTTGGGAGGTGTTATGTTAAGTTTCAGGGCAAGTTTATTTTTATATTTTTACGCTGAAATAGATCTGTTACTAGTTGCTCAAGAATTTAGGAAACTTGATAGGGCAGGTAGCTTTTTAAAGGCATAGAAAACTCGTATCTGTTTCCTTGCCCCTTATTTTTCTTATATACTTCGAAGTTGAGTCATTTATTTTAACAGTGAGTAGATCTGATCAAAAGAAATGTTTTTTCCTTTAACATTTTTCTGGTAAAATTAAAGTAACAAAGTTATAGCCCTTTGGAAGTTTGAGTACCGCCCTGTCTCAATAATAATATTATGTGCTCGTGTTTGGCGACAACGGATATAATCCGCCTTATCGGTTCATCGCATCGGAAACAAAAAAGCTATGTACGAAGTCAGTGGTAAGTGAAAGTAATCAATCAATTTGGAACCTTTATTATACACAGATTATGTTATGTATGATGCCTTTGGCTTATACAGGGCGACTTCGAAGTTGAGTCATTTATTTTAACAGTGAGTAGATCTGATCAAAAGAAATGTTTTTTTCCTTTAACATTTTTGTGGTAAAATTAAAGTAACAAAGTTATAGCCCTTTAGAAGTTTGAGTACCGTCCTGTCTCAATAATAATATGTGCTCGTGTTTGGCAACAACGGATATAATCGGAAACAAAAAAGCGAAAGAATTTGAAACGCTTATCACGATGTTTTATTCATTTATTTTATTCAGTTGTATTCATTCGATGTGTCAGTCGGTAACGCATGAGTGGTGTTCCTGCGTGGCTCAAACGAAATAAAAAATGGCACATGTTTACGAAAATGCTGAACTTGTGGACATGATTCTTATTTTACAAAATGCTGCTACGGCAACACGGATTTATGCGGATCGGTTTCCCAATCGAGTGCAACCAACCCCTAGTGCCTTTGTTAATGTAGTACAAAGGGCTCGTGAATCAGGTGACTTAAGACCTCACACGGGAGGGTATGTGCTCCAAGACCGCACGATCAAATACAGGTCCGCACTGAAATACTTGTCGGGAGGATATTTTATAAAACAAGGTAACATTTTTTTTATTTTTTTTTTTAATTTTTACACACATATTTTGGTTTATCTTCCTTCTACAATCATTATCTGAAAATTAATGACTCAACTTCAAAGTCACCCTGTATATATCGAGGCAGCCGCGCAGGCAGAAACCTAAATGCCGGATGACCGCGGCTGCTATGATCGTCCCAAAGAAATTTTTGAATTGCCTAAGATTAGTAGAACTGGGAAAAGCTTCCTCTTGTAGATTGTCCCACAGTCTCGACACCCTCGGGACAAAGGAGCGGTCGTATCGGCCAGTTCTGGATATACGAAGTTCGACACGGTTAGTATGGGACGCCAAAGTCCGACGGGTCTGTCTGGCAGGCACATCGCACGGCGGCATCATGGAGGAGAGTTCTGAGGAGCAAAGCCCGTTGGTGTAGCGATAGAAAAGAGCTAGATGGCCGACGGCCCGCCGGTGCGAAAGAGTCCCGAGACTGTCTATTAGAGAAGAGTCATCGATCAGTCGGACCGCCCTCCTCTGGACAGCATCGAGCATGGATAATGTAATCGGGGCGGCAGCACCCCAAACAACTGAGCAATACTCGAAGCTAGGCCTTATCTGGGCCTTGTATAGAGTGAGAAGGTCATGCGAAAAAAAGTACTTCTTAGCCCTAAACAAATAGCCTAGCTTTTTCAGCTTATTTTAAATTTTCAAGGTCAAATCAAGGTCATGTTGATACTGAAAGTGAAAGGAAAAACGCACGTGTGCAAACATTACTTTAAGTTCTTATAACTGTATGAGGAAACATCGAGACCGCTATAAAATTTCGTGAACCTTCATTACGTACCGAAATAAAACTTCGGGAAGTGACATGAACTTGCCAGTAGAAAATGTAACTAGGGAAAAACCTGCTGGGGTTTTATCAGGTCAAATGAAAATTCACGTTAATCAAATTATTGGGTAAAAAAACATATTTTAGCGTAAATATTTTAAGATTGTGGTATTTTGCAACGTTTATTCAAATGGAAAGGGGCTCGCATGATTCCTCATTTTGAAGCTCATTATGAGAACATTGCAACTCTATTAACTCTCTAGCTTTGATATTTATTTTAATTAATTGCACTGTTCCGATCAAAATCTAACCTGAATAGTTGCATTTTAGCATCCAAATACGTAAGACTAGTTAAGCGCTGTCAGAGAAAAATTGCTGTCTGCATTTTCTGAAAAACGGTCACAAAAAGCTTATCTTCTGGAAAACTGAAGCCGCAAACATTTTATACTATTTGTCTAGGTTCTGCTACGAATGGATTTAAGGTAATTTTTTTCCGAAGCATCGGCATTTAGGCGAGTAGAATGAAAGGCAGAATGACACTTGACACTCCGGAGATATGAAAGCGGTAGATCATTAGTCCGACGGCAACCAACAGTTACCGTTTGTTGCTGCCTTATTTTTCAAGAATTGTTGTTGCTATTGATCCTTGGAAAACGATAAATTTGCATGCCATACTGAGTGCAATAACAAGAAGCTTTTCGGTCGGTAGTATGGTGAGCGCAAAGTACCACTTTACCGCTCGACGGACACGTCAGTCGAACAGGTCTAACGTGACCGTACTATCTCCATCCATCTAACCCTCCCAGTCAGTGGCAAAGTTCGTCTACAAACTACCGTAATTTGCGCTCTGGTGTAGCTGTCGGTCTGTCGCCCGCTTGCTATCTGGATTTTACTAAAAACCGATTTTATCGCTGGCGCAAATTAATTCTGCCAGTGATTTATCGCACAGTCGTTGCACTAACTCCCCCTCCCACACCGCATCTCGCCCCCTTCCATGTGGCTCCCTCTAAGCTTCAGTGTCACACATACGCAGGGTCGATCCGCTATCTTCCACTAACACACGTGTAGGATTACAAACCGTTGCATTGTGTTCAAGTTTAATCTAAATTCTACACCTTTTTAGCATTTCTACTGATTCGCATTAACAACACACCAGGGACCAAGGAGCCGATGCAGGTTACGCAGCAAGTGTCTACAAGTAGATTTCCAGGATAACAAATTGCGAAACGTGCTTTTTTGTACTGATGCAGTCGCGTATAGTTCGTTCCACGGTGTTTTATGAATCACACATCCATCTCGCTCACACAAACGAGGTCTGGAATGAGAATGGCAACGTCGCGTTCGATCAGGCAACAGGGGAGGGGACGCGGGAGCATGTGATCCACCGTCAGTACAAGTTTGAACTTGCCTGAGACATTTGGAGATCCGTAGAGATCTTGTTTGTGAATCAGTTTTTTCTATTGTATTCTAAAAATGAGTTACATGAATTATATCAGGTTTTGCTTCAAGAGCACAGGTTGTTCGGTGGTTTAAGGCATTTTCAGAAAAAAGGGGTCCCATCTCTCAATCTACAGACCTCGTACATAATGCAATCTGCCTCTGGGCGCGGACGTGTTTATATAAGCTCAGACATACGTTCTGTAGTTTCGTCTCGCCAATTTCTCGTCGACGTATGAGTATTCCTAATACATGCTTGTCACTGTTAGTGTGACATTTGACATACGCGTGCCATTTTGAGATTACTTTTTATTGATCTTCGTAATATAAAACATAGGGTGCGTGGAAATACAACAATAACGATACTTTTGCGAGATTACTTTTTATTGATCTTCGTAATGAAAAAAAAACAGTGTGCGTGGAAATACAACAATAACGATACTTTTGCAAAAATTACTGAGGAGTCTTGAGAAATCGAATATAAGCAATGGGCATTTATTTACCAAAACATGTGCTTAAGAGCAGCTCCGTTTAAGATTGTTTGCCCAGTGTACAATAGAACTTCAGCTCCGCATATAATAATAACAATAATAATAATAATATTTATTACCCTCATTAAACAGTATATACAAAGTTTACAAACAAAAAAAAGCCTTAAGAGAATAAAGGGCTACATCAGCTTGCCCCTTAAAGAAGCAGCTGCTAGTGCCAAAAAAAACAAACAAATTTAAATAATTCTATAGTAGTACAAATGGCTATTAAGACATTGATAATTAATAATAGTAAGTAGAGAAATGGAAATTTAGAGTGAGTAGAGAAGGCTAGGGGAAAGAGAAGAAGAGAAAAAAGTCACTTTTGAGGTTCCTCTTAAATGTAGCTACCGAGAAAGAAACATCTTTAATTCGGTATTTATTTACCAAAAAGGCAATTTGATATGAGAATGATTTCTTAAATTATTGTGTGATGGCATTGTAATCAAATTCAACCTTCTAATGTTTAGATTATGTACATCAGTCCGGTAACTAATTTTTAAGTAAAGATAAGGGGGGCTTTTATATTTTAGAAGCTTGTAAAAGAAGGATGTTGAGTGCAAAGTACGCCTCTGAGCCATATTCAACCATTCCAGTTCAGATAGTTTGTGGGATACTCTTTGTCTACCCCTTATGCCAAATATCAGTCTCAGACAAGAATTCTGAGCTTTTTGAACCCGTTTTAGTTCCACACTATCAAGGAATGGGCCATATACCATATCAGCAAAGTTGAATTGGGACAACACTAAAGCCTCGCAGAGCTTAAGTTCAGAGTCAACCACCAAGCCCAAATCCTTCCCGGAATCCCTAAATGATATTATTTGTCCCCTAGTTTGAGCTTAATATTAATTAATAATATGTTTCTGTAGGAATCACTACAAAACAATATAGTCGTCGATTTACTAGGGTTTATCTTTAACAAGTGACCTTCAGAGGTTTTGAGAAGGCTATTCAAGTCGGTATTCAGTCGGTTTGTTATAAGTTCTGACAGATCAGGTTTAAAAGAGGCATACATTTGAGTGTCGTCAGCATAAATATGATATTGACAATATCTTAGCGACTTCATGAAATTAAAAGTATATAGGTTATACAATAATGGACCCAAAATACTGCCCTGGGGCACCCCTGATGTAATTGTAACTGTATCTGATATGTTCCCGTCCAAAGTCACTCGCTGCATCCTTTCAGATAAAACAGAACTTATTAATGCATAGGCCGGATGCTCTAATGCAATATATTTAAGAATATCCACTAGTATCTCATGATTAATCATGTCAAATGCTTCCGTGTAGTCCAATAACACCAAGACAGTAGCATTTCCCGCATCCTGTTCTCTGATGACATCATCCTCAAGAACTGTTAATTCTGTGGAACAACTGTACCCGATTCTAAACCCTGACTGTCTAGGGGGGATGATATTGTTGGCAAAAACGTAGTTAGCAAGTTGTATAGCAAGTACCTTTTCCAAAAGTTTAGAAAGGGTCGGTAAAAGCGAGATTAAACGTAGTTGACCAAATTCTGTCGGATTCTTAACCTTAGCTAATGGAAGATCATTGGCCAGCTTCTAGCTTTTAGGAAAATAAGACCTTTTAATACAACTATTTATAATATGGGTAATATAAGGAGCTATAAAAGGGCAACACAAGGAAATCAGGATAACGTTCAGGCTATCAGCGCCAAAATGACTCAGTTATCCGACTTGCTTACTTACTTTGTATGGCATTGGTGACCAGGTTGGAGACCTAACCGCCCAAAACCGTGAAAAGATGTATATGCTCGTAATCGCCATAACCGTGAGCGGAACTATAGGCAAAAGCCTAAATACCAGTCCAACGCGACTGATATAAGGCGCTTCAAGACACAATTACCCAAGATTAGAGAACTAGGACAAGCCACCTCAGGCAGAATGTTCCACAATCTCGATAGTCTAGGAACAAATCAGCAGTCGTGCCGCCTTGTTCTGGATGAACGTAGTAGGATGAGAGGTGGACGCCTAGCGGGTCCATCTGGCAGGCTGAACACGCGGTGGAATGAAGGAGAGCTCTGAGGAACAAAGCCTGTTGACATACCCGTAGGAGAGAACCAGATCGCAAACCGCTCATCGATCAGTCGGACAGCATCAGTATGGACAATAAAATCGGAGCGGCAACACCCCAAACATATGAGCAGCACTCCTGGCTAGTTTATATCTGAACATTGTACAAAGTGAGGCCATCATGTAGGGGTAGGTATTTCACAACCAAAAAAATCTAACCTAATGTTTTACATAGCAACTTTCAGATCATCTAGCACATTTTAAACTAGATACACTTTGACATCTGCAAAATTTTGTGAGTTGCGGCAATATTGAGGCACATCTTGCGTACCAGATACGGCACAGTTTTGTTACAGGCACTTGTCCCAAAACATGTAACAGAATGCTGCCATCGATTTGGGCGGTTTATTTTGGCTCTACAATTATTTTTGAACGTGTATCAACAATAATAAGCCGAGTTTACCCTGAACAGACCAACCTTTACCTAAATGCCAATCCGCTGATTTATCACCTTTTGGCCCTCAAGCCTCCTTAGGTGTGAAGACTGATTGCTATTCATTCATATGCAAAGTATACTAGAACTTGCTTACCAAGGTAACCTGGGGTTTTTGGGCTCGTTGATTTTGATCTTAAAGACCGATAATTTGTTATCACCTCAAGTGAAATCTACTACAGATTATTCTGGATTCTCTAGCTCTTCCAATGACTTTCAACTCGGGGTAATACAAATGGACTTTGAAATCTAAATCAGCGACACCAAAAACTGATCAAAAATCAAAAGGCTATGAGTGGATTGGGATTGGATAAATATCGCCAAGAATGTATTAGGAAGAGATGCTTGAGGCCTTGGGGGTTGGAAATGGTCCGTTAAAATCGAATAATATTGGTAGACATTGAAAAAAATATGCGCTTTCAGTTTCATCTGATTCTTGGGATAAATCAACAGGTGTTAAAAGATATCTTTTATAGATTTGCATGTTTGTATATTTTTATATCTGGTTTCTAATACGTTTCTTTGTAACGTCCAATCTTAAAGATAAGATTTTTAACTTCCTGGAGTCTGAACGATCATACAACTACTTTTAATATGCAAGAACGTTTATTGCTACCGTTTTTGTTTGTTAGTTCTATATTTTTTATATTCTTGTGTTTTTCTTATTAAATCATTTTAACTGACTTTTTTGTCACTTTATGCTATATTTACAATTTTGAACGTTTAAATGGATTTTTCACATTATTTGTAGCAGTCAGTTAGGCGTAAAACAAATGCCGAAACGTTGGCAATTTGATTAAAGGCATTTCTTAACACCTGTTGATTTATCCCAAGATTCTGAAGACATTGAAAGCACGAACACTGGGATAAGAAGTTATTTCTTTTGTATTAAACAATTAACAAAGGAACTTATCCATACCCTCGCTGCAAATGAAGAGCAAAAATCTGCATAAGGGATTGTATCTTGCTTTCAAAAGTTCTTGTTGGGGAAGGCTTTCCTTTTCCACATTCCGCACTACCCAAGGAACTGTTGTGTTTAACAGATGCTTATTTCCCCTGTTATCCGCGCTATACTCCACACCTGACCGTTCACCCCTATTCCACATCCCCCTACACATGTGCTAAAACAGAGTTTCGGATTTCCGGACACATATCGGACATTATTTAATGCTTATTAGTTCCGTGTCGACATATTCTTCATGGCAATTATTTGTTGCTCTTATCACATTAATCAACCAAATTGGTGAATCGGGCCGCGTAGACCATCAAGCTGGAATTGATTACCTGATTCCGTTTAATGAGAATTGTGCATGTGGGTGGCAGATATAGATGAATGTCATTTTTTAGTTACTGCTTGATCTGATCTGTTCAAATTAAAAATTGATATCAGTCAGCACTTGGAATTATTTACAAGAAGAATAAACTGAGTAAATAAATGTACAAAGAAGGCAATGCAAAGGTCATTCATTTTGGAACTGTCTAATAAAAACCATAAACTATGGTAGACAGATTACACAGCATCACAAAAAAAATAAAGGTCGAGACTGAATCAGCATCTGCCTTTAGAAAAGTTCCTAAACGTCTAGAGTTCACCGCCGGGCCCAAAAACTACCCCTTGAAGTGCTAGAAATTGAGTTTCGGATGCCAGACGCTGCAGCATGGTATTCCCATATATTTTTAGATGCTGAAACCCAACTCAACGAAATTTATAAACCCCTGGAATTCATCCCCAACACCAAAGACTACCCCTAAAGAGGAGTGGAAAATTGATTCTAGGATGCCAGATGACGTGCTATGAACTTGGTCGATACATGCATAGCGCAATGAGTTTGTAACTCTAAAAAATGTTCTGTTTGGAGACATACCATATTACGTATTACGTATGTATGACCCAACCCTGGTCGTCTAATAACTACCGGGCTCTAGGGTTTAATTGGAACAAAGTAATGAATGTTGGTACATATTGCCACTTGACAAATATAATAAAATAATGCTTTACTTGCGTGAGCCTGTGAGCGGAATAAAAAACGTAAAAAAATCTAAAATGTGAATAACTAATACATAACATGAAAATTTTGCGGTACATAATAATAATAACGAGTTACTCCCACAAAAATTCATTTTTACTATAAAATGCCTTATTTAGCTAAACAAAGATAACCTGGCAATCACTGAGGTTAAAATTTTGCATATGAATAAGGTCATTATGTCTAGTAATGTAAGCGTGTATCTGACTGCGCTGGGGGGAAAAATCTGTGTTTTCTCTAACTAATAAGCATGACTCGTTGTTCATTATTGACGGTAACGTTTACATCTCATACTGGCCTACAGCTGTCCAGTGGATGCAGACCAAAGACTAATTTAATCAGCCTCCATTGTGAAGTGATTTTTCTCTGTAGTTGTATACCACAAGAAGTGCTCCAATATACAGGGTGCGGCAGAGACGATGGACGGTTTTAAAAAAATCATAAAATAGTTAATTTTTACTCGAAAACAAATTTATTGATGGAATCAGGTTCACAAGGAAATAGCATTTGAGACAGTCAAGTGTGGAAAATCACATCAGGCATGTGGTGGCCGAAATCGTTGATGCAGTGCTGGAGGCGTTCCTGGAAGTTCGCGTAGACTCTCTCCAACATCGCTCTCTCAACTTGGGCGACTTCCACGCGAATGTTGCCCTTCAATTCGTCCAGAGTTCGGGGCCGTTACTACAGCGGTCTTTCGTGTAACTGTTGCGGAGTTTCATTAGCCCAATAACGACAATTCTGCTGGTTAACCATGCTGTTTAGGTGAATGTGGGCTCCGTCAGTCATTTTGATCGATCAGTGCTTCCATCTCACCTGCGAAGTTCATTCGTTGTGCATAATCTCCGGGCTGTAACTGTTGCACAATGGGCAATTTGTAGGGGTGAAAGCGGAGATCCATATGCAAAATTCGCCTTACCGAACGATCACTGAGGCGAAGTGCAGCAGCATGTTTCCGGGCAGATCGAGTCGGACTGCGAAGACAGACCTGTAGAACGCGTTCAACATTTTCAGGAGTTAGAACTGTTCGCGGCGCTCCTCTTGGTCTTCCGTTGATCAGTTCATCACGCCTGCGACGTGATTCAATCCAACGAAGGATGGTGCTTCGAGAGAGAACAGCTCTATTCCGATGAATGTTGAAGTGGCGACGAAACTCACGCTGTACGACGATGACTGACACATTATTTCGGACGAAACAATCATAGGCGAAAACGCGGTGCTCCACCGTCCAAGGCTCCATAACGACAACTGGTAAAATAATGCTAGGATCTCACGAGTCGAACAGCACCCTCCCCACCTCTGTCGTAGACGGAGGCGGAGAGTACTACCCATCCCAAAAACGTCCGTCCTCTCTGCCGCACCCTGTATAAGTACCTCATGTGACAGTATGCCAAAATAAGCATCTAGGAGACACCTATGACTAACTAGTCACCGTAGGTTTCTTAATGCAAAGTAACCTGAGTTAAGCTTACTAGCCACATACTCTTTGTGAGTTTCCCAAGAAAGAGTTTCGTCCATAAAGATCCAGAAGTTTGTGGCTTTCTACCTTCTCCATGGTAGTACTGTTAAGCGTGATCGTCAGAGCAGGTGCAGTTCGCCTTTAATAGAGAACAATATACTTTGTTTTTGATGTATTTACTATCCTACTTTGAAAACTTTAGTAAAATTATGTTTGACTCCGATTTGTTCGGGTAATCCGCTTATATCTATAGTTGTGTCATCTTCGTGATGTAGTACTCTGTCGTCCTCACTAGCCAAGCTCCCACTCATATCACTTATAAACAGCAGAAACAAGAGGGGTGTTCATATACTAGGGATGTCTTTTAAGTTTTGCATATGGAAATAAAACAACACGGTAGGTAGTTTTGAATGACTTTATTGCTCTTCGAAGTATTCTCCACGAAGATTAATAATCCAAAACGGCATTTTTGAATGCGTCAACTGCTTCTTCTGGTGACTGGAACCTTTGACCAGGCAGTCTGTTTTTAATTTGCGGGAAAGTAAAGAAATCGTTAGAACTTAGATTGGGACCATATGGAGGATGGTCCAATAATTCCACGTTTTCTTCCGTTAACTACCGCCTTGTTTTTTGGGCTATGTGCGAGCTTGCATTGTCTTGGTGGAGGACAATTCTTCTTTCGGGGTTTAATTTTTGAAGCTCGGTAATGACTTTTGGCAAACAAATGCTGGTATACAAATCCGCAGTAACAGCTCTTTGCTCATTAAGCGGAATTGTTTCCCGAAACACTTCGAGAACGGATGACTTTTGTTGGCTTTTCATCACCTTGGAACATCCAAACAGCCGACTGTCATTTACTTTCTGGTTCATAATAGTAAATATACGATTCATCACCACTAACAATGCTGTACACATTTTTTTAGTTTCCGGAATTGAAACGGTCAAGCGTTTTTTGACACCAATTAACACTGGCTGCTTTCTGCTCTTCAGTCAACAGGTGGGGTATCCAACGAGAAACTAATTTTCTTACTCCTAATTCTTCATGTAAAATTTTTTGAGTTGAGGTCTTTGAGATCTTCAAGGACGCCTGAATCTCGCGATATGTCACATGTCTATACCAACGGGAAATTGTCGAATGATGTGGCGCTTCGTTGCCGAAAACAGAGAGTAACTCAGCAAGATATTCTTGTTGCGATAATTGTCTCTGAAAGTTGTAATAAATTATGGCGCGAAAATGTTCTCGGTTGAGTTCCATTTTTCTAATGACTCGATGACACTTAAAAATTCACTGTAATGAGGACACTGCGCATATTGTTGTGAAACTTTGAATTTAAGTTTACTAAAGAGTGAGGTTAAGATTCAGTACTGACGTTCGATCCGCGCGGCCCACTATGTTTCTATATGCAAAACTTAAAAGGCATCCCTCGTACATCCCTGAGGAATCCCCAAGTTATTTTCAAATATCTGTGATGAGGTATCACTAACTTTTATTTTTCTGTTCGATACATGCATTTTCTGATGACCTGAATCCAGTATGGTCGAGCTGTTCACTGAGAATGTTATGTTTAATACAATCTAAGGCTCTGCTATCTAAAGACTCATAGATATATAATTTATTCATTGGTACAAAGCAGTTACGTCGTGTTTAGTAAATTTGAATGCCAGCCTTCATACAAAATAGATCCTGAATTGGTACGTATAGTTTGAATTTCCGGGTATATTTTTGTTGGTAACAGTTTTATGTGTTGTGATATTGTCGCAAAGCTTGTCGGTTGATTACGCCAACGGCTGTTGCTTATTTTTGTGGTTTATTTTCGTACTTTTTGCCTCAATATTTGCAATGCTACTTTATAAAAACGGTCTTTTCAAATCTTTTAGTTGTCCTTTTAAGCATTTTGCTAGAATGCCAAAACCTCTGGGTTTCGTCATTTCTTTGACGAAATATCTTGAGACCGAACGAGATCGTGGAGCTTTGGAGTTCAATTATTGCCTTTACTGTTCGTAAGGGAGGTATTAGGTAGTAAATAGAATTGGGTTGAGAAGCAAAAGAATTCGTCATTTCTTTGACGAAATATTTTGACACCGAATGAGATCGTGGAGCTTCGGAGCTCGATTATTGCGTTTACTGTCCGTAAGCGAGGTATTAGGTAGTAAATGGAACTTATACTAGGTCTAGCGTTTACAAAAAATACGCTCCGTAATGTTGGTTGCGGTAAGGCATCGAATACATAAAGTAGTTTTTTTTAAACGTCCTAGGATCCAGCAGTTTTAATTAATGTGGTAACCATGTGCGTCACTGTCATTATTTGACGATGTGACGTAACTGCTTTGATTCAGTGAATAAACTATAGATTAACAGTGTGAAGGCAGCTGTTGTCGTGGATAGTCCAGGCCTGAAGGCGTGTTGGTTTGCTGACAAAGTCGAGTTTTCGTTGATGATGTTGTTTAATCTATGGTGGACAAATACAGGCGCCAATGACAAAGCGTAATTTTTGAAAAATCTTGTCGAACCCGGAGAAACTGTGTAACATGAAACGACAGGAAAATGTAGAATTCAAATTGTTTTTTAGATTTTCGCTGTTAACTAATGCTGTTGGAAGTGAACAAGGCATCAAATTTGTCATCTCCTTTCAATTATACCTCGACCACAGCGAATCTATAAAACAACGTATCTCGATTTCTAAATATGTAGACTTGCGTAACATCATAAGCAACGACTTTGCTCTTCGACAACATAGTTTCTTGCCAGGTGTCTCAACTGTTACCAATTTGAGCATCTTTACAGAGGCAGCAGCTGAGGCCATAAATAATAAACAACAGTTGGATGTTGTGTTTACAGATTGTGCCAAAGCTTTCAATAGGGTTGACCATGGTCTGTTGGTAACTAAACTGGGTAGTTCTGGTTTTTCTTCAACTGCATGTAAATTTATGGCATCTTATCTTACCGTGAGACCACAACAGGTAAAGGTTGGCAGATCAGTGTCAAACCAATACATAGCTTCATCTGGGGTGCCGCAAGGTAGTAAGCTTATGCTTATATGCATCAACTGTTTGGTCACCACAAACAATGAACCATATCAAAATGATTGAAAGAGTGCAAAAGAGATTTCTCAGATATTTGTATTCTAAAAACATATTATATATCATTTTATGATCACATATAAGAATATGTTGAATGAATTTAAAATGGTCAAATTAAGCTATACGCGACGTTTGAGTGATGTTTTATTCCTCTACAATGTCACTAACAACCTAAAGTATGAGAAGTGTTAGTTATATAAATATGTATTATTTGTAGTTCCTAAAGTTAAACTAAGAATAAGAAAAAACAAATTGTTCCAGTGTCAGAAGTTAAGTAGCTCTCCTATAAATAGGATGATGTATACTTTATCTGAAGTCACTTGAAACACTGTGAAATACCGGGTGCGTTTTATATATCTATATTTAACACGCTCTGGTGCTGCAAAAATCGCCAAATTTCGCAGCAAATATAAGATCAAAGGCAGTTTCACCGGTCCACGTGGAGTAAAGCACGCCTATGCGTGGACATAGCCAATGAGAAAGCGTGTATTTCAGAGCTCCGAACAAGTGCAGGTGGCTACTGAAAATTGAAACAGTTTAGCCAGTGCCGTGTAGCGGTGAATAAACGTGTTTTCTTTAGTCTGTCCGTGTTTTTTCATAGATTTTATTAGTTTGTGTGTTTTTGACTTTTGAATACTCAGTTTACTTGTTGATTTAATTGTTGTGTTGATTGTTCTTGTGTGTCCTAAATATGGCTCTTTGGAGACCTTGGGAAAATGCTCCAAGCCACGAGGAGATGGTTCATGAACCTGTGCAGGCAGAATTCTTTCATAAAGATTTAGAGGAACAGACCCAAAGAGTAATCCTAAATATGTATGATTGTCTGAAAAACGAAAATCCAGATTCCTCGCAAAATCAAATTTTAAACGCAATTTGTATCCTGACAAAAATCAGTCGGACTACCATTTATCGGGTTATAAAAAGGGGAGATGTAGTCAACCATTCCTTCCACAGAAAGCGCATAGGGCAAAAAATAAAAAGAATAGACGTGGGTTTTCAGGAAGATATTCGTCGTATAATATACGGATTTTATAAAGAAAATTTGGTGCCCACGTTGGAAATGATACGGGATAAATTAAAAGATTATCCTGAAGATTTTTATAATTACAAATTCTTAGACTCACTGCACTGTATTGTAAAACTGTGTGGTTTTCAATACAAAAAATTAGATAAAAGAATGGTGATTATGGAGTCGTCTCGAATCGTTGAATTGCGCCAAGAATTTTTGCACAAAGTTAAAATCTATAGAGAGCAGAAAAGAAATCTGATTTACCTGGATGAAACGTGGTATGATACCCAGGATGTTGTGCAGTACGGCTGGGTTGACGACAGCAACAAGTGCATTTTAAATGCACCATGCAACCGTGGAAAACGAATCATTATTCTCCATGCTGGCAGTGAAAATGGATTTATACCTAATGCCTTGGTGTTATCTGCCAAAAATATCAAAGAATCATGTGCCGACTATCATGAGGACATGACCTCCGACTTATTTGAAAAGTGGATAGAGCAGCAGTTAATACCAAACATTTCCCCAAATTCAGTGATTATTATGGACAATGCGCCATACCATTCCCGACAGAAAAACAAAATTCCGAATACAGGCACTAAAAAACAAGACATTATTGATTTTATGAAGGATAAGGGAATGGAAATACCACAAAAATCAGCCAAAGCCATATTATTGGATCTTATTAAAAGACAAAAATTTGAAAAAGAGTATGTTGTTGACAATCTGCTTCAGCAAAATGGCCATGAAGTATTACGACTACCTCCCTATTACTGCATTTTTAACCCGATTGAGTTGGTCTGGGCTGCTTTAAAAAAAAAGTGAGAAAACATAATCAGACCCCTCAATTAAGTGAATCGTTATTGACCACAATAAGAGATGCAGTATCTCATATTGCTGCCACAGACCTATGGAAGCAGTGTTCTAGGCATATTATTGAAAAAGAAAATGAATATTGTGTTTTGCCTCCTGTAAATCCCGTTGTAATTCCTCTACAAGATGACTCTAGCGACAGCTCCGAAGGCGAGGATGATATATAAATACCTATAATGTAAGTATTTATATACCTTTTTATATACCTACCTGCTATGTAAATATTTGCCTACAAACGTTGGAATTCTGTAATTTTTCCATTTCTTAACTTTCAGTCAACATAAATTAAACTCCCAATATAAGTATTTTTTATCCCAAATCAAAAAAATAAGAAGATAGTAAAATCCATTTATTGTGATATAAAAACATTATTATTATCGTTATAAATAAATGACCGCACGCCTATGGTACGTCATGAAATTACAAAGGACGCGCCGACCAAAGGTTTTTATGCTATTTCAAGTGACTTCAGATAAAGTATACAGATGTAACATTCGTATGCAACGGTGTGATTTAGACCTTTTTTGTACATCAGTAGGACAAATCAAGGCTGTGTTTCTAAACAGCACATTGCCTTGATGCCATTAGTATTATATACTATTATATATATATATATATATATATATATATATCTTATCTCTGTTTTGCATTTTAAAATGTTGTTTTGTCTTTTTAATTTATTTTCTAGTAAGGGCTCTTACATTTAAATACATTTGTGTGTTTGTAAGAGGGTAAATAAGTAAATAAGTAAATAAACAGTATGAAGGCAGCTGCTGTCGTGGATAGTCCAGGCTTGAAACCGTGTTGGTTTGCTGACAAAGTCGAGTTTTCGTTGATGAAGTTGTTTAATCTATATTGGACAAATACAGGCGCCAATGACAAGGCGTAATTTTTAAGGAATCTTGTCGAACCCATACTTTATGGAGAAACTGTAACATGAAACGACAGAAAAATGTAGAATTCAAATTGTTTTGTAGATTTTCGCTGTTAACTATTGCTGTTGGAAGTGAAACAAAACATCAAATTTGTCTCCTCCTTTCAATTATACCTCGACCACAGCTAATCTATAAAACAACGTATCTCGATTTCTAAATATGTAGACTTGCCTAATATCATTAACAGCCATATATGCAACATTTTGTAATGCTGGATCATCCTGTACACGTACTTCCAACGAACGACTACCTGTTTATAATCTTTTTTCATATGTTTCTTTACATTTCGCAAGAAAAAAGTGGGTGAAAGTCCCGGCCAGCAACATTTCAGCGCCACATGTATTGTTTCAAGTACCGTGACAAAAACCCTGTCATTCGAGGGAGTACCTCTTTCCAGTTAACTCTGTATTCTTTGATTTACTTTACGCCGAAGGAGTCAGTCAATAGAACCTGACCCTGTCTTAACCTTTGAGATTTCATCCATAGATAAGAAGTGAAAATACGTACATTTGGGAAAATACTTAATAGGATACATTTCTTAGCTACTATTAAATATTTTATGTACAGTAAAATCACTTCCTTTGATAGAATAAACTTAGCATGTTTTATTAAAGGGGCTCCCATTCCTAGGATAAGAGGGAGGTTAACCCTAACGCGACTAAATACGTTAGCGTCTACTAGAATCCAGGATGATTTAGTTGTTTGGTAGGGAAATGGGAACAAGAAAATTAATAACCGCCGGCAGTTGGCAGCAGATCCCCTAAGCCGTCTCATTTTCCTCCCACGGAAGACAATATGGAGAGAGGCTTAAGTGTTTAAGCTAGATGTTAGTAGGGTCGTGTCCTTTGCTTTCTGTTCTATATGCTATATTCTAGCTTTTATTAAATTACGCGCGAATAAATATTAGTTTGCTTGGTAATAGTAAAGCCTTGGAAGCAATATAAGTTGGTGCTAAACCGTTACATTATGCAAACCACCATCGCTAGTATTTTCGGAGAAAAAAAAACTAATTTCCCTAACACTGTAATTATTTCTTCATGAATTGATTTCAAATGAGATTTGAAAATAGAATGCCAGCTTTCACCCTTTACAAGGTAGAATAACTGGAATTTCTGTATGACGTTTTGTTTACAAATATTGGTAGGTTGGTGAGTACTTAGTACTCCCCGAGTATCTCAGAAACGGACTCATTCAGAAATTCCGGGAAACTATTTTCTTTTTACCGTAGGTAGGGGTCGGTAGTACCACTATTTACAAACTACGCTTAGATGTAAATGTCATCTTTACAAGTACTTTTCACATGACGTTGCGTGTCTTGTCCGCAATCATAAACCCTTTATTTTGTTAGGGTCACCATTTTGAAATTCTGCGTAGATATCTACGAGCCCCTTCCCACTTCAGTTGGCCCAACTATTGAAATCTTAGTTTTTTCTTATCAAACACAAATAATAAATATGTAGCAGGGTGTTATAGGTTCAAAATATTAACAATGAATATTTTGAGAATATGTAGTAGAAAACACCAACTTTATCACTCCCTAATCAAATTTGCAGCATAAAAACAACACATGTTGCAATTACAGCATATCAACCTATTTTCATTTCAATACATGACAATTGTTTTTGGTAATCACAGCTGTCAGAATACGTTTAAAATAGTTTTGGGTAGTTAAGGTTTTCAAAATGGGTAGAAGAAAGGTTATTAGTGAGAAAATTCGGTTACTGATAATTAAATTTTATAATTCTAGGAAATCAAACTTAGAAATTGCAACTTTGTTAGACTTATCGCGGAACAGTGTGAGAAATATTGTTAGAAAATATAACGTAACTGGTTCAGTTAATATTAAGCCACGATATGTGAAAAAAAGTGATATCACAAATGCCAACCGAAGAGCATTAGAAGAATAATCGTGAAAAACAGGCGTGCCAATTATTTACAATTAAGTGCTCTGTGGAGTGACGCTGTTGGAAGGAGAATTTCGAGGTCCACAACTCATAGAGAGACCCACAAACTGGGATTTAGCACTTGCAAGGTAAGTTTTCTTATAAAAAAAAGGAAAGTAAGAACCCTAAAGTTGCACAACTTGTTTATAGACCAAAGAAAAGCCACTATTAACTCCACTGCAAAAGAAAAATCGGCTTAGATGGGCTAAAGAACATAGACAATGGACACCTCAACAATGGTGTGCAATACAATGGAGTGATGAGGCCCGATTCGAAATTTGTGTTGGTGACAGTCGCAGTAGAGTTATTCGCAAAAAAAATGAAGCATTCCATGTTGACTGTCTGAAGAGAAAAGTGAAATTTCCAGCATCCATTATGGTCTGGGGCAGTATGTCATCAAAAGGAGTAGGAAAACTTCATTTTATTGATGGCAATGTGGATACAAACAAATATTTGGCAATTTTAGAAGAATCGCTTTTACCAGTGATGGAAGAATGTTTGACATCCGGCAAGATTTTGTGTTTCAGCAAGATGGTGCAGCGTGCCATACCTTAAAAAAGGCTATAAAATGGATGGAAGAAAGTAATGTAGAACTTTTGAAATGGGTTTCTAGCAGTCCAGATCTGTCATCTATTGAAACTTTGTGACACGAGATGAAAAAGGTTCTACGACAACATCCTGCTCGTACAATGACCGAACTGAAACAAAAGCTTCAAGAAATATGGGATTGTTTTACACCACAAATTTTTGCCAAAACTTGGTTAACACTATGCCCCAGAGAATTTCAGCCGTAATAAAGAATAAAGGTGATGTTACCCAATGGTAACTTTCAATTGTTGCTTTGTTAACATTTATTCGCACAGTGGTTATTTGTTCAGATGTTCTATTAGTTATAGGTTTGGTGATTTCAAATATGTATTTTTTACGACTAGAGTGTATTTAAAATGGTTTTGAGAAAATAAATTGTTTAAGAAGTAAATAGTTTCGTCATGTTTAGTTTTTAAAGGCATATTTTGGTACAAATCTTGAAGTGAGCCAACTGAAGTGGGAAGGGGCTCGTAGAGTGTTTAATTCTGATTCCAAAAATGTGTGTATGATATATTACAGTGGTTATTAAAAAACAGTAACTACATAATATGCCATAAATAGTCCTTAGAACTTTCAGATAATCATTTAATTCACAATATCATTATCCAAGTATTTCTTCATTTTGCATAAACTGGTCAAGGTAAACAGTTTCTATTTGCGATTTCAACCGTGATATGATATGGATTGATATTACAAAACCAAAGCTTCGACGAAGTTGCAGGGTGTTAATCACACTTGCATACTAGTCATATCTAAATCGATGCTCATATCCTGTGTAGTAGTTTTTAATATCAAAAATGGAATGAATATTCTTCAAAAACGCAACCTATTATCTGAAACAATCATTAAATAGTGAAGTCTATGACAAACTACGATAATATCAGTTTTTTTCTAAGTAAGTTTTGCTATGTTAATGTTGGTATTATAAATTATCGGAAGACATCATTTTCGTTTTTTTAAGAATTCAATATGGCGTCCATAAGTAAAAATAAAGTTGTGATTAGAGGACAAGAAGAACAACGTCAATTTGGAATTCTTATTATGCAATCACAGACTGAAATCACGCTTTAAATAAAGTCAGAAAAAAGTGGTTTTTTTTCGACTCTGAACCGTAAATCCCTTCAAAAGAATTTTTTTCATCTACCTAAATACGCAATCCTGCCTCCATTTAAGCGACTCCTTGTATCTTGCCGTTTCTAAGAACTCAATGGTGAGAATCAAATTTGAAACACCTGGTATAGTTTATACAACGTATGTTCAAGCAAAAACTGGTCGATACGACCACTCTCTGTTAAAGGAGAGAGATTGTTGGGGGCATGAAAAGATTGGCCAAATGGAGCTTCACCAAGTTGTACCCACCGCGACAGTTCAAACCTTCTATAAATAAGAACAAATGCAAACCTGTGTTGTTTTCTTTCAGGACTACCTTCAATGCGAGACAGTCTGACAAACCCAGTGCACGTATACGAAGGCGATGACGCTCTTATCACTTGCGTGGTACGAGACATCGGTACCAACACGGTCATGTGGAAGAAAGAAGACAGGGAGAGGCATAGTACCAGGGTACTGACAGCAGGGGAGAACAGGGTGACAGCTGACAGGCGGTACGGGGTACTGCATGACTCTGGTAAGCTCAAATTGCTTCAAGTTATTTTGCCACGTGTTCGTACGAGTACAGTTCAAAACGGAAAGATCCTTAAAGTGTTAGTCATTTTCTGAAGTGGCACCGAAATGACTGGCAGGTTTGAGAAAAATAAAAAAAGAATTTCTTGAAAATTTTATAGGTGCTACTCGCAAAATATCTAAGGTTTGCAGATTTCAAAAAGTTGGACGTTCAACAAGAAGCTTTTGCTAAGACCCAAGTTGGTCTAGAACGCCAAAAAGCTCGCAAAAGTACAATTTCTACGGCATTTATAAGATTTTCAGTACAGGTTCACAGACTTAAATCTGGGAAGGGATTGAAGGTCACTTCAAGGTCACATCAAGTACATTTTCAACAGAAAGCTCAAGCGCATGTTTTTATATACTTGAGCTACCATCGCAAGCCTAAAGACTAAATACCGGCACCGGTATTATGTATCTTGAAAGGTGACGTTTTTTGTGACATAATAGGTTCTTCTACAAGATATTAACTTAGCACAAGCTTATATACACTCGCTGTGAACTCGTTGCTTAAACGTGAGCGAACAGCGATCATCGCGAGCAAACGTGGAATAAACTATTTGCCGGGGGTACCCTGATGCAAATAGGGGATACAGGGGAATTTCTCGGACCCTAGCGAGCGAACAGGTGTGCTTTTGACATGCACACATCCTGGTGTCGCCTTAGAGATTCGTCGGGTAGTACCTCGACGGACAATTTCAACATCCAAAGCCAACATAAAAATTCTCTGAACCCGAGCAGCTCACGGTGACTGATTAGTAGTAGAGTGCCTATAAATCATTTAGGATTTTTTGATGATAGTTCCTAGTCACTAGGAGGGCATCTGAAGTACATTTCAGGGTCACTTCAAGAATCAATTCAAAACAAGTCTAGTGATGAAGTTTTTGCGGTCATGGAGTCAAAATCAGAGATTTAGTTGTCTCTAGGAAGGTAGTTGAAGAGTGTTTTAAGGCCAATCAAAAGGAGTTAAACAATCATTTCCGACCACCTGCAGTATATAAGGAAAGATATCTCAATAGTTTGCCAAATTTAGCAAAAACTTACACCAGATTTTATCTGACAGTACAGTTTTACAAACATTTTTCGTTTTAAAACTTTATTAAAAACCCCTTTGGATAATACTAACATAAAAAGATGAAGCTAAAAAGTTAAAAGTTCAACTCACGGTGTACAAGAAAACAACAACTATGACAGTTCTATTACATCAAATGAAAGTTGAGCTCAGTTCATTTTTCAAATATTTTCAATACAGAACCTCATGATTCTGCATGTGTAAATGATACACCAAGAACTTCAAGTTTAATAGTCTGCCACGTTCCAAATTCATATCCAACTGTATTTTTTAAGGTAGTAACTTCAAGATAGGAAATAACTTTCATTCGTTTCCGATACTTCTCTTGTTAAATTTTTTGCTAGGTTTTCGAATAAGTGAACCACTGTCCGATCTACAATTATCAAAGAAACTGTCAAGAACTAAAAAATCTCCGACAGGCATGATAAACATATTCTTGTATTTCTAAACAGTTCAAATCCATAATAATTACTTAAATGCTTCTCTGTTGCCATTCATCAGCCTGCACCTAAAGTTACATTACAAAACGCGCACAAAATGGTTTATATTCATCAGCAACGGATATATCTGAAGTTTAATATCTAGTTTTACCGTTATTTGTCTCAAAATGGACAGCTCTATGTGATTCCGATATTGTATTTCCCAGTATTTGCCAAAGCTGTAATTGCTCATTTCGTGTATCGGTCACAACTTTGCCTATTAGGCAAATTTCTGTCAACAACATGAAACGGGTAACTGCACAAATTCTACATGTATCATATGCAGTTTGCTGTTTCACAACATCATTTGATGATGCACTTGAGTAAAGTTAAACATTTTCTATAAATATACTTAGTGACATATAAATCCGAACACCCAGCTTAAATGGTTTTGTTTTAATAAAATTTTGTATAAGTACTTAATGAAGCATAATAAGTAAATGATAAAAATTTCAAAATGATTGCACTGCTTTAAAGCCCTTTGACCTTTACTAATGTGTGAATGCACCCTGATGTGCTGCGCATTCTCCAACGCGCCTAGGCATGCTTCTGATCAAGTGGTCAATGTCCTACTGTGGTATCTCATTCCAGGCAACCACCAACTCCTCTTCTAGAGTCTGAGGAGGACGCAAATTGAGCAATCTCCTACCCGATCATATCCCACACGTGCACAATTGGGGATAAGTCGGGAGATCTTGGTGGCCATGGTAACAATGTGACATCATTATGTTGAAAGAAGTCTATTGTGACTCTTGCAACATGTGGTCGGGCATTATCTTGTTGGAAAGTTGGATCTGCCAGGGTGTCAAGATAGGGTAAAAGATGGGGTTCTAGAACTTCATGAATATAACGCTGCACGTTCATGTTACCTCTGATGAAGATTAAAGGTGACCTGGAACCATAAGCTATAGCACCCCAAACCATAAGTCCAACAGTGTGATATACATGTCTTTCAACAAAAAACTTGCGGATTCCTCCTTTCACCACGTCGCCTTCTAACCCTGGCACGACCATCGTGCATGCCTAAACAAAATCGAGACGCGTCACTAAAGACAATACTGTTCCATTCCTGATCCCAGAGTGACCGTTGTCTGCACCACTCAAGGCGATTACGTCGGTGTTCTCGAGTTAAAGGGAGGACCCAGTGTGGCCGGTATGAAAACAAGCCAAAATTTCTCATTCGTCGGTAAACACTTCGCATGCCAATAGGTCTTCCGTGTTCTGCAAACCATTCATTTGCAATGGTCCTGGTAGTGGAGAAACGGTTCCTTAAGGCCAATAATCTTAGGCGGCAATCTTCACGGTCTGTTGTTCTACGGCGGCGTCCAGTGCCCCTTGCTCTTTGCGTACGGCCTTCTCGAAGCCATGTGTGACAACACCTAACCACAGTATCTACACTTCTTTGCACTCTAACTGCAATTGCCCGAAAAGAAAGTCCAGCTTCCTGAAGTCCCACTATACGGCCCCTATCAAACTCACTAAGTTGACGAAATCGTACAGGTCTCCGTACTCTAGGCATCGTAACCGATCGTAAACGATGTCAAGAACCAAAATCCGCCAACGTTGATTCTTTACTGCGGCTGAAATATTCATTTTTATAGCGTTAGTGAATTAAAAAAAAGCAGTATAAAAACCGGAATGTCCAACTGATAAGGCTGAAAATTTTTTCACTTGTTATTTACAGTAAGGTAAATACATTCACCAACTTTTATTAAAATAAAACCATTTAAACTGGGTGTTCGGATTTATATGTGACTTAGTATATAAATATCAAATCAAGACGCATTGTAATTCCTTGAAAGGGCCGGTTTAATTTTAATTCACGGCTTAGATTATAACAACACTTTTGCGTTTGGTTGTTAACTGTTTATTTTATAACTGTTCCGTTTTCTTTTTCCTGCACCATCTAGTTTATTCATTTACACCCTTAAATTAACATATGCTCAGAAAACATGGAAAGAAGAACAAGGGTAAGATTGTTAACCCAAAAATATATAAAAATAAAAAAATAACTTTGCAGGTGTTCCGAATTTTTGCTAATTATGACTCCGCCAGTCTGTAATGCTATACGTACGAGTACCACACCTTTAAGCAATCATTTCTCATTTTTTAGCAAAATCGGTTACGTAGTTGCCGAGACTTCGTGACGACAAATAACCAAGGGAATACAAAAAAAAAACGACAGAAAAATACAACGATCAAAAATGAGCGACGTGGTCTTCGTTCATCATCTGCATCTGAATATCACTAAATACAAAGTGGTTAGACTCCGCCGAAAACAGCAAATAGTAATTTACCCCATCAGAGGAAATGTAATCAGTCGACGCGAAACGGTTTGTTATTTAGGGGTGACATTTGATAGTAGGATCAATTTTGACTATCACATTACTCAAACTGTAAATAGTGCAAATTGAGATTGTTAGAAATTATAAACTAATTAAAGACTTGGCTGCATTAAGAACACTACACTTACTATATTTACGTTCCAAATTAGTATAATGCTTTGTTGATTTTGAGTCTTAATAAATATTATATAAATCAACTCGTTCATGTCCAAACAAGATTTCTCAATATTACTAGATTGATTCAGTTGATCCTCAGCGTTGGTCAGACTACCAAGTATTGTTGGAATGGTTCCAAGTTGCCTCGTTGAGTGGGAGAAGAAAACGCAACTGCGTCATCTTCTTGTACAAACTTTTGGGTGGTACTGTTGATTCTTCTCATCTGTTATCCCAGCTCCAATTTTTAGTTCCAACGACATGTTCTAGAAAAAATATTTTTGCACGCGTGCAATACCAACTTAGCTTAGCTTTAAAATTTCCTGTATTTACTTACATGAACATGAACAGTATTTATGACATATTTGTGTTCTCTTTCTCAACTCATGACGGTTTTATGGCAGTACCTTAAACAACGTTATACATATCGTATTAATTTTGTTTATTCTTAAATTTGAACAAATTACTATTGCTTTTTTTATTGTATGCCAGATCTCGATTCTTTGTCCTGTAAATGGGATTATGAAAACTCAATAAATGCTGTTTTTACTATTATTATAAGTCTTATCGTGAAAAAATAACTTTATAAAATGGAACTCCTAAAAGATATCCTGTAGTTTTCATGTTCATAGGATTCCATTGTCTGGACAAAAGAAACCACATGTTTTAATTACTCTTTATTGTACAAGGCTCAAAGTCGTACAATAAACAGAAATTACGTATGTGGTCTGATTCAGCCAGACAACGGAGTCGTATGGACTTTACAGAAGCTCTACTGCCATATACTCGTGGAAAAGTTTACTCATTCGACCATTTAGAATTAGCTAGTTAATATCCTCAAGTATCTGAATTAATTATCTCGAAGAAAGAATCATCTACGCAATAGTAAGGCTATAACCAACACCATCATTCGTAGGTGAATTAGAATTTTTCTCATTCCATAATCATTCCCAAGTTCCTTAAAGACTTCTTCGAGAAATGCTCTGGCTTGGAATCAGGCGGTCGGCAGAAATTTAATTAGCCCAAAGTCGAGGTGACATAAAAAGTATGGCGACCGATGAAAATTCCAAATTTCACTGCAGGTCGACGACTCGACGGACGAGTGAAGCGCAATATAAATTCCTGAATCCAGACGGGTATAAAGGAATTTGACGGGATCCCTCCAAAAGTGGCGTATGGTGGGTCATCCAGGTGATCCCAAAGGGGGAACAGAATCCCTTCATCATTTCCACAGGCAACCTTGCATCTGTCCCAACTAGCAAGGTAGTGCTATAAGCTTTTGGTAAAAGAACCGTTCAGCCATAAAAGCTCTCTATTGTTATTGCCTGAACACCAAAATGCTGGCTTAATGTTGTGTGGAATGCAAATTTGTTTTCTGCAACATACTTGCTCTAAAATGAGGTGTTTAAAATATTCTTATAGCATAGTTATACAACACCTTATAGGGCAAATGTTTAACTGTTGCATAAACGTTTATACAACTATTTTATACAGCATATTTGCGCGGTAGTGAAAATGGTTGTGTTTACTACTTTAGCCAACAAATTGCTCCCAACGGAAGCACTTATACAACTGTTGTTTAGTAACTCTTAAAGGCTATACATATGCTAAATATGTTGGTATACAACTTCACCATAACCTAACTTTCTGCTGTCATATTTTTGTTAAAATGCCATAACCAATGTTTTAAGACAAACAACGCATGCATATTGGTTAAAAAGGTTTTATCAACTGTTCAAACATAAGATATAGATCTGGTACAAATTCTAGGTAAATCATTCGACTCTGTCGGTATTTCATTTCTGACATTTGTCAAATTGTTGTATAACACCTGCAGGCAACACCAAAATATTCTAATAAACTAAAGACAACATGGACGATGCCATGATTATACGCAATCACCCGCCATATTGGGAAAACATTTATTCCTCTATTTGATATTAAATAATTATGTTTCAGTTCTAAATTACAGATATAAGGTGATAAACAGTGTAATTGTGTAAATATAGGATTTATGGAAGATTCAACGCAGACAAGTTCAGTTTTCCATCTTAAAAATCTAGACATACTTTTGATCATTATCAAAATATGAATCAAATACGAAGCCCGTAAAAATTGCGTAACTACATTGCACGATAATCACAATGAAATTTGCTGCGCAAGTAATTCGATAGCCCTATATCACAGTGTAGAAGTTTATCATATACCTGTGTATGAAATTCACAATGGCCGATATGTAAGTAAACAAGATGACTGTACTGTGTTAGTTATATATTCTTCACTTCGTCTATACAATACATAAGAAATAGTTTGGTTGCAATAAAGTAGAATCACGTAACAGAATAGTTGCATAGTTGACAAAAACTGAATCTTGCACTGACGCAAATGTCCTATAGCGGCTGCAAGAGGCTTACACTTTTGTTGTATAACTGTTACCTGCAGCTCTTATACAACCTCTTAAATGACTGAAGTGTCCTATTAGGTGTGCCCATTCCGCTTGTATAGCTATTCTAAGAGGGTTTTGCCAATGTTCTTACAGTATACAATGCTGTGTAAGGAATACTGTACAATCATTCTTGCAACTCTAATAGGACTGATAATTGTTAGTTGGGGTACTTCTCAAGCAACGTCATTAGTTCACGAAACATTGCGTTCAGCACAATTTAGCCTTAACAAAGAATACGAATGTTTATAACATAATTGCTTTTTCGAATCATTGTCAGTATGGAAATCATAAAAATTATTCATAATCATTTGAGACGAAGTTTATCTCATAGCTATTCTGCCTCTAAACCCTGAACAAAAAAAAATTAACATCAAAAATACATAAATACAATAAAACGTGTAAGTTACAGTACGATAGTAGATAGTAGTCTGATATAAATATTACATAAGTCCACCTATGATGTAAAAGTTATGATTCAAAAGGACCTGCACGGTTCATGTTTATAATTTAGAGAAATGAGGTGTTGTTCAAAAATATTTTTTTTAATTCAATTTTGGAATCTTTGAACTTCGAAAGCTTCGTATGCATAGGTCAATGGCATTATAAGGAAGAATGATGACTTGCATGGTGAACGTATTCAGAAAACCAGTATTTCTTGAGTGCGTACACCCACGAAATATTAGATTCCCTTTTAAAAACGGAGAAAATGGTAATTAGAACTTTGTGCACAAAACATTTTAGGTGAAACTTGAATAATTTTGTTACATTTAGCCAATTTAGTTATCCAAAATCGAGATATTATGATCATAACCTAGTAGGTTATAAATCAATCTACAACAGGAATTTTGTATTTTTGCAAGTGTTTTACGGATATAGAATCTAACGTTGGATGATGTATTAAATCGTAATAAGTAATTTTTTCACAATCTGACATCCTTTTAGTACTAAAATCAAGTATTTGCCTGTTAAGATATAACTGACAGGACAGCAAAGCATCTTTTAGTAATATAATTCTCGGCAAAAATACCCCTAATATTTTTCGTTTCCTAGTTTCAAGTTCCTAGAAGTTTGTTTTTAATATGACTTCTAAGTCCCTTAGAAGAAATAAGCAATAATTTTAGATTTAGATGGATTTTATTGAAGGTTATGTTCAGCGGAATAAGTTTAAATAGATTTCAAATCTTCTGTCATCTGGTCATCAGCAGTATTAATATTGAAGCTGAAATTTAGTTGTGAATCGTCTGCAAAAAAAATGAATAGTGCAGTACTTTCAATTTTGCTTAAGTCAAAAATGTTCGAGGGAAGCAGAAGCAGTCCAAGTACTGAGCCTTGTGGTCCTCCCGAAGAAATCAAAAATTCATGCATAGAAACTTCGTGGTTTATCATATCAAATGCCTCGTTGAAATCTAAAGGAGCTAGTGATATCCGTTGTTGATGGTCCCAGGCTTGAACAATGTTCTCGGTTAGGTCCAATAATGCTCTAGCGGTATTATAGCCTGTTGTAAAACTACATTGATTATCCGGTAATATACTAGTTTCTAAAACAATATCGTTGATTTGGATATTCAGCTCTACAGTCAAAGAGATCCATAAATTAGCCCCAGTCCCCATTTATTTGACAACATTGCAATCTACAAATATCTCCTTTGGGCTAACGACCGACCGACAATGTTGCGCTTAAATATTTTTATCTAAGACGTCATGAATATGTTTTTAGTGCAGTAACTTCCAGTTTTAATAGCCGGACTCCTTTATACCGTATCGTATGGCGATTACTTAATCAACTCACACCAGCGACAGCGCAGTCGTATTCGTTTTTGCTTTTATAGCTTTTCCGTGGAAAATTTTGGTTCCTCATATTTCCCTTTTACAAACGCCAATGGAAGATAACGCGGTGAAATGGCAGAGATAACCACATTCAAGGATATAAACCGACCTTATCATGAACTTTATAGCAGATTTCGGGAGTCAATTAAGGAATTACGCCTCACGTGACATTTAAAAGTTTTTGCGATGGCAGGAAGAAGCTGCCAGAAGTTTATTGAAAAGTCCTAATAAAGTATATTCCTGGAATTATCTTGCTTCGGTGCTGCTCATATTTATCTATATTGTGAAAACAAGTGTATAAAACTGAACAGAAGAGGAGCAGTTTTTAAAATGTACTCAATTCCATCGTTTATGAACTAATAGATAGAGATCAAACATAAAGTGACATCTTTGTATTAGTCTAAGGTGTTGAATCTAGTGAGTCTGTAGCGTATAAAAAAACCAAACAAAATGGCTCAGTCTATCTGGCATTGACCGATCCATAAAAATCATGCGTCATTTGGCAATATGGGGAATTTTGAAAAAAGTGCAGCTAACTGCTTGTCCATCGTGTATCCTTGATAGCCATATTTATCCTTGCTATGAATTTTGTGGAACTAAGTTTATATGACGAACATATCAAGCACTACAGTATAATTCCAGAAACTAGTGAAGCCCCGAAAATGTTTCTCATCTCGCATTGAAATAATCCGGGCTTGATATGAGACTAGTTGAACTACAACTTTCCACCAACTTTAGCATTTCCTCGTTTCCCATTTGCGGATATTTATATCAGTATGGCGAATATCCTAGGATGAGTATTAAAAAGTAATAAAACATTCGTGCATCACTAAGAGCAAATCTCGATTTGAACTTTTAATATTAAAGTTTCAAGGGGTTGGTCGGGAGAGGGGTACAAGGGACGAATAATAAAACTTGTTAAAAGTTCCACCGTGTCTTTCTCCGTAACAGGGCCGGATTGCAGGATTCCGCGTTAATTACAGGGAGATAGGGTGCAGGTACGAGCCCCTTCCCACTTCAGTTGACCCACTTCAAGATTTTTACCAAAATATGCCTTTATAAACTAAACATGATGAAACTATTTACTTCTATAACAATTTATTTTCTCATTTTAGATACATATTTGAAATCACTTAGACCTATAACTAATAGAACATCTGAACAAATAAACAATGTGCGAATAAATGCGCGAAGTTAACAAAGCAACAATTGAAGGATTACCATTGGGTAACATCACCTTTATCTTTTATTACGGCTGAAATTCTTTGGGGCATAGTGTTAACCAAGATTTGGCAAAAATTTGGTGTAAAACAATCCCATATTTCTTGAAGCTTTTGTCTCAGTTCGAGCAGGATGTTGTCGTAGAACCTTTTTCATCTCGTGCCACAAAGTTTCAATAGGTGACAGATCTGGACTGCTAGAAACCCATTTCAAAAGTGGTACATTATTTTCTTCCATCCATTTTATAGCCTGTTTTGAGGTATGGCACGCTGCACCAACTTCCTGAAACACAAAATATTGGCTGGATATCAAACATTCTTCCACCACTGGTAAAAGCGATTCTTCTAAAATT
This sequence comes from Acanthoscelides obtectus, assembly GCA_963669975.1. Taxonomy (NCBI): domain Eukaryota; kingdom Metazoa; phylum Arthropoda; class Insecta; order Coleoptera; family Chrysomelidae; genus Acanthoscelides; species Acanthoscelides obtectus. The sequence continues at coordinate 67,842,299 of CAVLJG010000009.1, forward strand.
GCCAAATACTTGTTTGTATCCACATTTCCATCAATAAAATGAAGTTTTCCTACTCCTTTTGATGACATACTGCCCCAGACCATAATGGATGCTGGAAATTTCACTTTTCTCTTCAGACAGTCAACATGGAATGCTTCATTTTTTTTGCCAGTAACTCTACTGCGACTGTCACCAACACAAACTTCGAATCGGGCCTCATCACTCCATTATATTGCACACTGTTGTTGAGGTGTCCATTGTCTATGTTCTTTAGCCCATCTAAGCCGATTTTTCTTTTGCAGTGGAGTTAATAGTGGCTTTTATTTGGCTTATAAACAAGTTGTGCAACTTTAGGGTTTTTACTTCACTTTTTTTTGTAAGAAAACTTACCTTGCACGTGCTAAATCCCAGTTTGTGGGCCTCTCTATGAGTTGTGGACCTCGAGATTCTCCTTCCAACAGCGTCACTCCACAGAGCACTTAATTGTAAATAATTGGCACGCCTGTTTTTCACGATTATTCTTCTTAATGATCTTCGGCCGGCATTTGTGATATAACTTTTTTTCACATATCTTGGCTTAATATTAACTGAACCAGTTACGTTATATTTTCTAACAATATTTCTCACATTGTACCGCTATAAGTCTAACAAAGTTGCAATTTCTGAGTTTGATATCCCAGAATTAAAAAATTTAATTATCAGTAACCGAATTTTCTCACTAATAACCTTTCCATTACCCATTTTGAAAACCTTAACTACCCAAAACTATTTTAAACGTATTCTGACAGCTGTGATTAATAAAAACAATTGTCATGGCATTTATTTTTCACAGCCACCTATGTTTTATAGACTTATTTTGCATTGAGATGAAAATAGGTTGATATGCTGTAATTGCAACGTGTTATTTTTATGCTGCAAATTTGATTAAGGAGTGATAAAGTTGGTGTTTTCTACTATATATTATCAAAATATTCATTGTTAATATTTTAAACCTATAACCCCCCTATATTTTTATTATTTGTGTTTGATAAGAAAAAAACTAAGATTTCAATAGTTGGGCCAACTGAAGTGGGAAGGGGCTCGTAGTATATAACATACCGGGAGTTTCAAATTCGACCCTAACCATTGGCAAGAGATATGAAGGCGCTTAAATAAGGGCAAATTTGCGTATTTAGGCAATATAGAGTGAGTAGAGTTTTTAATTCTGATTTCAAAAATATATAATTTGTCATACATTGACATCGCCAAACATTGTCTTGATCTTTCGTCAAGTAGATTGACTCAGTACTTATGACGCATTAATATTCAACAGACACGAACTGACAAACCGGCAAACCAGTATAAATGAGAAACTGGGCAAGTTTAATACTACAATCGTTTAGGTAGACGTAGATTATGAAAATCGATTACACGATACACACAAAAAATAAAATAGCTAGAACATAGTGTTAAGACGTTTCAGAGATTCTTGCTTATTATCAGACATTGTTTGGGTGAAAATTGAGGATTGGAAGCTGCATGCAGTAAGTGGTGGTAAACTGTTCCATAATTGGTATCAGTGAAAGACTTTCTACTATTAAGAAGCTGCCGATCTCCGTGATACCTGCTGGACATAATATGTCACACAAACGACTTGACTCATCCCTTTTCTTTGAAACCTCCAACGAAGACTTACGAAATATCGAGTCAATCTACTAATTTTTTACTCCGTAAAAATGATATTCCGAGTCATTCGAACCAGTCCGTCCCTGCTCTTTAGCCTACTAGGAAGGTCGCGACAACTCACCGAACGCCGACTATCTCTTCTAGGATCATCTCGTATAGCCCTGTTTTTAAAACTGTTGTAACTTGTAACTACAGCAATCTCTGCGAAACTTTGCTAGTTTGCCACTTAGAATGCACGATTTATCTGGCAAAAAACGTCGTACAAGTTTTTACTTAGAGCACGAAATTCATTAGAGAGAGGAGAGCCTGGGAGGCTATGGGCCTATTTTGCAGATATGGAAAAAAGAACGTCCCGTAATACTGTTTGAGACATTCCTTTTCATGGTGTATAGATCGTGAAAAATAAGCGGTTTTTTCTAGTAGCATATACAGTGCTTGTCTTTAATGTCCCCCTCCCCTTTGATTTTTTGAACGTATCAATTCAACGTCAGTACTCAACCCAGTCTCCGGCAGCGTAGTTAAACAAAAGATTTATATACCAATCGGTACAGAAAAACCAAAATGGCACACCCATACAGCATTTTCGCACTTGTCGACATGATTTTAATTTATGGTCGGTATCCTCAAACTGCTACCGAGGCTTCACGAGTGTGGGTAGATCGCTTTCCCAGACGTTGTGTTAAGATCTGGGGATACAAGTCGTTTGTAATAATATCTACGTGGGCATAGTGGGAGGCCTGGACAACCCCAAACGGTGCACACTGAGAAAGGAGTATTGAATCTTATAGAAGAAAATCCTTCAACAAGCACTAGGGAACTGGCTAGACAAGTATGACAAACGCTGCATTATGATGGACTTCGACCCTTTTGCACAAGCTGTGAATTACCCTGCAAGCTTACGTTTTTGTGACTGATTGTCGCACCAACATGAAAATAATCCGCAGTTGAAGTTAACGTCCATATTAGTCACGGACGACTCAACCTTCACTCGCAAGGTGGTGAATAACTTCCGAAACATCCCCTCACGTAGTTCGTCTGTTACATTTTCAACAAACATTATTTGAATGTTTGGGCTGGTATGGTAAATGGTATGGTCATTGGACCCTTTATTTTCACTAACCGGCTAGACGGGCAATATCTAGATTTCTACGGAACATTTAACCAACGGCGATAACTTTGAGCAGTACTTATAAGTGACAGAGCCGTACTTGAAACTTTCCTGCAAATGAACGGTGAGTTCTTTTTCATTTATTTTTTATTTCTGAAAGGAAATTCCCAACTTTTAAGATATACATATATTTCAAAGTGTCATCAAATTCAATGTGGTTATATATCATAGTTATAAGTGAAAACAGTTCTATACATATCTCGGTGGAGAATACCATTAACGACAGAGCAATTTAATATCTTGAGACGCATAGCACCAAGGGGTGTAATGTGGCATACTTCTCCACCAAGGTATGTAATGTACTATTGTCTGGCAAATATCCTGATTAATTTGAATTTGAAATTAATTGTGCCATGAAAAAAATATCCTACAGACAAAAAGTACAGCTTATATTGATATCGGAATGACTGAGATAGAAACATGTTCTGAAAATTTCCGTGTGAAGATACCTGCGTTTGACCTATAGCAAGTACATGGGCTCAAAAGGAACCAAATGCCAAAAGCAACCGAATATAAAGCACACCGCTGTGATCAATATGAGAAAACTTTTTTCCATTACTTAGAAAGAAACAAGTGATTTTTCCAACAAAAGCCTGTTGCTGAAGCCAGAAAAACAATTGTTCTTGTTGACGCGTGAGGAATGAGAAGTTTTTCCGCGGCGATGCTTTGTATATCGAAGTTTATAGAACAGCCGCCTTTTCTGAGTGATGGATTGTGGAAGGTTTCCTTGATTCCTGAGGCAAGGTGTAGTTGAGGTCACGGCGCATGAAAAGAAAGAAACCCTGACGATCGAACAGCTTTGTGGTTATGACAAAAAGATTTAAAGAGATGACACATTTCTATATCTAGCAACACGTAGCAGTTGATGGAAATGCAACAGAGTGACGCATCTTGAAACAGATTTTGAACTTCAAATGTGTAATACTTTGAAACTCGTAATTCGTGGCATGATAACGTTGATATTGTCGTCAAATTTCTATCTAAAGTAACTTATGTTGATCACGAATTACATAATCTTGCAGAAAAAAATTGCGTCATTCTAGTGCATCATCTTGGCTCACTTGACTTCCTCGACTGCCTACCAAAGAGACAACGTTCTATTGACATCCTAGAAATAATACTTACCAGTGAAAATATCCTTAGGTTTTTGCCTCTCTTGGCAAATTATGCAAGAAGTTCTGAAACCGTCTAAATCACAACTATCTACAAACATTTGCACTGTCAAAACATAATACTGAAAATACGAATTTAATGCCAGAACTCTCAAAAAATTCACTTATCTCAAGTCCACTTGTAGTATGCACTTCTATACTGGCTAAAAAACGAGATTTTGGAGACAAATCGTAGGTTTGCTATTTCTATCTAGTCTGAATTCGTTTTTTTAAATCAGCCAGTTGCCATCTACTTGAATATGGGAATATCAAAATCAACATTGGTAATTGATCAGCAAGATGACATTTTATAGGTTTTTTACATAATACCCATGCCGGTGACAATCACACAAAAGAGAACGGGTATTTATAGCGCCAAAAAGGAACTATTATATTGATTTATAGTATGAAACCAATAGACCAGTGAAAATACCAGCAATTAGTGATTATAGATTACTTAAGAGATAAGTTGAAAGTATTAATAGCAATCATATTACAATAGTTCGACTACATGGAATGTACAAGTACTCAATCTGTATAAATCGTCCTTTTATGTATGGTCTCATATACTAAGTGACATATAAATCCGAACACCCAGTTCAAATGGTTTTATTTTAATAAGATTTTGTATAAGTACTTAATGAAGCATAATAAGTAAATGATAAAAATTTCAAAATGATTGCACTGCTCTAAAGCCCTTTGATCTTTAATAATGTGTGGATGCACCCTGATGTGCTACGCATTCTCCAACGCGCCTAGGCATGCTTCTGATCAGGTGGTCAATGTCTTCCTGTAGTATCTCATTCCAGGCAACCACCAACTCCTCTCGAAGTGTTTCTAGAGTCTGAGGAGGACGTTGCAAATTGAGCAATCTCCTACCCATCATATCCCACACGTGCTCAATTGGGGATAAGTCGGGAGATCTTGGTGGCCATGGTAACAATGTGACATCATTATGCTGAAAGAAGTCTATTGTGACTCTTGCAACATGTGGTCGGGCATTATCTTGTTGGAAAGTTGGATCTACCAGGGTGTCAAGATAGGGTAAAAGATGGGGTTCTAGAACTTCGTGGATATAACGCTGCGCGTTCATGTTACCTCTGATGAAGATTAAAGATGACCTGGAACCATAAGCTATAGCACCCCAAACCATAACTCCAACAGTGTGATGAACATGTCTTTCAACAAAAAACTGTGGATTCCTCCTTTCACCACGTCGCCTTCTAACCCTGGCACGACCATCGTGCATGCCTAAACAAAATCGAGACTCGTCACTAAAGACAATACTGTTTCATTCCTGATCCCAGAGTGACCGTTGTCTGCACCACTCAAGGCGATTACGTCGGTGTTCTCGAGTTAAAGGGAGGACCCAGTGTGGCCGGTATGAAAACAAGCCAAAACTTCTCATTCGTCGGTAAACACTTCACATGCCAATAGGTCTTCCGTGTTCTGCAAACCATTCATTTGCAATGGACCTGGTAGTGGAGGAACGGTCCCTTAAGGCCAATAATCTTAGGCGGCGATCTTCACGGTCTGTTCTTCTACGGCGGCGTCCAGTGCCCCTTGCTCTTTGCGTACGGCCTTCTCGAAGCCATGCTTGACAACACCTAACCACAGTGTCTACACTTCTTTGCACTCTAACTGCAATTGCCCGAAAAGAAAGTCCAGCTTCCCGAAGTCCCACTATACGGCCCCTATCAAACTCACTAAGTTGACGAAATCGTACAGGTCTCCGTACTCTAGGCATCGTAACCGATCGTAAAGGATGTTAAGAACCAAAATCCGCCAACGTTGATTCTTTACTGCGGCTGAAATATTCATTTTTAGAGCGTTAGTGAATTAAAAAAAAGCAGTATAAAAACCGGAATGTCCAACTGATAAGGCTGAAAATTTTTTCACTTGTTGTTTACAGTAAGATAAATACATTCACCAACTTTTATTAAAATAAAACCATTTAAACTGGGTGTTCGGATTTATATGTCAGTATATTTAAGTTGGTCTTATTTTTTTCACATACCAAATAGGTTACCAAAAGAATTTATAACTTTTATTAAAAAACAATTAAAACCGATCAAAATGGCCTTCTTATGTAAAGCCAAAATATTCCAGATACGGTAAGAAGCATATTAAAAGATTAAACAAATCATAGTGTGTTTACCTGGAAACTTAGGTTTGGCTGTGAGCTAGGATTATAATTTTAACGTCGACGACCATGTCAACAGAGGAAGTGACCACATTGACAAAATAACGAGTCTGTCATCACATGAGAATGACTACGACCTTTTAATAATTGGCCTTCCATGGTCCAACGACCTTACAACAAACACCCAAATGTACATCCGATTTTGATGGATCGCCGAGCCGCGCCAGGAAACCATCCATTTCAGCTTGTCGGAGTTCAAATCACCACACATTATTTGACACGAAACGTCAATTTCAATAGGTGTTGCAAATACTTTTGCTTAATTGTGCCTAATTTATCATATCAACAAGTCACGACAGTTGTGTTTTTGGATTCTACATTCGTGACTCTTTCCCTGGCACCGTCTTGAATGTCCTCATCTTTCAAAAAATTAACTAACGAAAGTTTTTCAGTGTATATCATAACGTCTGGAAGAAAAAGCCTCTCGGACCGAGTACATCTACCATTTAAGAAACTTGGAATGGGTAGGCATCGTTTTCCGAGAAAATTCCTACATATACAGCGTTTCATGGCAAAGAAAACTTTTGTTCCAACAAGTAGAATAATGGAAATACAGAAGTTTAAGATCAGGCTGTCCTTCTGGAAAGAAGTTGGTTAGCCTCCAAATCGTTTCCTGTAAAACTCTGTTTAGTTTGCTTTTTGATACAGCAAAAGTTGTAGCAAGTAGCATGTACAATTACTAGATGATAAATAGACCAGAGAAAATAGGCGATGAAAAGGAATTCAGTAGAATTCTGAATAAAAAAATAAAAAACTGTGGGACTAAATTTTGAAAATTTTAGTTATTCTTACTTGTAGCTGCTAATAATCACACTTGGAATTAACAATATTAGCTATCGGAAAAGTTTCACATTGTGCTACGATGTTCAACAAGAGTTATTTTTGTGTACAAAAAAATCGTCACCAGAAACGAGATAGGTGATAAAATATGCAACGTCTTATTATGAAAACTAGGGAAGGTAATTTCACTGGAACACCTCTTTCTGCAGCTCCGAAGTTGTGGGATATGGAATCTTGCGTTATAGTCCAGGAGGAAGGATATCATTTATAGAAACCTCATTTCGAATATGGCACAGATTATTCAGGATAAAAACTTCGTTGTTTCAGTGCAAAAGCGGTTTATGCCCAAAAATAAAATATTTCCGATACTTTTTGTTTTACATGCTTAAAACGCTGGATATTTCAGTCTACATTGTCTTCACGACGTAAAAATGTTGATGGAAGTTTGAAAAATTTGCTTACACCTCTTGTTAGAGGAAAATCATAGTCACGGTAAATTTTATAATATCAAAAGTGTCTAAGGCCAAAATCTGTACAAGAGGACTAGCCTGTACTAAGATTTTCATCGATTTTAGGGGGTATTCTAAAATGTGACTCTCAATTCTGACTTCAAATTCGTGTTCGCAGCGAAAACAAACTTGAGAAAAATATAGAGGGACATCCAGCACACAACTTTTTTGTGGATCTGTGCAATCTTTCTAGTATAATCTTCTTAAAACTGGAACTGAAAGACCACTCCGACAATCATGAAGATATAGTAAAAATCGTCGGTGTTATAAAATTAAGGATTTTCATCTGTCAATACACCCAAGTATATTTTAAGGAAGTTTCATCAACTAGTCGGACAATCTTCCTTCGCATCAGGTATGTAAACAATTGTTGAGCACTCAAAGGATAACATTAGCATTCTAGGTCAGGTTTTACATGGGTTTTGTTCTCAGAAAGAAATCTCAATACTGCAAAGTACTTCCAGCTTCTAAACAAATAGCGCAGCTTCTTGTCTGTGATAAATCTCGCCTTCAATTACAGATGTTCGAATTAACGTTGCTTTGGAAATGAGTAGATATTCAATCAGAATTTATTTGGAAGATATAGTACTGAATCTAAGTCTCTAGGTGTCGTTAACATTTTTCTTCCTTGTCATATCTGTGCGATTCTGTTACAGTCTCTTTTTATGATCGACTAAAAATTAACTATATCTTGGTAGAGTAAACTAATACGTTTAAAATATCGATTTTGATTTTTATGACAAAACACTTCTCTTGGTCTAATAATTCTATGGAAGAAACTCGTACTCTGCATAAATACGAGAGCTGAACGTGACTTGGGGCTATTTTCGGTGCTCTCGTGTAGGAGTTCAGCGGCCCACAATCCGCGGTAGTGAATAAATTTCACACATAGTGCTGGATATAATTGGGTTGTGGAAATCGGCCTCCTTTTGTGAATTTTGTTGTCGCAGTCCTTTTCTCAACCTCTTGGGGATTTAGCCGTTATCATAGCTAAAAAATCGAGCTTGTAAGTGATATGTTCTCCAAGCCACGTGTTTATTTCCTCAACATGATTTCTAATTCTATAGAGGGGAGCTGTCTGCTGTGATACTCCGAGACGAATTTAAGTAGGACTCACGTATGTGAGGAGCAGTCTTCTATTTGTGTGAACCCTCATTCTTCGGAGTTATTATGATTTTTTTTTTAATTTGCTAGTTACATTCGTTTACCAAATTTTATCCTAATTTACGCGGGATAAGAATTCCTTGCCATATACGAAGAACTTTTGCATTTACACTCTGACAAGAGTCTGTTTCTGTTGCCTCCTGACCTATTCTATATCTATTTTGAACGAGCTCAGCTGTACAACGTTCCCCCATTTTCCAGCAAACTTTGGCAACCACTGCCTCCCGCCCGGCGTATAGCAGCTTTGTCAGCCCGCCGCGTGCTTTCCTCCACACCACATCAGCTTTCCTTAGCAATTAACGAAAGTTTTCCCCGTGTTTTCCGCCGCTACCGGTGCCTGTAGTGGTGGGGCATGGCCTCGACCAACTGCAGCTATCAATTAGAAAACTTACGGCGCGCCGATAAATTCCGATACACAATGCTTGGCGGTGAGACAGCGGAAAAACTTTTATTTTCTTAACGCCGCGGCTTCAACAAGTACGGTTTTGTTTTAGGTGTCAGGGATTGTTCGAAAAATCGATCACTTATTTCTTTGAGAGGTATTGTCGGGTTCTCCATCGTTTTTCATTATTTATCGCTTAGTGGATGAACGATAAATAGGTGGAAGCCAGCGAGAGGATAAACGGATGACAGACAAAAAGGCGGAAATAAACATCATGGGCTATGTTCAATCGCAGGTTTTGAGGAAAAGCTGAGCTATTTATTTATGTCTGAAAAGTATTTTTTACTGTAGAATTCCCAGATAGGATATGGTCCTGCATACTGTTCTCACGTCCTGGGTGTTGCTGCTTCCACCTTGCTGGGTTTGGCTTCCCAAGTCAATTTTCGAGAAAGTATTGTAATCGCGAAGAAAATCGAAAATGGATCTGTCGGTCAGTCTATCTGAGTGTCTGCTAGTCCTTGACCCATCCATAATTTGAAAAGTACTGCTCAGATTTTGATGAAATTGTGAAAGAATGTTACCACCATGCCAAGGATGGTAAACCTTCATATTTTTTTTAAATCCATTTAGTGGCAGCTGAGCTACGGGCAAAAAAAATTTGGTCATATATGGAAATTTTTTTGAGGCGAAACAATTTGCAGGGGTCGGGGAGCGAATCTCTCAATTAGCCCGATTATTGAATGCAGCTATCAGACAAATGTCACACACAGGTTTCCCTTCAAAAACGAATAAAATATTGTCGATACCTGCATCAAGCGCACAAATGAGTGGTAAGCCTGTAGTCGAGTAGCTGGTATCACCGGCGACTCACACATTGGAATCCTGATCGCAGCGTTGCCCATGAAATGGGCAATTGGTGACTAACTATGTGGGTCTATTTGCCTGACTTGATCCGAACATAATATTTTATGATTGATGTCAACGATACGTGGGAATTGTAGAGTCAACCTATTTGACACCATTTCTTTCTACCGATATGCCAATGAATTTCCTTGAGGGCTACTTCATCGTAGTTCTCTAAGATCTGCAACGCTTCCGTCTCTCATTCTAATTCTCTCGAAGTGAAGTGAAGTGGACAGTACCCAACTAGCAAAGTTGTGCTTTTGGTAAAAGAACCGTTCAGCCAGAAAGGCTGTTGTTGCCTGAACACCAGAATGCTGGCTTAATATTGTGTGGAATGCAAATTTGCTTTCTGCAACATATTTTCTATAAAATGAGGTGTTTAAAATATTCTTATAGCATAGTTATACAACACCTTATAGGGCAAATTTTTAACTGTTGCATAAACGTTTATACATCTATTTTATACGTTAGTCAAAATGGTTATGTTGTGGCATCCATGGTAAAGTTTATACAAACCCGAGCCGTGCTGTTTTGCTGTGAAAATTTACTACTTTAGCCAACAAATTGCTACCAACAGAAGCACTTATACAACTGTTGTTTAGTAACTGTTAAAGGCTGTACGTCTGCAACAATATTACAACATATGTAGTACAAAATTAGTGTGCTCGGCATACATTTATTGCTAAGTATGTTGGTATACAGCTTCTCCATGCCATAACTTTCTGCTGTCATATTTTTGTTAAAATGCTATAACCAATGTTTTAAGACAAACAACGCATGCATATTGGTTCATAAGGTTTTATCAACTGTTCAAATAGAAGATATAGATCTGGTACAAATTCTGGGTTAATCATTCGACTCTGTCGGTATTTCATTTCAGACATTTGTCAAATTGTTGTATAACACCTGCAGACAACACCAAAATATTCTAATAAACCAAAGAAAACATGGCCGATGCCATGGTTATACATAACCACCCGCCATATTGGGCAAACATTTATTTCTCTATTTAGTAGTTATTAAATAATTATGTTTAAGTTCGAAATTACAGATATAAAGTGACAAACATTAGTGTAATTGTGTCTAAATATAGGATTTGTGGAAGATTTAACGCAGATAAGTTCAGTTCTCCATCTTAAAAATCTAGACATACTTTGGATCATTATTAAAATATGATGAATCAAATACAAAGCCCATAGAAATTGCGTAATTCAATAGCCCTATATCACAGTGTAGAAGTTTATCATATACCTGTGTATGAAATTCACAATGGCCGATATGTAAGTAAACAAGATGACTGCAATGTGTTAGTTATATATTGTTCACTTCGTCTATACAATACATAAGAAATAGTTTGGTTGAAATAAAGTAGAATCACGTAACAGAATAGTTGTCAGTTGACAAAAACTGAATCTTGCACTGATGCAAATGTCCTATAGCGACTGCAAGACGCTTACGCTTTTGTTGTATAACTGTTACCTGCAGCCCTTATACAACCTCTTAAATGACTGAAGTGTCCTATTAGGTGTGCCCGTTCCGCTTGTACAGCCGTTCTAGGAGGGTTTTGCCAATGTTCTTACAGTATACAATGCTGTGTAAGGAATACTGTATAATCATTCTTGCAACTCTAATAGGAGTGATAATTGTTAGTTAGGTATGAACGTTCCTTTGTTCCAAGAAAACTGGAAACAGGTAAACTGCCTAAGGTAAGAGGTCGGTTCGTATGACAAACAAAAATATACTGTCATTGATTGTCAATGTACTAAAAAATGATCACATTACTGTATGAAACGCTGTACTAAAAACAGAAATTAAAACATTTATAGGGTTCAGTTCGGAATCCTATCGGCAGGGGCTTATGTAAAAAACCTAAAAAGAAACTGACAATGTCATTTTGCAGTCATGATACATCGGTTTTTACGTTCTGCCTTTGCGACTAAGAGAATAAAAAATAGCTTCTCCTTCTCGTTCTTCGATGTGTTTGATACTCCATCCTGTTTAATTTTTGGGAACAATTTATGTTGAGATGAAGATTTTTTTGGGATGTTTATGTGATGGGTAGGAAAAGTTTCCAACGATGCACCTCTATCTCCAAGTTTCTACTTCTACCATAGTGCACTTTTCGCGAATATATCGTAAGACCAAGTGCGCATACAAAAGTATAAAGTACATTCACTTATTGAATATACTGTATCAATTCAGCTCACCTGGCGTCAAATTCAATTTCGACACTACCTTCTTCAATTTATTCTCCTGTCATATACTTTTATCTTATCCCCCAATTTTCTAAGCGGGACTATAGCCAAGGTGTACAAATAAATGTAGCAAAATCACTAGTGGAAAATCTAACATGGTCAGACGTTGTTGAGGTCACATTTATGGACATCCCTTGATAAATCGTAAAAGCGAAATGTTTTAAATTTTCCTTGAAAACAAATAAAAGGTATATCGATATCAACATGGTTCAGGTAGGAAGTCTGAATTAGACATGTTATGATACCGTATCTACTGTCCCCTATGAGGATAGTGTTTCTTGTCGTTTTCATGATTTCACGCACTGCGAGAATCATGAACTGATCCTATCCAGCTTGCATCTATACTAATTATATCATATTTCTGTTTGCATGTGACATGCACATTAAGGCTGCTAAAGCGTTTTCGATTTCCATATTCTTCAAATCGGGCTGGCATAACTACAGTTGTTGGGGGATGGAAACCAGTCAACCACTTCTCCTTAGCCTGCATGATCTGATGTTCTGTGTTTGGAAATCGGATCCATTAGCTCGCCTGTTGTATGATCCGCTCAAGCCGTTCATGAAATATTCTGGACACTGTGGGCTGCGCATATCCCATTTTATTTGCAATTCGGTTTTGGAATCCAGGATTTGCACCATAATGCAGAACTACTTTAATTTTCTGCTCAGATGGTACGACTGCTCTACGAGTTTCGTGATAAGTCCAATAAAGTGGTCCACAAACCACACCGCATTATCTTCCTCAAATTTAAGTAATTATTTAAAATATGATTTACGTGGTGTATGTGTTGGCTTGTACCATTTTACCAAGTTCACTTTACAGAAGCCCTTCTAGACATGAAAATACCTATAACCGTACACTAATTTTACGTTATAAGCTTTGTCATGGCTGGTAACCACCAAAGATGAGAAAAGCTGTTCCTAGATTACTTTTGTTAGGAGAAGATGCTTTAGTTTCTGAGCCAAAGCTTCTGTTTATAAATACGAAGAACCTAAAACTATCCACTTTAAAGCAAACCCCTCGAAGCAAACCCTTTTCATTCAATTTTTTCATGGATATACCTTGTAGGATTTATTTGATCTTTTCTAGGCTAAAGGTAAGGTTTTTTATAAATACGGTCTATTGAGTGCCACTTGAGGAATGCCATTTTCTTACACTTCAAGCAAACAATCATACTTCGTCGTGATATGTTCATCGACTAAATAACTTTGAAGCTGTATAAATACGCTCAAATTGTCAAATGTACAAAGGGTACTATGAAAGTTTTTCAATATGACTTAACAAACGGACTCTGGAGGAAGAAGAAGAAAAGGAAATTCAAGGATAAATGAAACTTTTGTTTCTAATTCTAATTCTAAAACATTTGAGATATAGCAAAGTATTGTTCCTACAGTAAATTACATAACACACATTTCAGTTTTACTTTTCGGAGTGGCTGGAGCGAAGTGCATAGTGGGGGGGGGGCTGAATCGATCGCAGCGCACGCGTTGGACAAAAAGGGTAACATCATCGGGCTGATAGTAGAATATAGACTCTATGGTGAAATCCATGTCAGATGGGGTAAAATGAGGTCTGGCAAAGCTGCAAATATTTCGCTGACATCGCTTGTTGAATGAAAAGAGAACAGTCGATTTGAAATTCAAATTGTTCATAACGTCAAATCGACTACGGCTCGTATCGTCGTTCATGCAATTGTAGGACGCCTTCATGACCTCCTTGATTTTCATAATATCTTGTGACCTTCAGAAAGGAAAATGTGTGGCTGCAATATCATTCTTGGTAACTATTATTTCTAGATTTATACCGTATCAACAATTTTGATCTTAGGTTAGTAGTATTCACACTTGCATTGCTGGAATTATAAATCACTGTACACCACAATTAAGTATAAATACACATGAATATATATACATTTCATGAGCTTATAGTACTGTGTACTCTGCTCATCTCAATTATCATAATAATAATAATAATAATTACTATAGAAGACGATCGTCGACCTTAACGCATTACATTTCAAACAGTTTTGGCTAGAAACTTTTAATTTTTATTTATAAAACTCAAATGTTTTTGATATCCCCTAAATATAACATAATAATACCAATTATAGCAAAAATTTTCGAAATTCTTCTGAAGAATCAGATATGTGAATACTTCGACGGTAGCCATTTATTCTGTAACAACCAGTTCGGATACCGTACCAACAGATCAACGAAAGCAGCTATAAACGATTTTATCAGTTTTATCAACAAATGTCTGGAAGATAACATGTTTGCTCTCGCTAACTTCTATGATCTTACAAAAGCATTTCGTTGTGTCCAACATCACATTTTGATTCAAAAGTTGTCGCTATATGGTTTTAGTAATAACAGCCTGTCCTTGATTGCGTCTTATTTATCATACAGAAGACAGTATGTCAGCTTTCAAAATTGTTTATCTAACAATGTACATATTAAACACGGAATTCCCCAAAGAAGTGTCTTGGGAACGATTCTTTTTTACTGGATACTAATTTGGGGTTATTCATGTCATGTATCGAAGGTGTTTGCTGTTCAGAGACGACGCTTGAAAATAATAGCAAACTTACATTTCAGACAGTGTTGCAAGACGATATTTATCGACCTAAAAGTTCTAACTGTGCCATGCATATATATAATGGAATGTGTGATCCACGTTAAAAATAATTACGATGATTACAGAACTCCGAACGAGGTTCACAAATATAACACAAGGTTCAACAATGAATTAATACCAGAGAACACAAGACTATCAAAAAAGAGACACGGAGGTAATTATTTCCGCATGAAATTTTTTAATGCGCTGCCCAGGTTTTGTCAAAAACTCAACTCTACCATTTTTAAAGCTACTGTGAAAAGATATCTAGTGACGAAAGCTTTTTACACCATAGATGAGTTTTTAAATAATGATTTTACCGACTTTGTTCCATAATTGTTGACTATTTGTTTTATCACTTTGTTTTCGTTTTTATTTTTTGTGTATGTGTTATTTTTGTATTACATTTTATTGTGCTCCAGACGTGTGTGAGGACTTTTGAGTACAAACATGAAAAAATTATTACTATTTCATATTTTTTTAACCATCTTATTTTATTGTTCATCTAAATTTCAAACTAGGTTTTATCAAGTTTTTTTTACCTTTTATTGCCACTTTGTGTTTTACGTTTGTCTTATTTTCGTATTGTTTGTTGTTTTTACTTACTCTTTTATGTTCTACTCTAACTGACCTGTGCAAACACATTTCTGTGTAATAGTACCAATAAATTATTATTATTATTAAATCCTAAATCTCACACCAACAGGAATCCCACCAAACACATGGGACTCAAGTTGGCGTTGATGGAAGCTGATTTTTGACAAAGTGTCACCTCTGGTAGGACTCTGCGCACAGCGTCACTACGTCATACGTCACTACCTCTAGACGACACATATGCAATATGAAATGCAAAAAATCCCCTAGCACGTATTGCGACACTATTATTTGTGAACGACCATCATGCTAAATCACAGCGGCACCGCTTTTAGTTCCTACACCACCGGCGAGGAAGCATTGTAATCGCAAAAAAAAATCGAAAATGAGATACTACGTTTTTTTATGATATGTACATCACGAAAAACCGTGTCACTCATTTCCGTTAGTCTGTCTATCAGTCCGATAACCCTCGTCCCTTCTATACCTTGGAAAGTGATGCTCGGTATTTGCTGAAATTTTTACACAAGGTTACGAGAGATGTCTTTTAAGTTTTGCATATGGAAATAAAACAACACGGTAGGTAGTTTTAAATGACTTTATTGTTTTCTGCACGAAGATTAATACACATCTGCATGCGCTCGAAACAATTTTCGAAGCACTTATTCCACTCGTTTGCTGGCAGATCCAAAACGGCATTTTTGAATGCATCAACTGCTTCTTCTGGCGACTGGAACCTTTGACCACGCAGTCTGTTTTTAATTTTTGGGAAAATAAAGAAATCGTTAGAACTTAGATCGGTACTATATGGAGGATGGTCCAATAATTCCACGTTTTCTTCCGTTAAATACTGCCTTGTTTTGGTGGATGATGATTCTTCTTTCGGGGTTTATTTTTCGAAGCTCGGTGATGAATTTTGGCAAACAAATGTGATGGTATACCAATCAGCAGTAACAGTTCTTTGCTCATTAAGAGGAATTGTTGCAATATGACTCGCTTTTGACACAAATGTCGCGACATCTTTTTCGAAACACTTCGAGAACGGATGGCGTTTGTTGGCTTTTCTTCACCTTGGAACACCCAAACAGCCGACTGTCGTTTATTTTCTGGTTCATAACAGTAAATCCACGATTCATCACCACTAACAATGCTGTACACATTTTTTGAGTTTCCGGAATTGAAACGGTTAAGCGTTTTTTGACACCAATTAACCCTGGATGCTTTCTGCTCTTCATTCAACAGGTGGGGTATCCAACGAGAAACTAATTTTCTTACTCCTAATTCTTCATGTACAATTCTTTGAATTGAAGTGTCTTTGAGATCCTCAATCTTGCCATATGTCACATGTCTATCTTCAATGATGAGTTTGTGCACAGCATCGACGTTTTCCTGGGTGACTGCCGTTTTTGGTGCACCCACCCTGAAATCGTCGCTAAGACTCACCCGTCCAGGTTTGAATTCTCCACACCCACGGGAAATTGTCGACTGATGTGGCGGTTCGTTGCCGAAAACAGACAGTAACTCAGCAAGGCATTCTTGTTGCGATAATTGTCTCCGAAAGTTGTAATAAATTATGGCGCGAAAATGTTCTCGATTTTTTTAATGACTTGGTGACACTTAAAAATTCACTGTAGTGAGAACACTGCACGCATTGTTGTGAAATTTTGAATTTAAGTTTACTAATGGGTGAGGTTAAGATTCAGTACTGACGTTCGATCCGCGCGGCCTAATATGTTTCTATATGCAAAACTTAAGACATCCCTCGAACTACTATGCCAAGGACCGAAAAAGTTTTGTAGTTTTTTAAAATCGGTCCAACGGAAACAATCTAAAAACGAAAAAAAAATTGCTCATATTTTGTTTTTTGACGTTTCAGAGGATCGTGATCATTATTTAAAATATTTTAAGCGTACGAAGAATCTAGTTTGACCGCGAAGTAGGGCTACTACCCGTGAGTCCGTACACTGTTCCAAAGCCGTGGACCGATATTTCATAGAGTCGAATTTCTTATTCAAATGTCTCCTTGCTTAGGCGGTTTTGCATGCGGAGGCCAGCCAACGTAGTTCAGTATGTTTACATAATGAGAAAAGTTGATGAGATGGACTTCTGTTTTCTTAATACGAGAATTGCGGATTTAAAGTGGAGCGTATAAACAAGGTTATGAATATGAAGGAAGAGGGAATTACATGAATTCGTGGTTGTGGTCTGGTCTCGATGTTTAATTCATGCTTTTCGACGGTGGAGTTGTTAAAATGGAAGTTGGAGGTACATTACCAGCTTCAAAGTCAGGCATGTTTTTTGCTCGGAGTTTGATGATGTTGTAATTCATGTCTGTCTTAGGTCAAATAAAACGGGTCAGATATCAATAATTTTGAATGACTTAATTGGTTCATGTCGAGAAAAGCTTAAACGTTATTTAAAAATGATAAAATGACACTGATCGAGGGCGCATTTGAAAGATCAATTGAAATTGGGGACGTAACTCTCACCCCAAAACTGGAAAAGTGTTTAATCAAAAATGATGGTGATCTGACAGCACTTCCCTGCATTAGCATTTTTATGTTTGATCTCACGAATAGGAGATATTTTTAAATTGATTGAGTTTTTTGGTGTTTTATGACGCCACAAAAATCAAAATTACTTGTTTCTGCTAGTCTTCACACTAAGTGTTTGTTGGTGTTCTAACTGGGATTTTTAATATTTGTCTTATAACAAAAAGATTTCCAGATATTTGGAAGATCGCTAAGGTCTGTCCAGTGTTTAAGTGTGGGGATAAGTCAAATATTGAGAATTACAGGGCAATCTCTATATTATGCATTGTTCTCGAAAGTCTTTGAAATAGTCTTGTACAGTCGCATTTACACTGCCGTCCAGCGTCAGCTGTCATTGCATCAACACGGATTTGTGGCTAATCGCTCAAAAACCACAAATCTATTTATAATAACGCAGTACCTCTCGGACGCCATTGATAGTAATGAGCAAGTTGACGTTATTTATACCGACTTTTCGAAGGCTTTCGATAAAATTAACCACAAAACTTTATTAAATAAGTTAGGTGCACTTGGTGTCACAGATGATGCTCGGGAGTTGATGAAATCTTACTTATCCGATCGTAGACAATTTGTTAGCTATAATGGATTCCAATCTGAGACCTACTTAGCACCTTCTGGAGTTCCTCAGGGGTCCAACCTGGGACCATTACTGTTTCTGATATTTATTAATGACCTCTGTGACTCAGTTGAATGTGAACGCCTATGCTTTGCTGACGTCCTAAAAATTTATTCGCAGATAAATACTCCTGATGATTGTATCAAGCTACAACACCAATTAAATTTTGTGCTGTCTTGGTGTGTAGAAAACAAGTTGGAGCTTAATATGAGGAAGTGTAAAATAGTCAGCTATACCAGGAAAATTAATGTTTGCGAATATCCGTAATCTATTGATGGGTCTGTGCTAGAAAGATGCTCTGATGTACGTGATTTAGGTATAATCTAGTCAGCACATAAATAAAAAAGCATCAGAAGCATTGGCGGCTTATGGTTTCACAGTAAGGAATTGCAGGAATTTTCATAACATAAAGGCTATTATATTATGCTTATGTTAGATCCAAAGTCGAATATTGTAGTATTATTTGGAGCCCTTACTATGAATGCTATAGCACAGCTATTGAAAGAGTACAATGGAAGTTTATGAAGTTTGTTCTGTTTAGGATTGATGGGACATATCCAGAGAGAGGTACAAGTAATGAGGAACTATGTAGTCGCTTAGACATGTTGACTTTGAAAAAACGTAGGTACTGTGCCTCAATAATATTTGGCTACAAAATGATCAACAATTTAACTGATTGCCCCTTGATCCTGGAACAGATCAAGTTTCGTACTCCAACGTTTGCATCTCGCAATCATAAAATATTCGGGCTTGCTAGAGCTAGGACAAACACTCTTCTCAAGTCACCGTTATATGTAATGTGCTCTAACTTAAGCAGAATTGGATGTTACTGTGATATATTTACGACAAATTTTAATTACCTGCTAAAGGCAGCTAAGGCTTATTCGGACCAATAGCTCATGTTACAAATTTATACCTTTGTTGCATTTGTTGTTTTCTTTTCGCTTTTTTTTTGCTTTTGTATTATGTTTATAAATTTTCCTATAAATAACTATAAATAAAACTGTTGGACAATAAAGCTATTATTATTATTATCTGCGTCACGTCGACGTTCTTGCAGCCGCGTAATCTCAGTAAACCGCAGTATCGATTTTGATTGAGCTTACGGGGTAGCATTGTGGAAGGAAGAACGAATGCAAAGATGCTTTGACGTTCAATAGATATTCTTTGTATTGAAATGATCACTCTTTTAAGGGCTGTGCGCAGACATCTATAACTTTTGTTTTATTTTTATTTCACAGATTCCACTGCGAATGCCTATTCCTAATGAGATTGTCGTAACAGATGATGGATTTGTCTTAATGCGTAAGCTCAAAATACAACTGGTTCCTTGAAATAGGTTTCTTGAAAGGGTTTCCATGATAAGGAACCTTCCAGTATGAATCATTTTGTGTTGCCGTCAATGTAAGGGCCAACGTGTTTTCTCCCGTTTTCCCGCATGAATGCAGACAAAGATGAAGGGCCAATATGTCGATAACACCGATATGAGCTTTTCAAATATCGGTACCAGCCGTAGAAGTAGAATTATTCATTATACTGTTTCCAGAATTTTATATTAATATGCTGTGCTATTGATTCCTAATAAGGCATCCTTTGCGCTATTCAATATAATACCACGACTTGCTGCCAACAATTGGGCAAACATCTTTGATCTGCATACGTTCCGTACAGAATTTGCAGTATGCTTACCCATCAAAGTACCGCGTATACAGCTTTGAGTACACTATACATGACTAACATAAACCTGGTATACGTATAGTAGTTGAGCTATTTTGAGGTCATTAAAATACCCGTTATGCCAGACATGCTTTTCACGAGGCATACGGTGAAATATAAAATAGGTTTATAGTGTGCAGACGAGCTAGTATCATGTTTGGATTGGTGATAGGGTAATGATACTGGAGGGAAGAACTTGAATTAACAGAATTCTTTAACCTCAAAAGTAACTCAGAGATGTTGTTTCGCAACAAACGTGAGAAATTGCCATTATTTGCCTCATTCCTATGAGAACTCACACTGCTACCCTGGGTAAACAATAACCAGAAAATATAGGTAAATAAATAGATGTGTGCCTTCATGCAGAGTTCTTTGGCTTGGTAGGCACATAATTCTCACTGCTCTCCAATTGTTTTGACAGCGTTATAAACTGGGATATTTGGGTTTGAATGGTAAAGGAGTGATGCACCAACGTACTATTTTTGCTACATACTATCCAAATAGTAATGTTACTTTCTTTTGCAGTCGTGCTAACAAAAATTTGATTTTGAAATCACCTGAAAGGGTTATGTGTTTGAATTATAATAGTATTTGTAAGTTTTATGACATATCCTTATGTTCTATTTCGGAGCTGAAATGTGTTTTGTGGGAGCGCCTTAGATAGTTTTATAAGTTTTTCTAATTTAAGATTTTGGCCTATAATTGGAATATTATCTGTTGGGCAATAAATGCTTTAAATATATAAGTAAATAACAATGAAATTGAAATTTGGACATATAACACGAGTGTCAAAATTTCGTTTTGTGTGGTTTTGCAGTTTCTGACAATTTTCGGTGTACAAGTCGAAATTCCGCTTTGTGGTGACTTCAGGGCAAACAAGAAATAATGGGTGATTTTTTTGCTAGTATCTTTTTGGCAACACTGTTTTTGACAGATGACGCGTGAATCGTGTCTTGTGTCATTGTCAAACTAGTTCAGTTTGGTCTATAATTTAACCATGAATCGACTTACGAACGAACGACGCTTGCAAATTATTGAATTTTACTATCAAAATTCATCCTCAGTTAAGATAGTGCATCGAGCACTGCTTCCAATTTATGGGCAATTTGGTCGGCCTACTGATGGAGCTATTCGGAAGCTTGTGACAAAATTTCGAACCAAGTTTACATTATTGGACATTAAACCACCAACACGCAGACGTGGAGTGAGGACTGAAGAAAATATTGCGGCTGCATCCGCCAGTGTTAGTGATGACCGTGAAATGTCGATTCGCCGCCGTTCGCAGCAATTGGGCCTCTGTTACTCCACTACGTGGAAAATTTTGCGACAGGATTTGGATGTAAAACCTTATAAGATATAGTTGGTGCAAGAATTGAAGCCACACGACCTCCCACAACGTTTCCAATTTGGTGAATGGGCGGTGGCAAAGTTGGAGAAAGATCCACATTTTTATCGAAAAATTGTGTTCAGCGACGAAGCTCATTTCTGCTTGAATGGGTACGTTAACAAGCAAAATTGCCGCATCTGGAGTGAAGACCAGCCAGAAGCATTGCAAGAGCTACCAATGCATCCCGAAAAAATCACTGTTTGGTGCGGATTATGGGCCGGTGGCATCATCGGGCCGTACTTCTTCAAAGACGACAATGGCCGGAACGTAACTGTGAATGGCGAGCGCTACCGTGCGATGATAACAAACTTTTTTTTGTCCAAAATGGAAGAGCTGGACTTGGCTGACATGTGGTTTCAACAAGACGGTGCCACATGCCACACCGCACACGAAACAATGGCCCTATTGAGAGGCGAGTCCGGTGAACAGTTTATCTCACGTTTGGGGCCCATCAACTGGCCGCCTAGATCGTGTGATTTAACGCCGTTGGACAACTTCTTGTGGGGCCATGTTAAGGCTAACGTCTACAGGGATAAACCGGCAACGATTGACCACTGGAAGCCAATATTGAAGCATTTGAGAGAGTGTGCCAAAATTGGACCTTGCACATGGCCCATCTAAAGCGGAGCCGCGGCCAACATTTACTATACATGAAATAATCTTTAAACATTAAATTATATCGACCGTTCTATAGACTCTAATAAAGATTTAATCGTTTCTTCAAATTTTTTGTTTTTTTTTAAATCAAATCCTATACCTCTTAAAAAATCACCCATTATTATAGAACCCAGAAATTCTGAATTCTTATAGTATACAAATTTTTAGCGTATATATCTTGGAGCAGTATTTGGTTTTCTCTAAAAAGTTGTGAATCTTTTTGAAACAGTACTGCAGATTTATTTTGTATGAAATGATTGCATAGCAATAAAAATCACAATTATTGATATGATTTTAGCAACGAATACTTCGAGATTAACGTTTTTTTATCTTTCCAGAGATAACAGAATCGGACGAGTCAGCAGAGCTACCATCTGGAGGCGATGTGTGGGTCCTGGTAATAAAAAATGCCAAACCCACAGATTCAGGAGTTTACGTGTGTGAAGTTAACAGTAGTCCGACTGTGAGGAGTTTTCATAAACTTAGCGGTAAGTTCAGCGACTGTATCTAAAAATCATCTACTCAGTACCTTATATTTCAAACATTGAATTGATATTATTTGTTCCGAATAAATACGCTTTCGAGAGGTGCCAGTTTTCGTGAATTTAGTGGTGTGATATTCTTTCTTTATTCTCGATTCATGTTTATCCATTCTAATATCTATCATTTAGTTCTGAGAACTGATATCAAATTGTAAATTGAATAAAATGGTTTATAATTCACCTCTGAATAGTAGAAATTCAGTAGAATGTAACGCAATTATAAATGGATATGCACTATAATGAATACAGTTTAATTTTCAGAATTGAGCTGTTCTATACACACATACCCGCGTATGTTGCAATTCTGCCAGCAGCGTGGCTGTAAATTATCGTATTTTCTACCTTATTCACGGAGAGCTTGTCTACAGAACAGATATTTTTTGTTAAAATACATCAGAAGGCTACCATCTGAAAAAGTGACCTTTTCCATGCTTTTTAATGCTATAGGGAAAACGCACGATTCAAAGACCACATACAATGAAAACCAAATTTATCTGACGGCTGGAGTTCAATGCGTACGAGAGAGAAGTGTGTATATGTTAGAAAGAGATAGAAGCGAAGCTCATCACTGCGTTGCCTAGCAACGCTGACGCGGCAATGTGCCGCGTTGCCAATATGTTACACTAGTTGCTTGAATGAAGATGTATGTTGAAAGTATGCGTTCGTTTATTCTCTCCGCCCAAATAATGCTTTATTTTGATCGTACACATTTTTTAATTGTGCTGAATCTGTTTAGGGTCGATTCTGGATCGGTCCTAAAGGTGCTTTATTTCAGGTCGAAATGAAAGGTCAGTATCGCCACAGGTTCTGCAATATTGCATCATTGATTCGCTTGGCAATACCGCATCTCCCACATTCCAAGGCAAGGTTTCCACCTCCATGATCATGAAAGAATCAAACCAAGAGGAATTAATTTCTCTACTGACTGGTCTAACTAGTGGTTTAATGATTCTTTCGTTTATTTTCAGTGATATCAAAAAGCATGTCCCCTCCAAACACCACATATGCTGCATCAGAGTCCGCAGAAGATAGACAACTTAGTAGTAGAAACCATAATTATACGGACTGCTGCATATCAAAAAACGTATCCTCGTCTTGCCTTGGGTTTTGCAATATACATGTAAGTTATAGTTTAATGTGTTTGGTTCATATTGTAATAATAACGGCCATAAAGAGATTCGTATTCTGTCAATCTGAATCTTCCTACTTCAAAAGACGGAACGCCACTTTTAGCTTAATCGATAAAGGCTTCGGTGGTCACGGGTAGTCACTTCCTCAATTATAAAACCCTTTATTGATTGAATAACCCAGCTAAAAAATACATACACTACCGTTCAAAAATGTTTGGACACCTGCATATTTCCATTTAAGATCATTATTTGGAGCTCTGGGGGATATTGTGAGAGTACAGGGAATGCTGAATAAAGAAGGTTACAAAGCCATACTACGAAATCATGTTGTGCCTTCTGGGACTCGTCTTATTGGTCCGGGGTTTATCTTTCAGCATGATAATGACCCCAAACACATAAGCTGTAAGCAATTTTTGGAAGCAAAATAAGAAAAAAATATTTTGAAAGTCATGCATTGGCCTACCCAATCCGTCGAATTTGAATCCGATAGAGTTGCTGTGGGTTGAACTGGACAGACAAGTACGGAAATTTTGTCCTACATCTCAAGACCACTTATGGAGAATATTACAAGACGAATAGCATACACTTCAGGAAAACTAGTTCCGCGTTTACCCATCATTTACTAGACAGTACTGAAAAAAAGAAAGGAGGATATATTGATGAGTCAAAAATATGACTATTTTGATTATAAGCAGTTGTATGTTGTTAAGAATTAATGGGTTAAATAACTTCCATCAGTTTCCTTGTTTTCTAGGTATTCAAATACTTTTGAACGGTAGTGTAATATCAACTATAAAGCTACTGGTGACAATAACCGCGAAAAGACTGCGGATCTTGTTATCATTTGACCTTATACGATGTTGGCATTGCATCAGATAACAATATTGTTCACAGTTTGAATAAATGGATTAGCCCTTGGAATCCTGTTGAATAAATACGTATACTTAAACAATTTGTTCTTCCATTTAGAGCATTTTAGAGGGCACAACAGGTCAAGACCCAGAACAATGCGAACTGGACTTCCCGAAAATTGTACACTGCATGGCCGATGGTAGGAATCACGTACCGTGCTGCATCCAGGAGCGGGTACCTGACATTTGCCAGGACGTTTGTAGGGGAGAATACACAGCTATAACTGATAATATCAAAACTCACTTCTCCTGTTCTACCTATACAGAGCAGACCCTGGCTTGCATTGTGGAAGGAATTGGTAAGCATTGCAATTTTGACCACAATAGGTTAGGAAAACATAATCTTGGCAACCGCAAATAGGGTATGCGTAAACAATAACGTTGAAATATGATTCATAAAAATGGGTTATAAGTTTACTTTTACGTATATGTTATTTGAAAAATATTCTATGCTTCCGTGCCTAGGTAAAGGTAAACATCATTTACTGCTATTTTTTCATTTTGACGCCAATACATCCCTTTTATTATTACATTGGTGTCAGACGCAGTAAACGATGTTTATAAAGGGTGGGCCGTCCCTTGGTTTCTTTTTTAAACTGGTATTAAAACTACACTCTTCAATAATATGTAACACTCGGTATAAAGAATACACCTTCCGATTATATTATTTATGAAAAACAATTTCAGTTAAATGGTTGCCGCGGCTGGCCTGGCAGTAGTCCATCCTCTTAACTCAATTTTGATAGTTTGTGGGTCTATTTTATCAATAGCTCGACGGATATTTTCCTTAAGAATATCAATTGTCTGAGGATCGTTTGTAACAGCGTAACAGCGGTCCTTAACAGTATCCCATAGTAAGTAATCCATAACGCGATGACCGAACTTGGTGTGTAAAAGATCGGTTGTTTTACGTCTGGTGTGGCATGTCGCACCATCCTGCTGGAACCAGAGATTGTGCAAGTGCATGTCGTCTAATAGTGGCCAGAAAAAACTTCTCAACATGTCTCTATAGCGTTACCCGTTTACCGTCACGCTGTTACTATCTTCATCTTGCCAAAAGAAGGAATCAATAATCCCACCACTTCAAAAGCCACACCAAACAGTCACTCTTTTTGGATGCATGACGACATGTGGTTTTCAGTACCCCAAATCCTACAGTTCTGCTAATTAACGTAACCTTCCAGATGGAAATGGGCTTCGTCCGAAAAGATGATTTGGCGACCAAAATTGACGTTCGTTTCCAACTGACTTAGAGCCCACACAGAGAAACGATATCGAAGCGGATGGTCATTTTCAACTCTTACACAAGTTGCACCTTGTAAGGAAATAATCCCAGGTCGTTACGCAATATTCTCCGTACAGAAGTGCGACTGATACCCACTTGTATTCACTTTGAAAATAGTTTTTCAATATTTCCCACCTTTGTTCAAGATTATAATGATCCATTACTTACAGCGGAAGTTTCACACAATATATCTGTCAATATATTGAGCGTGGAAGTGTTACCAACTGTCAAAATAATACCAACTTAACATAACCAACTGAAGATGTTGTTGAGGATAGGTAAGCAAAGCAATTCAACTCGCAGTGGTCTTCGGTTCAGAACAGTTTATTGAGTACTTGTACATGAATGTGTAGATACGCGACAGGTGTATACCGGGCTTCCGCGTACCGCGCGCGTGCTTTGGCTGCTGTTGTTCTTCAACTGCTTCCTACGACTGACTCTTTACGACTGACTGCATTCCTGGGGCGGCGCGCGTGGACAGACCGCTGTTATGCCAGCCATACACGTAACGATATTCTTGCGCAAACTTAGACTTGCACAAGTACACTGTAGCGTGTGTTGGAAGATTTTTGCGCAAGTGTCTAGACTTGTACAAGTCGCAAGAACGTTGCAATTTTCGATTCCGAGACTTGTGCAAGTTTACGTTTGAGCAAGTTTACTTGAACGTGTGTGGCAACGAGCGTTCGCAGTTAGCGATGTCCTGCTGCTTGGTTGTACACACGCATTGCGTTGTTCAGCTCCAAAATGAGTGAGACACGTGGAGTTCGAGAAAATTTGGAAGAATTTATAAATGTGTACAGAAATGAACCATGCCTCTGGCAAATAAAGAACAAACACGACCATAATAGAGATAAAATGATCATTCATTAGATTTACCAGATTTATCTACCGACGTATTGCAAATCGTAAAAGAGCATTTTAAGCGTCCTTTGTTGAGCGAAGACCGATTTGATATTTTTGGCAAAAATTTCGCAATGAAACTGCGCGATCTACCAATACAGCAAAGGCTGATTGCTGGAAAAAATATAAACGACTCATTATTTCAAGCAGAAATGGGCAACTTGAGACTGCCACATGGAGAGTTCAATGTACGTACGAGTTCTATCGCACAACTCCCAGTCCTCCAACATATCAGCCACAACAGTTTATTCGTGCAACTCCAACTCCCAGTCATTCAGCACACCGGCCACAACAGTTCATTCGTGAAATCCCAACTCCAAGTCCTCCAACACAACACTCACAGCAGTTCATGCATTTAGGATCAACTCTATCTTCATTGCCACGCATCGAGCAAGAATGTAATGATTCTTCCACGCCTTCCATGCAGTACAATTCGGATTCACAACATTCGACTGAACATACTGAAGTGCAATTATCTATTCCAGAACAATCAGCCGGGGCATTTATATCCAGCTTCAATGATTGTCAATAAATGTTTAAGAATTAAAAACCTTTTACTCACCTTAAAATAATCCTTCCGCAGTACTTTGTATATCGCTTCACATGTTTCTGGAATAATAACACCCAACGCCTGGGGTGATATTATTGTTGTAAACTTTAGGTCTTCGTAACTCCTTCCATTGCGAGAAACCTCAGAGTTGCTGTCAATCTTTCGTGTGGCGATATAGCTTTTCGCATTACAGTATCTTGCTTATTAATAAGTGGAGTAACCATCGATAGAAGCTTCAAGTAAGTTTCTACGTTCATACACAGGTAGTTATGCCAGTCTTTGGGTGCAAATTTCAATTCGTTCACTAAATTGATGTGTGAATAATGTTCTCTTTTCATTAACCAGTCCTTACACCATATAGCTCGATGCCTTTTAGATCTTTTCAGTTTTTTTGTAGCAACTATCAAGCCAACTATCGCCATAGCATCATAAATGGCGCAACACAACTCGCCTGCTCCATGACTTTCTCAAAAATGATCGGTCAAGTATACTTGCGCTGTGTGTGCTCGAGATAGGATGATGTGTGTTTGCGCAAGTCTAAGCTTGCACAAGTATATCGTTACGTGTATGGCTGGCATAACAAGCTTCAAGGTTAGGCGACGTGTCTGGTCGTCTCACCAGTAGCGGCGCGGCAGGGTGACGCTAGTACGCGTTCCAACAGATGTATATCCAGTTTTGATTATTAGGCTATTATCCATATATTTGCGCAAATCTGATGACGGTTTTTGATTCATTTACAGCAATTTTTGATTCATATTAATATGGGCCATTATGGGTCTCCTAGCTGGATATTGTCTAAGACAACATGAGGCTCTTGTATCTAACATAAGAGGTACTGCAGAGAGTATGGGGAAACTCTGTGCATCTCTTGTATAATGGAGGGTAGCAAATTAAGGTCCATTACTATTTATTTTATATATTAACGATATTCCTGATATTTTACAATACTGCAAAATTCATCTATTTGCTGATGATACATTAATATATATACTTCGAAGTTGAGTCATTTATTTTAACACTGAGTAGATCTGATCAAAAGAAATGTTTTTTTCCTTTACCATTTTTCTGGTAAAATTAAAGTAACAAAGCAACAACGGATATAATCCGCCATCGGTTCATCGCATCGGAAACAAAAAAGCGAAAGAATTTGGAACGATGTTTTTACAATTATTTTATTCAGTTGTGTTGTATACAATCAGTGTCAGTCGGTAACGCGTTAGTGAATAGTAGTGTCTGTTGCGTGTCTCAAACGAAATAAAAAATGGCACATGTTTATGCCGATCGGTTTCCCGATCGAGTGCAACCAACCCCTCGTGCCTTTGTTAATGTAGTACAACGGGCTCGTGAATCAGGTGACTTAAGACGGCATGCCGGTGCTCCAAGACCTCGCGATCAAATACAGGTCCGCACTGAAATACTTGTCGGGAGGATACTTTATAAAACAAGGTAAATTTTTTTTTTAATTTTTTTTTATCTTTACACACATATTTTGGTTTATCTTCCTTCTACAATCATTATCTGAAAATTAATGACTCAACTTCAAAGTCACCCTATATATATATATATATATATATATCAAATAAAGACATTGAAACTGCAATAGAGCTGTTAAATAATGATGTGAAAAAAGTAATAGATTGGTTAAATGTAAATAAACTTAAACTAAACACAAACAAAACAAAATATATGCTAATAGGAAAATCAAAATAGATCGAAATACGATAAATCTTACAATTAATCATGAAAAAATTGTGTCAATCGAATCATTTAAATATTTGAGCATATACGAAGAAAGTAAATTAAAATTTGAAGGGCACTATGGATCTACTATTTCAAAAATATCCAATAAAATAAATTACTTTTATAGAATTTCGCATAGCCTATGCGTTTACTCTAAAAAAATTGTGTACAACACTATCATTCTTCCTCATTTGTTATATTCTTAAACTATTTTGTTCACTGCAAATGAAACTGTATTTTCAAAATTACAAATATTACAAAATAAGGCTCTGAGAATCATCCTAAATTAAAGTAAATATACTAGAATAAATTGTATGCTGAAAGAACTACAATGGTCAAATATCACAAATTTTATAGCCTTAAAAAATCATCTTCTACCAAACCACTTAGAAAATCTTATTGTATTGACCAATAAGTGCCACATTATTCTACTAGAGAAAGTATAGACTTTCATTTACAAAACTGCAGAAGCAATATAACGACCAAGTCAGTATTTCAAAAGAGATTGTACGAATTTAATACAATAAGTAATGATATCAACATGTGTGTCAGTTTGAAAATATTGAAAGGGAAATTGAAAAAATATCTCATGGAAAACCAGAATTCATAGTAGTGAAATTTTGTATAAAGTCAGGACAATATATTTTGTGATATACTGTTCAATATGGATATTATGGACATTGTAGCATTAATGCTAAATAAGTAAATCTGAAACAAACAAAAACGAAACGTGTAGACTCATGTTCAGACAAGGAATCCGATCTTGGCTCAGTTCTCGAGTAGCTCCACTTCAGTTCGATTCCTTTTTCCCCAAGAAACCTGATAATGTCAGACTTGCTGCAATGCACACACGATTTTCTCGGGGAATTCATTGAAATGTACAAATTTCCCAAGTTTGTGGCAAGTGGAAAATAAAGACTATAGTGACCGTAATAAAAAAAACGTCGCGTATGGGGATCTTATAAAAAAATATAAAGAAATAGACCCGATGGCAAATAAAGAGACTGTTACAAAAAAAAAATATACTCGTTGAGATCGCCATACAAAAAAGGGTTGAAAAAAGTGAGGGCATCAGAAATATCTGTTACTAACTCTAGCAATTTATATCCTCAAATAATTGCGCCAGTCATCAAGTTTGCTCCTCAGTTGTTTCAATGACATCTTGTCTCTTCCCTCTTTATCCCTTTTTCTCTCAGTCGGTGTATCCTCATAGTTGAAAAAATAAAATAAAGCAGCCGTGTTTCCTGGATAATGATAAAATGCCTCTCAAAAAAATTCACTAAACAAACTTCACACAACTCAAGAGTCTAAACTGGAACTGTAGTAGAAAGCGGAAGAGAAAACTCCGGACATTTTGTCATAGGTTTTGTGTGCCTGACAAAACTTACAATAAGACGTAGCGTGTAAACCCGCCTTTAGACTCCCGTGCTAAGCAAACTGTAGTCTAAGGCCACAACTTTGGACACTACATTCCCTTCCCCGTTTCTCTAACCTTTTCTCAAATCACTGACTGTTTTACAGAGCTGCTGCCCAGCCCACCGGAATACGTAGAAGTAGATGCTCTAACAGAAAGTATCTTACGAGTCGAATGGTCACCACCAACCTCAAATGCAGACACCGTTACCGAATACCTGGTGAACGTGACCTCACTCCAAAGTTTCGATGATCGACTTTTGGAATTAGACGAGAATCCAGTTATGACAAACGGAAGTACATCTACCAGGCATGTGGTTACTGTAAAAGTTCCTGCCGTGCAGAATTACACTGTGTTGAAGGATTTGGCGCCGTTCACTATGTACGAAGTCAGTGGTAAGTAAAAGTAATCAATCAATTTGCAACCTTTATTATACACAGATTATGTTATGTATGATGCCTTTGGCTTATATACAGTCTTCGAAAGGTTGGTGAATATCGAAACTGGAGATACTGCAGACCAAAATATGTGAATTGACCTAAACATACCTTAGTCCAAGAGTTGATAGTTTGCGAGATACAGGGTGTCAAAGTTACAATTAGGAAAAATAGAACATAAAATTGTAACTTTGACACCCAGGTTTCTCGTAAGCTATCAACTTTTGAACTGAGGTAGGTGTAGGTCAATTTACATATTTTGGTCTGTAGAATCTCGTTTCGAGATTTCCCAACCTGTCGCAGTAACTCTTTATATAATCAATGAAAAACAAAAAACATATTGGTTCTGTATACATTCAAAATACGTACTAGGAAAGGGGTTAAATACAAGGAGGATGATAGGGGACGTATAACAAAACCTTTTTACAAAGTATCTATGAGATATAGTGTACAGGACGCTTGCATTTTTGAGGCTGGATTTTGAGTTTGGTCTACATTGGTCAAAATTGGCTTCACTTCTTTGTCGTCCTCGGTGATTTCAAGAAACTTTTTGTTCGCCTGACCCAGGCGTGTTGCAACACTGTCCTTTTGTAGCATCTCCCAAAGTATGTCATCTAGGATACGCTAAGGGAACTGCCCAGCTAAAATAGTTTTTTTTTTAAATATTTTGAACAATATTTGATGTGTGTATTAAAATGAACGAAAATTTTTTCTTAGTGCAATTTTTTGCGTTTTGAATAAAAAAAAATGATTCTTCGCACTTTTCAGCATGAAAAAGCTCTCTGAATTTTCGTTATAGTTAGCCGTTTTTGAGATATTTCGATTTTTAAGGTTCGATGCATTGTTAATTATTTATGGGATTGGGCATTACAAGTAGTTAAGATGATCATTTAGATTGTGTTTTTAAACACAGCAATAATTCCTAACTCCAAATAAACACAAAAAAACAGAATATTAATTTGTTTAATTTTCCAATATTATTTTTAACAAATTAAATTAATTATTTACAACTAAAATGCTATTGGATAATTAGGACAAACATACAAAATCTAAAGTAGTTGCTCGAAATGTAAACCCAATTGTTCAATACACAATTCACATCTACGAATGATCGAACGTGGTATAGCATTATTCAGATAAGGCCTTATTTCATCACATGCATTCCTGATTCTGTCTATTAGCATATCTCTTGTGGTTACGGGAGTCTGGTACACTTTTTCTTTTAGAAATCCCCACACAAAGAAATCTAATGGATTTAGGTCAGGGGATCGTGGAGGCCAGGCGACTGGTCCTCGACGGCCGATCCATCTTTCTGGATAATTTTCGTCCAGCCAGTTTCTAACTATTCTCGAATAATGAGCAGGACAACCATCAAGCTGGAACCAGGCCAATCTTCTTAAATCTAACATAACATCATCCCATATATTTGCATGTTCAGCCTTTAAAAATTCCAAGAAGGTCGCAGCATTTAACCTTGCAGGCAAAAGGTAGGGTCCAAATAGTCGTTTACAGTAGATACCAATCCACACGTCCACACTAAATTCATGCGACCAAATATGTTGATTATGAAAATTTACCACTCCACGTCTAGTGAAGCATGACTCATCGGCCCATAAAACGTTACTTAAAAACCCCCTATTATTATCAGTTCTATCAAGAATCCACTGACAAAATGTGATTCTTCGTTCTCCGTCCCCTGGCTGTAGTCCTTGCACAGGTTGCAAATGGTAAGGACGTCTATGGTCATTTCTAAGAACACGGTGAACATGGCTTGCTGAAATTCCCAAGGCACCAGAAACTCCTAACACTTGTGGTCGGATCTCTATCAAACTCACGCAGAACATTCGGGTAAATCTGCGCTGACGAACATTTATGTTTTGATCACTTTGGAGATTTCCAAAACCATTTTCAATTATTTGGCGATGCACTCTTACAAATACTGAGCGAGTTGGATGTCGTCTGTTTGGAAATCTTCGTGCGTATTCTCTGGCTGCTTCTGCTGCGTTTCCATTTGCAAAGCCATACACAAAATGAATATCCGCTAACTCTTGATTGGAGAATAAAAATGGCATTTTTATAAAACTTACAAAAAAAAAAACAGGTAAAAGAAACTAAATTTCGTGCATTCACAATTGCAAAAAAACGTTTCAGGTTTCAACAGACAACAAAACTAACTGTCAACTAATTGACGTTTAACCTTATTCTGCTTTCAATTTCAAAAATATTTGCAGCCACAGCCTACTTCTAAAAATTATCGAGATACTGACTTTTTAACGTTATTTTATCATAAATAATTAAAAATGCATCGAACCTTAAAAATCGAAATATCTCAAACACGGCTAACTATAACGAAAATTCACAAGAGAGTTTTTTTATGTTGAAAAGTGAGAAGAATCAGTTTTTTATTCAAAAAGCAAAAAATTGCACTAAGAAAATTTTTTCGGTCATTTCAATACACTACAGGTACAGTAGAGAGCGCCCTCTAGCGGCTACAGTAAAACTATGCCCATGGTTCGTTTTGTCATACCAAAAAACCCGTGTATACCAAATTTTCACTGTTATACATCAAATATTGTTCGAAATATTTAAAAAAACCATTTTAGAAAGTGAATTTAAACACCCTGTATTTCGGAAGCCACGCA
Organism: Acanthoscelides obtectus; assembly: GCA_963669975.1. Taxonomy (NCBI): domain Eukaryota; kingdom Metazoa; phylum Arthropoda; class Insecta; order Coleoptera; family Chrysomelidae; genus Acanthoscelides; species Acanthoscelides obtectus. The sequence continues at coordinate 67,876,145 of CAVLJG010000009.1, forward strand.
TTTTTCGACCTAATTTTAAAAGTTCTATCGAATCTTAAAGTTATGCAACAATAAACTGAAACAGCCTGTATAATCATTGATTAACGTATTTTTCCAGAAGATAATTTGTCACAGCTGTTACTCAATTTACTACGTATAATTTAAAAGGTTAGTGACTCATAGATGGCGCTGTATATGAGCATATAGAAGCATCCAGGTAGTTACAGCGCCATCTATATGAGCACACACATACATGCTTATAGTGGACGCTACAGCTCCATCTATGTGAATATACGAGGCATATAGATGGATATAATTAATAGAAAAAAACACGAAGGCAAGTTCAAAAGCGATAAGAGGGCTTAAGTTCACAACCGCAGGGGTATTACGTATCTTGAAAAGTGACATTTTGTCGTTTTCTCTTAACATTCCTACGTTTTTTGTGACATAACGTAGATTTTAGCTGTTGTAACCTTGTTGTGAACTAGTTTTGTAGCTGTAAGTGTTCTACAATGCTTCCCTTCCCTGACTTCTTTTTCGTTATGCCCTTCTGCCCCTTCCTTTCTGCCTTCCTTATCTCTCGCCTATTTACTTTTTCCCTTTATTTTGTACCCTCTGTTTCTTACCGCGTTTGCTCTTTATCTCCTTTGTTCTTCTTCTCAACAATTCTACTTTTCTGCTCTCTTTCTCTGTTTCTTTCGGCTTGTTCCCCTACTTCCATTCCTCTCTTTTTGATGTCGTCCTTATGTTTCCCATCCTTGCATTTGTTTTGTCTCCTTAATCTCTGCGTGTCTTATTTTTTTATCTTTTTGTAGATATGTCCAACATATTTTATAGTTTAGTGGTGTTGAAACAATTGCCTGTTGATTCATGATCGCCTTCATTATAAAAAGAAATTCTTAACGTTTCAGTTACCGCTTCGAATAAGCATGGCAGCAGTCTCCCGAGCTATACCATACGCTCTCTAACGCTGGCACCTGGAACGTCCAAACCAACGTCGGGAGTACCTTCTGCACCACCAAATCTACCGGACGTACGACAGTGTTGCCAAAGGCGAGGAGTTTCCCATAAGGTACGATAACAACAACAATTGAACAGTTTTTCAGAAATACTGGATTTAGCTGGCAATCACTAATGTAAAGAGCACAGCTAACGAGTACAGAAAGTGGCTAGCAAGTTTACAGTGGCGAGGACGAAGATAAGAATCCTATGCACGAGATCCCCATTCATAGAATCCTTATCTTTGACACCCTGTAAACTTAATTATATTAGATCTCCGTGCACACGCTCATAACGGTTGTCTCACTTACCAAAGCGAAAATGTATAGTTTCACAATTTTCTGAAAAAAGAGTCAGTTCCTGAGAACAGAGTAGAATAGATTGTTCCGAGTTCTGACATCCATTGACGATTTCAAACATAATTTTATTTCATTTACTCGTATTTTGTTCTTTCACATCGAGGGTCTTGTGTGTTTTCTATTTATATAATAATATTTAGAGCAAAAATACCTTTCTTGTCTTTGATGTGTGCGAAGATGCAAGTAGCGCAAATTAGTTATAAGTTTTAAAGTTTCTTGTCATCCTAGCGAATGGAGTTGGTTATATCATACACCCACTTTCTAAATAACGTGTCTAAGCACTACTTGTGTATTCAATATCAATAAACTATTATTATTTCGCGAAAACAGGTTTCTGAATGCATCCATTTGCGGCAAAATAAAATATTCCTGTTTCATTATATAATTATCAGTTTCACCGCAAGTCTAACTTCGTGTTTGTACATGCGACTGATGAACGACGCACTTTTTCTACCAAGACTTGTTCGGGGAGCGACTGTTCAGAAATATAATTATCCAAAAGGTCACAGAATCACGCTATTTGTTTATTTATTTTTCTCTTTGTATTGACTTTCTAAATACAGGGTGTTCGAAAAATAGACGGAGTTATTTCAGAGGGTAATTCCTTGTTAAAACATATGAAAAAAAAAGTTTCTATAAACATGGTCTGGAAATGCATAGTTTTCAGGATACAGGGTCAGAAATTTAATTTTTTTTTATTAAAATCTTAAAAAATATTTACCCGATTCTGTTGAAATTTGGCGATACATAGCGAATATTATTTTCGAAAAAACGTTCGCCACTGCATTTTCTGTAACTACAATTTTTGTTGTTTAATGAAGCATCTAAAAATACAACTTCTTTGCCTCTTGTGTCTTTTTGTATCTTACTTCGTTTTAGAGAAAAAAAAATAAAAACCTTTTTATTGCGTCACTGGACAAAATTGGTTTATTAATTTTGGCTAAAAAACAAGTGCCTTGGAAAACAAAAAATCAAAAATTATCCTCTTAATACAACAAATAATATTGCCAAATTTCAACAGAATCGAGAAAATATGATTAAGATATTATTTAAAAAAAATTAAATTCCTCGACCTGTATCCGGACCTATACAACACACTCAGCTTCTGGTAGTTATTCTAATTCCTCATTTCAAGAATTGTGGCAGCTGATTTCCATAAAAGGTGAAAGTGCAAACGTGCTATAGATTACACTTCCACCATTTTTTTAAATTCTCCTTTAAGGATTTTTCTGATGCAAAAATGGCATCAAGTGGATCGACTTTACACTTCCCACGCCTTCAAAACAACTTCTGATTCAATTTCCATGTAGTGCAATAACATCAAGAAGACGTAGGTTTTGTTAGATCCAGTAATGCACTATTTGGGCTTTTTATGGAGAAAAAATGCTCAGATTGCAGCAATGAGCGAGTCCGTACACAATTTGGTTGGACTCTGTTGTGAAACTGCTTGTCAATAATGTCTGATAACTGTTTATCATAGCTCATGATACACAATCATATACTATTACGTCACGAAATCAAATAATCTCAATGAATTTCTCTCCTAGCATATACACATAATAACGCGTCCACCTCGTATATCGCCGCACCGCTACTATACCTTTATGCGTCACTCGGACCGAATACCAAAGTTGCAGTATTTGTAAACAACCCCCTGGCGCACCACACGTGCAACCGATAGGCGATGCATCTGGTGAATATATTTTTGTTTTAAGAGCAAATGTATGAGGTGTGAAATACGAGTATGCCTAACAGGTGTGCAGAACTACCGGGGTTGGAAATGTATTGGTATACTAATATAAAAAATTGAGATACCCTACCCCACTCCCTACATCCCCACATCCCAATTTTTCACACCTATAGATGTTCTCAAAAATGTTCAGAAGCCGCTGAAATGTCAAAAAACAAAGATATCTATATTTTTTTCGTTTTCAGATTTTTCTCCTCCGCCAAAGGACTAACTTTCAAAATTTACAAAGCTTTTTCGTCCTTAATATGGTAGTAACTTTGGGTAGTAATTTCATCCAAATCCAAGTTATCTCTCCAAATTATATGCGGTCCAACGCGAATAGCGGACAGACAGAGTGTCATGATTTTTCGTGCTGCATATGTCAAATAACATCCAAAAAACATAATATCTCATTCTCGAAATTTTTCGCATCTACAATACTTCCATTTAAACTTTATAAAATAATTTTGTACCGTTAGTTGAACCGATAATATTTTTTTTTCTGAATTTAAACACCGCAGTGAAAACATATTTCCATCCACTCTCTTATTCAAGTAGGGAAATACATAATTGGTTGCGTTTTAATTGATTTTAGAGTCCAGACACAACAAAAGAATTCATTAATATGTTTCCGCACATTCCAGTTCACTATAATGTGGAATTATCCAATTTGGTCAGTTATCTCCAAACAATGAGCAAAAATGTGAAAAATATGGAACATTTTCAGTGATATTTCAGGTATGGAAAGCTTGTGCAAATGAATGCAAACGGATTCCTGTTAAGGCATGTTACGTATTATGATTGTGCTTACAATACTGTGATAAAAAAAAAAGAAATCCGGTTGAAATGAATTTTTATATGATGTGGTTTGAAATTGCCGATGTGAGTTGGTATTTTTGTTTATGTTACGTGCGAAATAGCGGAACTTCAAATTCGATAATCCCATAGGAAATTGAATCAAGTGAATTGACGCAGTACTTTTTAAGCATTTACATATATAAATGTTCGAATTATACAGATGCAATTCTAAAATTTTTAGCTGGTTTCGAATTTAGGATCTTCTAGGTAAATCAAAAATATTGAATACCTTTTACTGACGTTTCGACCACCGCAGTGACTTTTTCAAAGTTAGTATTTCCAATATTTGTAAAGGAGTATTCAATGCATTTGATGTCAAATGGTTTTTATTGTGAAGGCAACAGTCGCGGATCCAGGGGGGGTAATGGGGGTCATGACCTCCCCCCAGGCGAATTTAATTCGACCACCAATTTTTGAAGTTCCAAATCTCTGTAATGCACACATATTAAATGGATGCCGTACTGGTATTTTCTACTAAACACTGGCAGCACTATATCCGACAACTTTGATTTAACTAGGAGCTCATAGATGATAGCGCTAGACTGGTTGCCTATGCGGTCAGCTTCATGTAGGAAAAACTTTTATCGCTATTTGCAAATTAATGACGGCAACCGAGAATAAAAAATTAGAAGGACCTGCACAAGTAACCGAAACAAGCTCATGGATAGTGCAAAAGGTTTTTTAATAGTAATTTGATGCAAAAAGTTAATCTGATGCTGCTTCTACGTACCAATAAGACAACTAATTCAACTGTTTCAATATTCACGCGGATCTAAAATCCATCTAAAGTTCGAACTACAGATTTTGCTGGCAATAAGGATATCACATATTAACAGGGGCTTACAATTACGTAGTCATGCCATAAGTTCTGTCCCTCGTTTTCAAACAAGTGTAGACCTGTTAATATTTGTCCGATTGTTTACATTGTGGTGTTAGTTGATTAAGCGCTTTTCGGGTAATTACATATACCTCAGTTTGTATTGATCTCTCGAAGCATAACGATGGAGTGGGGCAAGGCAGAGAACCGTATTGCAGTGATAGCTTTACATAAGTGTAATCACAGTGCTAGTCAGATTTTTGAACTCTTACGCGGCCTTCAAATATCGCATAAATTTGTGTCTAGGACCATTCAGCGGTACAATGAGACGTCCTCTGTTGATGACAGGCCAAGAAGCGGAAGACCTCGTCAAGTAAGGACTCCAGCAGCCATCAAAGCCGTAAAAGCCAGGATTCAAAGGAATCCACTCCGGAAGCAGAAGATCCTATCCAAGGAAATGAAGATTCCTGTCCGGACGATGTCGCGCATCATTAAACAAGACCTAGGGCTAGGGGCTTACCGGAGACGTACGGGCCAGCGACTTACGGCCACCTTGCGACACATCAGGGCGACAAGATCCAAGAAGCTCTTGGAGAGGTACGCAGCTGGGGGATTCCGAAAGATTTTGTTCACGGATGAGAAAATCTTCACCATAGAAGAAAAATTCAACCGACAAAATGACAAAGTGTATGCAAGGAGTTCACAGGAAGCTTCGGAGATCATTCCGAGAGTTGAGAGAGGCCACCACCCTGCGTCAGTCATGGTTTGGTGGGGGGTGTCCTACGAAGGGGTCACTCAGCTCCATTTCTGTAAACAGGGCGTGAAAACAAAAGCGGCAAACTATCAGAGCGACATACTGGATCCTATCGTCAAGCCTTTAAGTGGTACATTGTTTGCCAACCAACACTGGGTCTACCAGCAGGATTCCGCCCCCGCTCACAAGGCTAAGAGTACGCAGCGCTGGCTGGAAAGCAATGTGCCAGAATTCATTGCTGCGGAAGATTGGCCCTCAGGGAGTCCGGACCTCAATCCTTTAGACTACAAGTTGTGGGACCTGCTAGAGCAGTTGGCCTGCTCCAAAGCCCACCGTAATATCGAGTCCCTGAAAGCGGATTTGATCCGATCAGCGGCAGCTATTCCTTTGGAAGCTGTGCGTGCAGTGATAGATGAGTGGCCCGCGAGATTGAAGCAGTGTGTGAAGGCCAAGGGGGGACATTTTGAATAAAACTGTTTGATTATGAATTCTAAAAATGTTGTCGAATAAATAATATCTTTCATATAAATATATCTTATCTTGTTTCATTTTTATCATGAGATTATCATGGGACAGAACTTATGGCACGACTATGTATATGCACAATAGTAGCTGCTGCTCACTATTACCTCTGTTCTTTTTTACTATATGATCAAACATTTTTTATTGAATACAAAATAACAGAATTATTCTTATTTGAATCCTCGTCTTGCTTTTCGTTCAGCAAAAACTTCCATCGCAGAATCCAAATTGAGTGTATTAGTCACTGATCTTTCGATATAGAGCGTAGAGAAGTTGTTGAGTGTATCTTCAGCCAAAAAAGCTCGACGGTATTCTTTAATAATTTTCAAAGACCTCATGACACGTTCAGCACTAGCTGAACCGATAGGCAAAGTCAAAAGCAATCTGAATAAACTGCAGCTCTCTGGAAAACTGTCTATAAAATTGTTTGCAATCATGAATTCCATATAATCTAGCGGGCTGTCATTAGTAAAATTACGATTTTCTGAAAAATACATGCTCGTAAAACTGGTGCTCGTAAAACTGGCTAATTCATATTTTAGATCTGTAGTGAAAAATTCCGAGTATTTTTCCATCAAATGTGACGCTGGTTTCTAATTCGCTTTGTTTTAGATTGACTAATCTCTCTGGCATCAAAAAACCAAACACATCCATTCACCGACACGAAATCCTTCAGCACGTTCTTGCAATTCGTTACTCATTGAATCCAAAACTTCGTAGTAATTTATTCGATATTTTTCGTGTGTTTCCAGTGGCGATTCAGCAGCTTTTTCGTGGAACATTGTTTTGATTTTCCTCTTTCTGACAATTGGAAAACCAGGATTTTCTCATTCCATCTCTTCCCATTTATTCTTAACAAAATTATCATATGTGCTTTCGCTCCTCAAATCTTGTAATGTCCATTTTGCCATTAGTTAAATCCGCCACTGTAACAAAACCAGAAAAAAGTTGTTGCACTAGGTTCAAAGGAGATGGTAAGTATTAATATTAATCGATTCGCGGGAAGACAAAAAAAGAAGAATTAATTTTGTTATTTAACAATAGATTGTTCATTTATAAATTAGATTAAATATTTTTATCACTTTTAGGCTGTACCCTAAGGGTACAAGGGTAGGGTTGTCATCTGTCGTCCGTCCGCCAATCAAGTTTTTAATTTTTATGTCAAGTGTGACCCCCTTCAGACACAAATCCTGGATCCGCCGTTGGAAGGCAAGCACACAAAATAATCACAAAGAGCTTAAATAAATTCGGATCCTGCTACCATATACAGGTAGAAAGATCCGCACCTCCATTCAACCGAAAAAAAAAATACAATATTTCTTCACCTAGACCTTAACCCTGATACGTTACAGGCAAGAGAGTTCATCCAAAAAGAAGACGGAAATGACAAATTCTTGTATACACAAAAAAGGAGTTAAATTTTGTATGTTTCATATTACACACTCATCAGCCAAAAGAAAACGCTTCATTGTTCATTGATTATATGGCCATGCGACATTGGATGAAAAGAACGGTTTGAAAAACGATGTACAGAATTTAGGAGTATAAATTAAATGTCTGTAACGCAGGCCGAGAGTGTGGACGTCTTTTCTGTCAAGAATTTTGTTGAACAGATAAGCAGGAGTTTGATTGTGATAACCTTATGCAATATACAAATTTAATGCAGGATTCCTCGATATTTAGGCAGCAGCGGTGGCCGCAGTGGTAGACTCCTCGGTTTCCTGGTCAGTCGCCGTGCGCTGCGCGGGATCGAATCCCGTCCCAAAAGAAATTTTTCTCTTGGTTATGAATGTTGCCATTGTCCGTTGGTGGGTGGTAGACGTTCTCTGGCTGTTCAACGCGGAGGTACCACCTGGCGGATCTCGTAGGCGGGGCCAGAAGGTGCATGTTGCCAGAGTCCGTGTGGCGTCCCTGATTCACCCTATAGCACCACGGTATCCCAAGGGTGTTTATGCCTTCGTGGTAGTTGGATTATAAAAAAAATTCGTTCGTACCAGGTGTAGGCTGGAGTACTGTCGAGAAACATGATCTTGCCTTCTAGCTCCCCTGAGTTTTGCCGTATTCGTAACTTGTCTTTTTCGCGTTTACGTATCCATAGCATAAACAGTGCATCTGCATAAATAACGTGTAACAACAATTAAGACTCCACTGTTTTCTTTGATTGCTGTGGAGGATACGTCTACTATTATTTAGAATTTTAGCGTTACTGTAACCGCTTTTTAACATAGACATGACATGCTCAGAGAACCTGGGTGAATAGTTTAGGTGGACATCCAATTTTTTTGTTAAATCTTTTAGAATGTTTTTTTTTCATTTTCCATGCTTTATAAATTTTACTAAGGCATCTGTTTCAAGCCTTACTGGTACTAAAAAACATCACCACTGATTCCAAAGTATTTACTGCTAGTCAGATGCCAATGATAAAGCTTCTGAGTCCTAATTCAATTGATCACATGCAATATACAAATTTAATGCAGGATTCCTTGATATTTAGGCAGCAGCGGTGGCCGCAGCGCGGTAGACTCCTTGGTCTCCTGGTCAGTCGCCGTGCGCTGCGCGGGATCGAATCCTGTCCTAAAAGAAATGTTTCTCTTGGTTATGAATGTTGTCATTGTCCGTTGGTGGTAGACGTTCTCTGGCTGTTCAACGCGGAGGTTCCACCTGGCGGATCTCGTAGGCGGGGCCAGAATGTGCATGTTGCCAGAGTCTGTGTGGCGTCCCCCTTTCGCCTGTTTTCCCCTATAGCACCACGGTATCCCATGGGTGTTTATGCCTTCGTGGTAGTTGGAGTATAAAAAAAATCGTTCGTAACAGGCGTAAGCTGGAGTAGTGTCGAGAAACATGATCTCGCCTTCTAGCTCCCCTGAGTTTTGCCGTATTCGTAACTTGTCTTTCTCGTGTTTACGTAACCATAGCATAAACAGTGCATCTGCATAAATAACATGTAACAACAATTAAGACTCCACTGTTTCCTTTGATTGCTGTGGAGGATACGTCTACTATTATTTAGAATTTTAGGGTTACTGTAACCGCTTTTTAACATAGACATGACATGCTCAGAGAACCTGAGTGAATAATTTAGGTGCACGTCCAATTTTTTTGTTAAATCTTTTAGAATGTTTTTTTTTCATTCATCATGCTTTATTCATTTTACTAAGGCATCTGTTCCAACTCTTACTGGTACTAAAAAACATCACCACTGATTTCGAAGTGCTTAGTGCTAGACAGATGCCAATGATAAAGCTTCCGAGTCCTCATTCAATTGATCACATGCTTTTTCGGTGTCAGTCTCTTCAGATGTTATATACCGGGTGTCAACGAAATCATTTTACAAGGCACTATACAATTGCTGTTTAAAGAAGAACCTTGAAATTGTATGTGAAGATGACTTACAAAAACTCAGATTATCCATTAAGGAACAACTGAATATCGCTTCCGGTTTGACCGGAGGTGTGTATGAAATAAGTATTTTAAATAGAACCCTGTATATATTTTTACATATTTGCATAGAGCTTAAAATTTTCTTATCAATGACAAGTTGTCTCAAGTAAAAAAATAAATGAAAAAGTACTCACTGTTCAGTTGAATTGAAATTCCAAGTACGGCTCTGTCGTATTTACATCGTAGTCGTACGTCGCATAACTGTACGTTGGCGCTGGCGCTGTGGACGTGATCAAGGGATAGGACAGAACCGGCTTCGGTTTGGTTTAGGTTTGTTGAGTTTGCGGGGCCCAGTATCTCGATTCCCTTAAGACGTTGGTGTATATGCTACTAAGAAAATCCGCTTGTTTTCTCAAGATCTATACGTCGTGTAAAGGAAAACACTAACTTTGCGGACATCCTGCATAACTTCATTTTAATCACGTAGTGGACTAGTGGAATAGCAATATCCTTGTTTAGTCAAGAGTTAAAGAAACAAAGCAATATTGTTCCACCTTAAGAGAACGATATTGCAAAGAATCGGAATAGCTTTTGGAAACTTCAAAGCTCCTGATCATTTTACAACCAAGATGTTGATTCGACTATAGTCAAATACCAGAATTGATGACAGTAGCAGAAGTCATCGTGCGCCACTGCTTTGACGCTGTACCTTTTGATTACAGCGACGTTCACCGACATTTCACAAAGTCGAAGGCCTCCGCGTAATAGCAGTGGCGTACGATGAGTTCCGCTACTGTCATCAATTTAGGTATTCTACTATAACAAAATATTTCTGTTTCAGACATGTCTGAGTAAGCTTTGTGATCCCAAAGATGCAGCTGCAGCCGAGATCACCGACCTCATGATCTGCGCACCATGGGCAACCGACACTTTTGGTTGTTTGGCAAACGACGTTGACCACACGCCATGCTGTAAACAACGAGGACTTCCAGAACTATGCCTGCAACTGTGTACCGGCAACGTGTCCAGTATTGACTTCAACTACTTCAAGTGAGTCAGCACAGACATTTGGAAATTTTTGAATATGTTGACTGGTAAAAGTAATGCTGGATGTTACTGTTTGGATTCTTCCTACGCTTATTGGCAAGAACGTATTGTAATCGCGAAAAATTTCGAAAATTAGAATTTTTTTTTTGATGTATATGTCACGAAAAAATGTGTCACTGATTTCTATGGAGTCACGAGTCAAGCTGAAGTCAAATATTGTCAATCCAACACCAAGTCAAGTAGTTTTTACTGACTGTCAAGTATTTCAAAAATTCAAATGGTCTTGATACTACCTCTTTTTCAAGTTGTGACTGTTATACATTTAAAGTTAGTTGTCGAGTTGCGTTTTTTTAAGAAGTTTAATTTTGTTTTTGTATCCATAAAAAACCTGCGTATCTGGGTTGTGTGCCACGCTATACGAAAATATACTGTTCATAGATGGCGTTGAATGACCTAAGATCCCTCGATCCGCTGCTGATCTTGCACCGACCCTGATTTTACTTCCTAACAGCTTTGTTCTTGAATCTACCTAATTTCAACGACACCACCAATTTCGTACTTTTTTATTTTGTTTTCGGTTGGGCAGTGCTTTTTGCATGCATCATTCGAGTAAAGCAATTTTTTTTATTTTCTATTGGATTATTTGAATAATAAATAATAGTTTAAAAAAATAAAAAAACACGGTTTTAAAGCTAACCGGTCTAAAAAGTAGAGAATAATTTTTAATTACAAATATTACCGTAGTAGATGGTCGAACAATCAACCATAATTAATGACCTCAAAATAAAATTATAACAAAATTTGAGTATTAATAGAATAATTCAATTCAGAACCATTCTATTGGCAACTATCTATGTAGTACTCTATTGAAATATACCCATTTTTTTTCTGAATTGAATTATTCTGTTAATAACTTAAATTTTGTTATAATTTTATTTTGAGGTCATTAATTATGACTGATTGTTCGACCATCTACTACTGTAATACAAACTCTTTATTATTAAAAACTATTTTTCTACTTTTTTGTTCGGTTAGCTTTAAAGCGTGTTGTTTAGTTTTTTTAAACTATTATTAATTTATCATTTTTTAGTTCGATTTATCAATTATTTCGGTTATGGACATTTTTTCATTGTGGCCATTAGAGGGTGCTTCACACTGCACTTTGGATCGTTTTAAATGGCCATACTTTATTCTCAGCGTTGTTAAAAAAAGAATTTCCTCGATATTTTTAAGCAGAAAGTCACTCGTGTTTAAATAGGGTTTGGTGATCAGTTTTCGAAGAATTTGCAAATTTCTGCACCAATGCAGATTGTGCAAATCAAAATGCTTAGAACTATACAAAAACTGAGTATGTCATAGATCCCGTCAAAATGAACAGTTTTTTTCTATAATAAAGATGTGAATCAAATTTAGTAAATATAGCTGTTACACTAATGTTTTTGTGGTGTAAAAAATATAACTTAAGTGTTTTTAACAGTTGAACTCTAGTTGGTTTTCTAAGTCTATATTTTTCATTTTGGTTGGTTTCTGTCGCGCACTGAGTTCTAAAAATTCATCTACAAAAGTTGCAAATATTTGCAGCTAGTTTTTTCTTTATGTGTTGAGGTGTCTCAAACGCACATTTTCAACTTGTTTTTAAAATATGGAAATACCTGCACTTTGTCATCGGAACCCATTAGTGTCAAGCGTCTGAAAAAAATGCACGGATTTACTAAAAAAATATGCCACGACAGCGCAAAGTGACTGTCAACATTCCTTTCAAATTCAATTGTTTTTCCAAACTTCAACTATATTGAACTTAATAGGTCAGAGCCTTCTGTATTTACAGTTACGTCATACGGCACGCCTAAATTCTAACATAATATCTGGTGAAAATTGATAAAGAATATTTTTTTATTTTGAAGTTGAATAAATGAGAGATGAAATAATGTAAGAAAAAAGAAAATGTATCTAAATGTAAATAAAAAATAAATGTAAATATCTAATTTTGGGCTTAAAAAAATATTTTAGCAGAAAAGATAAAGAGAAATATAATATTTATACTTGGTTACTATTTTCGCGGAAATGGTGCTCTCTGACTGCCGCCTAATATCTCACCGTCACATTGATCGGGCTGGCGAGCATGGCCTAGCCGACGTTGCCAGATGGTCTCTACTTTCAGTAAGGACAGTGAAGAAAGTTCTTGATCGCAGCGTTATCAAATGGGTGGGGCTATGGACTAACTGGGTGGGCCTACTTGACTCACTTGATACATTTAATTATCTTTTTTGCTATGCATGTTGGTAGTCAACTTTCTTTCTTATATTAATGATCGTTTATAAATCGATGACAGATTTGCCAGGTAAGTTGACGCCATTTTTTTGCTTTGTTATTTCATCACCATAAAATTATATTAACCTATAAAACTATGCCCTCCAACAAATTCCATCGCGGATGCAAGATTTTATAGCCTCCATTCTTCGCCTCCGGCAAACTAGCGTTCAAGTTTAAACTCCGATAATGGTAATGAATTCAGCGTCATACGAGGAATCGAATTATTCTGGCAGCTTAAACCGATATAGATATCAAGTTTAGTTTCTATGCATACGATTTCTCCGTGTTTCTGTCATGGGAAATTGCGAACTACTCATTTACATATAGGACTTACATGTAGTTTCCTAAATTATAGGCGGATGAAGTGCTCGCGTATTTATGAGTATCCATCTCAACACATTATGAAGTAACGATCCGTACATGTCTGTCCGTCTGTCTGAACACGATAAACTCAAAAACTGCAGAACGGGATTTTCTTATGGATATAGTGATTCAAGACGATCTTTATATGATTGTGACCAATTGATATAGTGATTCATGGGGAAGGGTTGCACCATGAGTTTGTTACCCAGGTTTTTCTTATGGTTTGTGAAGAGTGTATTTCTACTGCTGTTTGTGTTAAAATGTCACCTATAAGTAGATAGTGCTGCATTCAAAATCGGAAAAATCTACACCCTGTGATGATCTTTTAGTTCCCATTAGTATAAATTTAAAATTGTTCTCAAATTTTATTTGTATTATATACGAGCCCCTTCCCACTTCAGTTGGCCCACTTCAAGATTTGTACCAAAATATGCCTTTATAAACTAAACATGACGAAACTATTTACTTCTAAAACAATTTGTTTTCTCAAAAACATTTTAGATACACTATAGTCGTAAAAAATACATATTTGAAATCACTTAGACCTATAACTAATAGAACATCTGAACAAATAAACAATGTGCGAATAAATGCGCGAAGTTAACAAAGCAACAATTGAAAGATTACCATTGGGTAACATCATCTTTATTTTTTATTACGGCTGAAATTCTTTGGGGCATAGTGTTAACCAAGTTTTGGCAAAAACTTGGTGTAAAACAATCCCATATTTCTTGAAGCTTTTGCCTCAGTTCGGTGATTGTACGAGCAGGATGTTGTCGTAGAACCTTTTTCATCTCGTGCCACAAAGTTTCAATAGGTGACAGATCTGGTCTGCTAGAAACCCATTTCAAAAGTGGTAGATTATTTTCTTCCATCCATTTTATAGCCTTTTTTGAGGTATGGCACGCTGCACCATCTTGCTGAAACACAAAACCTTGGCCGGATGTCAAACATTCTTCCATCACTGGTAAAAGCGATTCTTCTAAAATTGCCAAATATTTGTTTGTATCCAAATTTCCATCAATAAAATGAAGTTTTCCTACTCCTTTTGATGACATACTGCCCCAGACCATAATGGATGCTGGAAATTTCACGTTTCTCTTCAGACAGTCAACTTGGAATGCTTATTTTTTTTGCGAATAACTCTACTGCGACTATCACCAACACAAACTTCGAATCGGGCCTCATCACTCCATTGTATTGCACACCATTGCTGAGTTGTCCATTGTCTATGTTCTTTAGCCCATCTAAGCCGATTTTTCTTTTGCAGTGGAGTTAATAGTGGCTTTTCTTTGGCCTATAAACAAGTTGTGCAACTTTAGGGTTTTTACTTCGCTTTTTTTTATAAGAAAACTTACCTTGCAAGTGCTGAATCCCAGTTTGTGGGCCTCTCTATGAGTTGTGGACCTCGAAATTCTCCTTCCAACAGCGTCACTCCACAGAGCACTTAATTGTAAATAATTGGAACGCCAGTTTTTCACGAGTATTATTTTTAATGCTCTTCGGTCGGCATTTGTGATATTACTTTTTTTCACATATCGTGGCTTCATATTAACTGGACCAGTTACGTTATATTTTCTAACAACATTTCTCACACTACACCGCGATAAGTCTAACAAAGTTGCAATTTCTGAGTTTGATTTCTAATAACCTTTCACTAATAACCTTTCCTCTACCCATTTTGAAAACCTTAACTACCCAAAACTATTTTAAACGTATTCTGACAGCTGTGATTAATAAAAACAATTGTCATGGCTTTTATTTTTCACAGCCACCTATGCGTTATACACTTATTTTGCATTGAAATGAAAATAGGTTGATATGCTGTAATTGCAACATGTGTTATTTTTATGCTGCAAATTTGACTAGGGAGTGATAAAGTTGGCGTTTTCTACTATATATTATCAAAATATTCATTGTTAATATTTTAAATCTATAACAGCCTGCTACATTTTTATTATTTATGTTTGATAAGAAAAAACTAAGAATTCAATAGTTGGGCCAACTGAAGTGGGAAGGGGCTCGTAATACTGAATAATGCTGTTGTAAATTGTTGTCTAAAATTCAACGCCAGCTGCTTCACTTTTTTCCCCAAACATGTATTCAAATTTAACGCTATTGTGGCAAGTAATTTTGAAAGTTGGCACATTTAGTCAGGATCCAAAAATGGTATGACACTTGCTAGATTGTTTCTTGAATAATGGATAATTTTATTGTTGGTAAAGAATCTCAGTTTTCCACATTTTTTTCTTAGTTACTTAAAATGATTCCAGTGTGCCCAAGGGTTTCCTCGGCGCCGTAACTTCATGATTCTAGTTTGAGTGAGAAAGAGAGAGTCATTTTATAGTGAGTGAGTGAGTGAAACATTTTCTTCCAAGCTGAAGCAGATGGCGTTCATTTTAGGCAACAATTCACAACAGCCTTGTTTAGGATTACCTAATAATAAAAAAATTGAGAAAAAACTTAAATTTGTAAATAGTAAAAGGAAGTAAAATATCGTCACAGGGTGTATGTAGATATCCGATTCTTTTTAAAGCTTATAATTTGAAAAGTCCACGACTTAGATTTTTTTATATTTTTCTTATAACTTTATGTCTATGCCCCGTTTCCGGCTTGGCGTCGACTTCTTGACACCCTGTATCATAATGGTGAAGTAAAACACATATTCTTACCTGTTTATGTGCTTTTGCTTTTACATATTTTGGCTTTCTCTCTCCTGAAAGAAGCTAACAAACTTGTAATTTTCCGTTTACACTCATCAACCGAAGTTGCTGTTTTTGCAGCTAGTTGTGGGCATGCATCATGTTTCTTTATTTTTTTACAATTATCCGAATGTTGCGGATCCCGTAGTATACTTCTAGTACGATGTAAATCAATAAAAAATAAAGCCTTCTCCTGGGACCACTCCATTAAAAACGTGTATTCGGAGCTCTTTCACAAGTAATAAAATAAGAGGACTGCGGGAATTTTTTTTTTATACTCCAACTACCACGAAGGCCTAAGGCCTAAACACCCATTGGGTACCGTGGGGCTATAAGTGCATACAAGGAAAATGGGGAACGCCACACGTGAGGACAGTGAAACAACTAAGCCTTTCAGGAACCGGACTCACAGGTGCCCGTTTTTGTATCGCGGATCAGTCCATGACACAGATTTTTTGAACATAACTGGCTTTTACTTAAATATAGGAAGTTTCAATTTGTCGTTGTATAGAAGGAACTCTTATTAAAATAAGACCTGCCACATAACTTCAGTTGTTCCCTTCTCTTCAGAGAATTCAGGGTCCCTCACACCGACGCGGTAAGGCGACGGCGATAATCGCACAACTGTTCATGCGGTGCTCAATTTTCAGAGCGGTAAATATACTAAGTGACATATAAATCCGAACACCCAGTTTAAATGGTTTTATTTTAATAAAACTTGGTGAATGTATTTATCTTACTGTAAATAACAAGTGAAAAAATTTTCAGCCTTATCAGTTGGACATTCCGGTTTTATACTGCTTTCTTTTAATTCACTAACGCTCTAAAAATGAATATTTCAGCCGCAGTAAAGAATCAAAGTTGGCGGATTTTGGTTCTTGACATCCTTTACGATCGGTTACGATGCCTAGAGTACGGAGACCTGTACGATTTCGTAAACTTAGTGAGTTTGATAGGGGTCGTATAGTGGGACTTCGGGAAGCTGGACTTTCTTTTCGGGCAATTGCAGTTAGAGTGTGGTCAGGTACGGCTTCGAGAAGGCCGTACGCAAAGAGCAAGGGGCACTGGACGCCGCCGTAGAACAACAGACCGTGAAGATCGCCGCCTAAGATTATTGGCCTTAAGGGACCGTTTCTCCACTACCAGGTCCATTGCAAATGAATGGTTTGCAGAACACGGAAGACCTATTGGCATGTGAAGTGTTTACCGACGAATGAGAAGTTTTGGCTTGTTTTCATACCGGCCACACTGGGTCCTCCCTTTAACTCGAGAACACCGACGTAATCGCCTTGAGTGGTGCAGACAACGGTCACTCTGGGATCAGGAATGGAAAAGTATTGTCTTTAGTGACGAGTCTCGATTTTGTTTAGGCATGCACGATGGTCGTGCCAGGGTTAGAAGGCGACGTGGTGAAAGGAGGATTCCACAGTTTTTTGTTGAAAGACATGTTCATCACACTGTTGGAGTTATGGTTTGGTGTGATATAGCTTATGGTTCCAGGTCACATTTAATCTTCATCAGAGGTAACATGAACGCGCAGCGTTATATCCACGAAGTTCTAGGACCCCATCTTTTACCCTATCTTGACACCCTGGCAGATCCAACTTTCCAACAAGATAATGCCCGACCACATGTTGCAAGAGTCACAATAGACTTCTTTCAACATAATGATGTCACATTGTTACCATGGCCACCAAGATCTCCCGACTTATCCCCAATTGAGCACGTGTGGGATATGATGGGTAGGAGATTGCTCAATTTGCAACGTCCTCCTCAGACTCTAGAAGCACTTCGAGAGGAGTTGGTGGTTGCCTGGAATGAGATACCACAGGAGGACATTGACCACCTAATCAGAAGCATGCCTAGGCGCGTTGGAGAATGCGTAGCACATCAGGGTGCATCCAAGCATTATTAAAGGTCAAAGGGCTTTAAAGCAGTGCAATCATTTTGAAAATTTTATCATTTACTTATTATGCTTCATTAAGTACTTATACCAAATTTTATTAGAATAAAACCATTTAAACTGGGTGTTCGGATTTATATGTCACTTAGTATAACACCGATCACACCAGCGCGGTATGGTGGCCCGCAGTTTATCGCCTTGACAGCGTTTCATTTTAGAAACGCTGCTGACGCGGTTCGTATCGCAAATTGCGACGTTTTTCACGATGTCCACAACAGATAAATTAATTGAACAAGTTAACAAGTACCCAATATTATACGATTTAAGTCACAAAGACTATAATTGCAGGAAAAAGGATAAAGTGTGGGATCATGTTAAATTTAAGATATCATCAAAACAAGTCATTCGAAAGTATACGTGAAAACGTTGTGGATTTCTTCGTTATTCGAGCATTAAAGTATGATATCCTGCATATATCCTTCTTTGCTTATTGATATCATGTATTCCTTTTGATTACTATTTAGCCAGTCCCACAGTACCCCATGGGTGTTTAAGCCTAAGGCCTCCGTGGTAGTTGGAGTAAAAGAAAATGATCAAAATACTTACCTTTTTCGCATCTTATCTTCTGCCGAGGCCAATAATAATAGTCATTCTTCATCAGAAGGCATATTGTATAAGGAATCAATATCGCGCAGGTAAGAAAACTGCAGTACCGCGCCGGTGTGAACGTGCAGTTATCGCGCCATATGCGACTTTTAACGCTGACGCTACCGCTTTCGCTGTATCGCGTCTGTGTGGGGGAACCTTTATGTGCATGATCATAACAATAAATTTTTCGAGTTTCCATTTTATCAGTCCGTGTCTACTTTCACAAAATTTTCTCACTAAGAAATCCAATTAAACTAATTCGTGAATCCCCAAAACTAGATGAGAAAAATGTGCTAAGTCTATTGTAGGTGAAGTTACTGCTGTATCTCTTGCCATTTTTATTACTATGACGAAAAATGTCGAAAAATGGCGTGTGACGCGTAGAATTGCGCTATTTTCTGTGGGGATCCATAACGAGTAACTATCTAGAGACAACTAAGACCTTGGAAGACGAAATTAAAGTTCTATTTCAATAAGTTGAAACAATAGGAAATGTACTTGAAAATTGGGGTATCCGAATGAGGTACTTTCGGGCTGGCCTTTTGAATGATATTATGTTTCATTCATGTACCAATAACCTATAATTCTGTAAAAAAGTCCATTAGTCTCTTTTTCATAGCCGGTTCAAATTCCAAATGTATGCACCCTATACTAGCCGCAGAACTTCCGGTTTGCAAGCTCCATTTACCTCAAGCGCGAAGTCTAAAACCTAACGAGATTGCGAGACAGTGATAATTTCATGAAATATACTCGATGTAGCTTGGCGTTAGCGGTTCATACGCAGTTACTGTATTTTACCTACTATACTACTATAGTATAACTACCCTCTGCCTGCAGGCCATGACATTATCGTTTATAGCCATAAGCGCGCAAACGCAGTTTTTGGAAGGGTACAGCGAGTCTAAGCAGATAAAGCAAAATATTTATATGTATTCAACTCCAACGAATTTGAATAGGTTAAAAGGAGCCAATCATATATGCTGAGATTGCATTGTTTGGTGAAAATGTTGTAAAGCCTTTGAGCTTTAGTGTGTTGGCTCATTTGCCTTCCAAAGTGACAAGTCAATACATCGGCATAATTTTTTTTTGTGGAGAGGCATTCAAATAGCCAATAGTACTGTGTGTACTCACGTTTATCAGGGCAGAAATAATATCTGTGTTGCGATGTTAAGAAACATGGATAAGTTGAATAAGGCAAAAAAACGAAAAAAAAAATTATTAGCAGTAAAGCAAATGAAAAATTCTGCCTGGAATGCGAAAAATACGAAAAATTGTCTTCGTCGATCAGCGACACGATATTACAATTTTCGACAATTGTCTGAAACACTAGGACTGTATGGAATTTACGCACTTTATTATGTTTTCCCTGAAAAATAAGAATTTAATGGGAAATATCAACAATTGGCAAACTGGCGGCTCAAGTCTGATCGACTTGTAGTTGAACTTGTATCTAGAATATAGACTATGAGATTGTAGAGACAAATAAATCATAAACCTGCTCCTTCTACCTAGTCTGAATTCATTGTTCAATTCTTACTAGGGCTTAATCTGAAAAGTTGTGACTTGCACACAGTGCTTTAATACGAATTTGAGTTTTCTATAGAGGTCATATTTAGAATATCGTAAGCCAAGCGCTTAGGCAGCCATAGAGCACCACCGTTCTGTGCGTAAATGCTATCATGTACGCGTTTACGCTATGCTTTGCATGTCTATGCGCCATATAGGTGCTTGGATACCTACGTAGTAAACATCCAAACCAACCAATAACTAAAGTATTTTGAAATGTTGAAATTCCATGTTTCTTGAACCATCCACCGACAGTAAGGATTTGCGCCATCTCTTTGACAACGTCGCTAGATGCTTCCTTCCAATAATTCAAAATAATCTTGAAGGTCATGTAGCATTTTATTTCCATCCCTTATTATACAAACATGGACATGTAGGGCTAAATTTTAAGGCGAAAAGAACATCGTGATTTTTATGCGACACCGGGGTAAAGCGATTCAATTTTTGGTTATTTTTCTCGGCAGATCGTGTCATTTTTGCATAATAGGCACTGGAGTCGCACTGCAAAGGTTGGCATATGGTCCTTTCGAAAATCTCGCCCTTATCCGCCCATTTCACTGTGGTTTCATGGGATGTCGAGTATGTGGTCCAGTAAAATTAGTAACTTTGGGGAAGTATTCAGCCCACTGATATTCGCACTCGTGAAAAACAGGTTACTGTAGAGCAGGAGGAACAAATTTTAAATATCGTGGAAATCAATGCAGATATCAGCACTCGGGAATTAGGCCACCGCGTAGGTCTATGGCATACCATAGTTCATAGAATCCTACGGGAACATTTGCTTTATCCCTACCATAATCAAAGAGTGCAGGTCTTCTTACCAGAAGACTATCCCCGCAGACTAACATTCTGCCAGTGGTTTTTGCACAAAAACATTAAAAATCCGGATTTTTTTAAGAACATTCTAGCGACGATAAATGTACTTTTACGCGAGACGGGATATTAAATTTCCATAATACTCACACGTGGGCTCAAGAAAATCCTCATACCATTCGTGAAGGTTATTTCCAACAAGGTTTTAAAATAAATATTTGGGCGGGAATTCTTGACGATCAGGTAATTGGCCCTCCAAAGTTGTCAGGAGAAGGATTCTTTAGCTTTATAGCCAATAACCTACCAGAACGTTTGGAACAGACCTTAGACAACATGCCATTACAACGGAGACAGAATTTGTGGTTTCTCCATGACGGGGCACCGCCACACATTTTTAGAGGCGTCACTCAGTATTTGAATGAACATTATCCAAATCGCTGGATCAGTCGAAATGCTCCTGATCCTCGAAAATGGCCAGCAAGATCTCCTGACCTCAATCCGATGGATTTCTGGTATTGGGGAGAACTTAAAGGGATGGTTTATGGGGCTGGTCCGATAGCAACTGAAGCACAACTTCGCGAAAAAAAATTTAATGCAGCTGAAATAATAAATGGACAATTTCGAGGACCTAGAGTAAGAAGAAACTGGGTTCGTCGTAATGAAGCTTGTGTGGAAAGTGGAGGACGACATTTTGAACACATTTGAATACAAAAAAGGTGCAGTGTGAGTTTTAAAATGAAAAACAATGTATGTATCAAAATTGTGTTCCCTATTTATAAGTGGATTTTTTAATACGTTCAATAAACTTTCACACACCAGCTAAAGCGCTGAGACAGTAGTAAGTCCGTTTTTTTTAATTGTTTGCATTTTACGAGTACATTAGCAAATCATGAAATAATACCTAAGAGCCAAAAATAACGAACTCCATCTTCACTATTTATACTGCTTTTCTCTAAAAATATGCCGTTTTGACCCCCATGTTATATGAAACTTTTTGCTTCTCTCAACCCCCACTATCACCCATTTAAATAATGACTATCATACCGTTTACACCCTGGATACTTAATTTAGACTTTTTTATATTCCCATATATTGGTTGCGTAGATTGTCAAATGGCTAGGCTCCGCCATTGTTAGCATCATACTTTTTAATGTTATGTTGTGATGTTAATGATGCCATAAAGACATATATTATTATTATTATACATAAATCTGGCGATATAAAGGGTCTACGATTTGGGAATAATTTCGAAAAAAAGTTAAAAGAATGGATTTTTCTCTGGAAAGATCAGACGTACATAAATTAATAGTAAATGTGAACATCAAATAATTCGTTTATTAGTTGTACCTCTGTTCATATTTCACTAATATGTACAATTGAAACATTAATGGTCCATGTAAAGGCACTGCCTCCTAGGGGCCTTTACTTTATATTTCTTTACTCATTCTTTAAATTGTGTTTTGGCGTATTATTATTGCTATTATTATTATTGTTACTATGATTAATATTCAATTATTATTTTTCATGAGAATGGGCGAAAAATTCCGAAATTGAGTTAGTAGGTTTTTTGAAAGTTATATGAAATGTTACGTCCCGAGATAACATTTTTGTTGGTCTGTTTGCCTTACTTCTGTCCGGTGTCCGGTAATTACTGGGACTTTTATAACTTAGAAAGTACTGCCTGGGTTTGATGAAGTTTTTAAACGGGGATGCTACCAGGCAAAGAACCTAGCCTTCTGACACCTGCACAAAATGGGGCTATATGATCGAGACCTCAACTGCAGACAATTTGGAAAAGAAACAGAAACAGCCTTAGAGCAGCAAAGCAAAATTAGAATCGAGGAAGTTTAGAACAGTACAGACAGGGAAAACTGTTCAAACTGATTCAGAAAACTAAACTGCTGGATTGGGTACTGCAAGCTTAAGGAGCAATAGGCCCATGAGGATGCAGTACCATGGGGCTTTAGGCGGATGACTCCCGGAAAGGAAGAAAAGCAAAGAACGAAAAAGTTTTGGGCCAAACCAATAATTTCAAATTTTCCTCAAATATTTTACGATGTTTTTCGGGGTGCCTCACCTTTTGGGCGTAATGAAAATTTGTTTTTGGAGAGGGTAGAGATTTTTTCAAATCTCAAACTTCTTTTTTGCCGTTTGTTAGTGAGAATCATGTTACAATACATAGACCAGCTCATTCCTTGGCAAAAATTAGTTTACATTTGAAAAGTACTTTGAAGATTGAATTTCGGTCCCTTTCTGTTGAGCGAACTTTTTTCAATTCCACATACTTTGATTCTCAGTTTTCAGCGGTTTCAGTTCCGACATAGGTACTGTACTATAGTGTATATAGGGAAAATAATATTTTTAGGAAACAAGCACTGTATATTCATGGACGTGTGGTCGACCGCACTCGATTCCGGAGCAAAGTAACGAAGTTTTGCTTAAATATATATTCTAGGAAAATTCTGGGAAACTGTTACAAAAGGTAGACTTGCTGTGACCTCCATAACAATGATTCAGTAAGGAGCGTTCAGCTTGCAGTGGTGGAGTTGATTTTATTCAGGAAATATACTAAGTGACAGAAGAAAGAATAATGAATAAATGAAAATAATGTAAAGAGTCTATCAATATTACAGAGAAAGACAACCGCTGGAGAAAAATGAAAAAAAACTGATAATTTGCTGAGCTTCTACGATGTCTTATGTAACTTAACATGATGCTTTTGTCCGAATGACCAGAAGATGGTCAACCATGGAAAGATGTTTCGTGCTTCTTCTCTACTCATCGGCATGCTTTAGGCTTAGTCTCCCGTCTCTGGATCACATAACACCTACTTTATAAGGGAATCTGTAATTATAAGGTTTGTCACTAGGTTTGTAGCGCCATCCCTGGGATATACTCTGAACTTTTTATAAAACCTATGGGAACTGTTATAGAACCCTTTAAGAATATAGAGCACCTAGCGCCTTTGGACTTGCTTCTTACACTGTAGAGCTAAATTTGAATTAAATATTCAAATTATATACAAGACATATTTAATTTTTTAATACAATACGTGAAAACAACAGTTATGCATGTTGTTAGTAACCTAAAAATGATCGGTATTATCGATGTATCATGTAAATTTACATTTAGCAATTTCTCTAGTCCCTTCATGAGTTTTGAGACTACTCTGTACATTTTCCGAAACCATACCTAAAAAAAGCATGAAATTTTATAACGTTTATGTTGGGTAAATTTCTCCAAAAGTTGTGCAAACCGCAAATACTGTGAACATTTTTAGGATACCAAAATGCTAGAATCATTTAGTCCTGATTATTCACTGATTACACAGCACATATACTAAGTGACATATAAATCCGAACACCCAGTTTAAATGGTTTTATTTTAATAAAATTTTGTATAAGTACTTAATGAAGCATAATAAGTAAATGATAAAAATTTCAAAATGATTGCACTGCTTTAAAGCCCTTTGACCTTTAATAATGTGTGGATGCACCCTGATGTGCTACGCATTCTCCAACGCGCCTAGGCATGCTTCTGATCAGGTGGTCAATGTCCTCCTGTGGTATCTCATTCCAGGCAACCACCAACTCCTCTCGAAGTGCTTCTAGAGTCTGAGGAGGACGTTGCAAATTGAGCAATCTCCTACCCATCATATCCCAGACGTGCTCAATTGGGGATAAGTCGGGAGATCTTGGTGGCCATGGTAACAATGTGACATCATTATGTTGAAAGAAGTCTATTGTGACTCTTGCAACATGTGGTCGGGCATTATCTTGTTGGAAAGTTGGATCTGCCAGGGTGTCAAGATAGGGTAAAAGATGGGGTTCTAGAACTTCGTGGATATAACGCTGGGCGTTCATGTTGCCTCTGATGAAGATTAAAGGTGACCTGGAACCATAAGCTATAGCACCCCAAACCATAACTCCAACAGTGTGATGAACATGTCTTTCAACAAAAAACTGTGGATTCCTCCTTTCACCACGTCGCCTTCTAACCCTGGCACGACCATCGTGCATGCCTAAACAAAATCGAGACTCGTCACTAAAGACAATACTGTTCCATTCCTGATCCCAGAGTGACCGTTGTCTGCACCACTCAAGGCGATTACGTCGGTGTTCTCGAGTTAAAGGGAGGACCCAGTGTGGCCGGTATGAAGACAAGCCAAAACTGCTCATTCGTCGGTAAACACTTCGCATACCAATAGGTCTTCCGTGTTCTGCAAACCATTCATTTGCAATGGACCTGGTAGTGGAGAAACGGTCCCTTAAGGCCAATAATCTTAGGCGGCGACGTTGGTTCTTTACTGCGGCTGAATATTCATTTTTAGAGCGTTAGTGAATTAAAAAAAAGCAGTATAAAAACCGGAATGTCCAACTGATAAGGCTGAAAATTTTTTCACTTGTTATTTACAGTAAAATAAATACATTCACCAACTTTTATTAAAATAAAACCATTTAAACTGGGTGTTCGGATTTATATGTCACTTAGTATATATGTAAGAAAGTTATTACTCACTTGGTCCTAGGCAGTGTATCACTTTCCGAAGACTGTAAGTCACACACCAAATGTCTTTTATAATAAATTTGTACGTGACTTTTTTCGCAGTTGCCCAGTCCATTTGTTAAAACGAGCGGCATATTTTGTAAATGTATGCGTTTTGCTGATTGTATCAGTACAACCAGGCACCACGCACTTTTTAAATCCTTGCTTTCGATAAGCCTCCATCACAAAAATTACGTTTGTAAGTTTAAATTCAGTTCAACGCTCAATAGATATCAGTATCACCGATACAAAACTTATAAAAACGAAGGCGTCGCACAAAATTCAACTTCCAATTCAAAATTATGAATACATCAACGTCAAAGCATTGCATATCGGACTGTCAAAGAAAAGACGGAAGAATCCAGCATCAGCGCCACTCTGTGGTAGTACTCCATACTAACTATATAAGATTATTTGGTTGCCTACAAACGTACCTTCAAACTCACTCATTTAACTTTGTTTTATTAAATATGAGTTATGTGCTTTGGACAACAAACGAAAGCATCGTAATCATCCTCTATCCAGGAGGTACACTCTATCGAAATAAGACATAGCAAAGCGCCATCTATCACACCAGAATCGCAATAGCAGCTATACGCTCTCCTGGTGTGATAGATCACGCTCTGCGTTTCCTGCGCTCAAAAACACATTTGGGCATATTCCTAATAAGATCATCGATAATCTCTTGAGGTATCTCATCCCACGCTACTTGTACCTTGTGCCGATGTGCCACTCGAGTTTGTGAAGGATGGCGTAAGCGTAGTAATATTCTACCCATAATGGCCCAGACGTGTTCAATGGGTGAAAGTGGGCGTCTTTATATGAACATGTAATTCTCTCACCTCTTGGATGTAAAACATGACACCCATGTTTGGAAAATGGCTACCACCCTAAGCTCTGGAAGCTGGCTCTAATTATACCTGTCCCTAAAATATCTAAACCTACTGAACTTAAACATCTTAGATCCATTAGTTTGTTGCCGGTGCTATCGAAAATTTTGGAAAAAATTATACAGCAACAAGTTGTCCATTACATAGAGAAAGTTAAAATAATATGGTCATGTCAATCGGGCTTCAGGAAGCACCATAGTACCACCTCGGCACTATTAGATCTTTGTGATAATGTTATTAGGGCAGTTGACAAAAAGTTAGCCACAGCAGTGGTATCAATTGACTATTCCAAAGCATTCGATCGAATAAATCATAAACTTTTGTGCGCCAAGCTGAGGTATATAGGCTTCGATGATGCTGCTGTCAGTTTTTTCCGTAGCTATTTGTCCGGTCGCACGCAATGTGTCGCAATCAATAACGATCAATCCAATATTACGACTATTCCGTCAGGAGTTCCGCAAGGCTCAATTTTGGGACCTGTGCTCTTTTTGATTTACACGTGTGACCTGCATAAAGCAGTTGACAATTCAGGGATACAAACATTTGCTGACGATACCCAAATAATATTCCATTTCGACGCCTCAGATACGCAAAATTCATGAGACATTTTACAGCTTGATTTAGATAAGGTACATCAGTTTTCTATGGAACATAATCTTGCTATTAATCCAGATAAGACACAAGTGTTATTGTTTTGTTCTGATCAGAAGAGGAAAACTGTCGAAGATTCTTTCCATCTGACTATTGATGGCATAACATTACAGCATACTCAAACAGCTAAGGTACTAGGACTGGAAATTGACACAAAATTAAGATTCAGCAGCCAAATAGCTAATTTGATGAAAAAAACTTACCTGTGTTCTAGGGCTCTTTATTCCAATCGCTACTTGCTTAACTTTAAGCTGAGAAAAAAAATGTGCGAATCTTTGGTGATGTCAATGCTCAGTTACTGTGATGTCGTTTATTATCCATGTTTGGATCAATTGACCAAAAATCGTCTTCAAATCATCCAAAATAACTGTGTTCGCTGTATTTATGGGTTGCGTAAATACCATCACGTAAGTGATAAATATAGGGAATTAACATAAACTGGCTTAGGTTAGGAAGTTTGGTCAAACATAAATTCTTAGTTTTAGTTCATAAAATAATATTGTCATCAAAGCCTGAATATCTAAGAGCTAAGTTAAGATTTAATTACGAAGTGCATGACAAGGCTGTTAGGAATCGTTATAGTATCAGAACCACCCCACACACTTCTACATTATTCCAACGAGGATTTACATATAATGCAGCACTATTTTATAATCAGTTGGACAACAGTATTAAATTGATGTCTTTGGAAAGTTTTCGTAAACATACTAAAAGCATGTTGCTCGCTATTGATTAAATAAGCATTTCTGCTACAGATATAGATTGTGTCTATTTGTAATTTAAACTTAGGTATATATGTGTTCTTTTTTTCATTGTTCTTATATTTTTTTCCATGTTTTGAACATCAGATGTAACCGACATAAAGTGTAAGAGTAGCCTTGGCTAAACTTCGCTGTTTATGTCTCTCCGGGTTATCCAATAAAGACGTTATTATTATATGTACACCAAAGGTGACTTGCTGCTATAAGCACCCAATACCATAATTCCAACAGTGTGCTACACAACCATTCCTATAGAAATTGAGACTTTCGTCTTTCATCTCGTCGCCTTCTCATTCGTGCACAGTCATCATGAATCCTCAATCAGAATCTAGATTCTTCACTAGTGAAAATAGTAATTCCATTCAAGGTCCCAGTTCAGCCGTTCTCTGCATGATCATTTCGGTGTTCGATATGAACTGAGTCTATAACTGTTGATCCGGTAACAAGCAACTCATAATAATAGACGTTCCATGCTCCAAACCGCAATGACCTTGTGGACGAGAAGCGGTCATGTAGAGCGAAAAGCCTAGGGCAGGATCTGCGTGTGGGGCAGTTCTTCTTCCAAGCAATGTACCTCTAACGCTTCGTGTACGGCCTTCATGATTCCATGCCCGACAACAAACCACCACCAAGGTCATCCAGGAGAACCCTTCGTCTGTACTTGTATCGAACTATCGAGTTCCGATTCAGTAGTCGGCAT
The DNA here is from genome assembly GCA_963669975.1 of Acanthoscelides obtectus. Classification (NCBI taxonomy): domain Eukaryota; kingdom Metazoa; phylum Arthropoda; class Insecta; order Coleoptera; family Chrysomelidae; genus Acanthoscelides; species Acanthoscelides obtectus. The sequence continues at coordinate 67,904,445 of CAVLJG010000009.1, forward strand.
TGAGGTTTCGTTCCTTTGTAGCGTTCATTAAGCCGATGGTGTTTTGAAATTGCGGAAATCAAAATCGAAAAGAATTATGAACGAATCGAATAAATCGGTTCTGAGATCGGAATTGACACCACGGAATCGAATCAGTAACGAGAATGATTTAGTCCAGCGTTACTCTCACTGACGTAAAAGCATCAAGCGTCTCCGTATGCAGTTGGTCAATTTTCAATTACAGCTGATTTTGTTCCTTTTTACTACGTTTTCAATGATTTGTTTATAGGTGCCTGCGTTACATGGGCGAATACACGAACTGCCTAATGCAAGGATACGGGGTCCTACCAACTGAACCCACTCGCTTGAGAGTCACCAACATTGACACTGAATTTGCTGTTTTACGATGGGAACCACCTAAGAGACTTGCAGACACAGTGCTTTACTACAACGTTCAACTGCGACCTGTTGGTGCAGAAGGAGAAGAAGAAGAAGACTACAAAGTTAGACAGAAGGTATGTTAATTTTGGAGCACAGCAGGGAGAAACATAAAATTATGAATATTAATCGACCTTTAATAAATAGTGATATCATCCAGGCATCTAATCGCTTTCCTCGGCTCATCAGTTCAGTCTTGGGATAACGGATTAAAGCAGAGGAAAATATCATAGATGATGTGAGGATATGACCGCACGAATCCCGTCTACCTAAACTGGGGTTTCGTTAAGTTTTTAGCAATTCTTTCTTGAAACCTGCGAACCGCATTACTTGCATCAGAAAGCATCATTTTGGCGGTTTATGTCAGCAGCTAAGTGCATGAAAACAGACACTTATGCTTAAAGCGTTGGGGTCTTCTTGATGCCTCCAATAAATATCAAATGGGCTGATGCAAGCAAATGCTGGTTATGTGACTATTTTAACGGTGATTTTATTTTCAGGTCAAGAACCCATATGTATTGGCTGGTCTAGAAAGCGAAACTGATTATGAAGTTTACGTTGAAGCTGTAAATGCTCATGGAGTAGGTCTACCCAGCAGCAGAATTACTTTTAGAACAGCAAGCAAGGTATGCATAAAGATTTAGAATTTTCTCATTAATATATTCTCAAGTCTGTCATAGTATGTTTACGCTACTCCGATACCGATAGTGTCATTTAACTACTGCAGTGTTTTCTAACGACAAAGTTATATTTTACATGACCAGCAGATTTTGAGTACCTGATTATGGGCAATAAATATAACATACTTTTTCCAGCGACTGTAGAAGAAAAACTTATGTACAGTTCGACCGCATACTCGTATAAGTGACGCGTTTTTTGAAATAACGGCTATTTATACATCGCAAAAGTGATTTTTGCGCTCTTAGTCGTGTTCAATTTGTTCAAACTACGAATGGATACCTTACTGCAGGTAATAAAAAATGCTTTTTTCGAGCGGTTGAAGGAAAAAGATTAAGCATAGGACCGTGGAATTTTTGAAACAATATCACTTTTCTCGAGCGATACTTTGCGCTTCCGATAGTAGAAATTTTATTAAGCTATCACTGAAAGCGTCAATTTCGCGTGACCGACTGCGAGAAATAAAATATAGTTTTTCCGGTGATGGAAACAAAATCGTACGTGCAATCCAAGACATATAACCGACGCGTTTTTATAAAAATGTCTTATTTACCGAGTAACACAATTATACTTTGCGCTCTGCTTAGTACCAATTTTATTGAGTTATGACTGAAAACATCACACAAATGTGCAAACCAAGGCATGGAACTGTGGCGTTTTCAAAATAATGCCGTATTTGTTGAGCAGTAAAGTGATACTTTGCGTTCTGCAGTAAAAGCGCATAGAAGTGGGCCGTTTTTTAAAATGCAATATTTATCGAAATCTCGATGGCATTAATTTTGACAAACAATTCATACAAATTTATTCAAACACACAAAATATAAACTTGGTCACGCACGTTTAGTCGCATCATTCATATTCCTCTTGATCCACTTATTCGGGCTTCCAGCCCTTATCCAGAACTTGTACGTAATGGAATGCGTGTACGTCTGCCCTGGATACAAACGGCATTCAGGAAAATTCTTGCAATTCGCGCAATCTGGATAATTCTGGGTTTGCAGGGCGATCCCTCCGTGCATGGTGTACACCTTCCTGCTCTTGCCTATGATCTGGTTGGACTTTTTGTAGTATGATGGTATGATGTTTTCTCTGATCCGTTTTTTCTCTGAGCTACGTAGTTTTGATGGTATTTCTGATTGGCTTGGTTGTTGTTGGCTTATTGGATTGGTAGCGCCTGTGGTACTTTTTCGGTGGGATGCATAGCGAAGAATGTTTGCCGCTATATCCTATGTACAGAAATTATACTGGGTGTTCATTTGAAAACGTCCCACCACAGATTTATCGAAAACCACTGATTAAAGGAAAAAACGCCGAGACACGTCAAAAGATTTCGTCCAGGGAGACAACTTCTTAACCAGAAACTACTTCACCCCCTCTCACCCGCTGTCTCCCAGGGTCACCCCGTGAAAAATTTTAAATGACAAGGGGTATACAGTAATAGCTCGTTTGAAAGGTCCTACGAAGTCCTTTATTTTGACGTTCGATTTTTTGAAATCAGCCAGTTCGATTTAGAGACAATTAGAAAAATCTTTATTTAACTTAATGTTGAAGATGTTGCTCGTTATTGACCAAACAATGATATAGGCAATGTTCAAATTCCTGACGGACATTTTCGAAGACATGTTGTGGGGCATCCTGGCAGTTTTCGAAGATGCATTGACAAAGTTCATCCAAACTGTCAGGTTGGGGAGTAAACACAATAGGTTTCAAATGATCCCATAGAAAAAGGTCTAATGGTCTCAAATCAGGATATCTAGTAGGCCATTCTACTCATACGTGGGGCCAGTTTGCCGAACTCATTGATTTTGGGCACCATAAATTAGAATCATTTACACTCTTTCAGCTAGTGTGTAAACCATTTTGGAAGTAAAATCTGAATCAATAAGTTAATTTCCACTATCCCAAGACTCAAGTCATCGTTGGTTGTCAGACCGGTCCGTGGAACCTTAGCTCTTGAGTCACGGTGTCAGTTTGTAAGTCTGTCAGGTCTGGACTATCCCAAGATTGTCACAAAGTAACTGACAGTAAATTAATTGCTTTCTTTCCCTTAGCAACAAATAACTAAACAGGTATAACAATGAATGCAGTTCGACTAGGATACCTGTGTTGATGAGAAGAATGCGGAAAATAATTCGGGTTGTTATTTGGCTGTTGCCACGTCTAATCTTCCGAATTGCTGTTTAGGTTGGCAGTTTCCGTTTTAAATTATAAACGAATTGTAGATTTGGCAAACCCTAACGTGCAACATTTTAATAATAATAATAATAATTATAATAATAATAATAATAATAAATGGCCTTTATTTTACCTGGCGGGTCACATCAGCAAAAGCTGTTTTTCAGAACCAACAAGAGCTACAAAAAAATCAAGTACATGCAAATACAAAAAAATACACAGAAGATAATAAGAAAATTTAAAGCAGAACATTTTTTTATTTACAGAATCGTAGCCATGCATGGTATAATGACCAAAAGACCAAAAGAGAAACGTCCATCAACGTAGCAGAATCAAAAACCATGCTTAGAAGTAACTTTAAAAAGAATATTTATTATATGGCGGAAGATACAAAAATTAAAAGCAAACAACAACAACAGATTTTGAACACTTATTGAAAAAAAAGTGATGTTTTCGTGTGTTTTTGATTTCTATCTGAACAAATTAAGATAAATAAAGATTTTTCTAATTTTCTCGAAATCGATTTAAAAAAAATCAAACGTCAAAAAGAAGGACTTCGTAAGACCTTTCAAACAAGCTATACTAAGTGACATATAAATCCGAACACCCAGTTTAAATGGTTTTATTTTAATAAAAGTTGGTGAATGTATTTATCTTACTGTAAATAACAAGTGAAAAAATTTTCATCCTTATCAGTTGGACATTCCGGTTTTTTCTGCTTTTTTTTTTAATTCACTAACGCTCTAAAAATGAATATTTCAGCCGCAGTAAAGAATCAACGTTGGCGGATTTTGGTTTTTGACATCGGTTACGATGCCTAGAGTACGGAGACCTGTTCGATTTCGTCAACTTAGTAAGTTTGATAGGGGCCGTATAGTGGGGCTTCGGGAAGCTGGACTTTCTTTTCGGGCTATTGCAGTTAGAGTGCAAAGAAGTGCAGATGCTGTGGTTAGGTGTTGTCAGGCATGGCTTCGAGAAGGCCGTACGCAAAGAGCAAGGGGCACTGGACGCCGCCGTAGAACAACAGACCGTGAAGATCGCCGCCTAAGATTATTGGCCTTAAGGGACCGTTTCTCTACTACCAGGTCCATTGCAAGTTTTGGCTTGTTTTCATACCGGCCATACTGGGTCCTCCCTTTAACTTGTGAACACCGACGTAATCGCCTTGAGTGGTGCAGACAACGGCCACTCTGGGATCAGGAATGGACCAGTATTGTCTTTAGTGACGAGTCTCGATTTTGTTTAGGCATGCACGATAGTCGTGCCAGGGTTAGAAGGCGACGTGGTGAAAGGAGGAATCCACAGTTTTTTGTTGAAAGACATGTTCATCACACTGTTGGAGTTATGGTTTGGGGTGCTATAGCTTATGGTTCCAGGTCACCTTTAATCTTCATCAGAGGTAACATGAACGCGCAGCGTTATATCCACGAAGTTCTAGAACCCCATCTTTTACCCTATCTTGACACCCTGGCAGATCCAACTTTCCAACAAGATAATGCCCGACCACATGTTGCAAGAGTCACAATAGACTTCTTTCAACATAATGATGTCACATTGTTACCATGGCCACCAAGATCTCCCGACTTATCCCCAATTGAGCACGTGTGGGATATGATGGGTAGGAGATTGCTCAATTTGCAACGTCCTCCTGAGACTCTAGAAGCACTTCGAGAGGAGTTGGTGGTTGCCTGGAATGAGATACCACAGGAGTACATTGACCACCTGATCAGAAGCATGCCTAGGCGCGTTGGAGAATGCGTAGCACATCAGGGTGCATCCACACATTATTAAAGGTCAAAGGGCTTTAAAGCAGTGCAATCATTTTGAAATTTTTATCATTTACTTATTATGCTTCATTAAGTACTTATACAAAATTTTATTAAAATAAAACCATTTAAACTGGGTGTTCGGATTTATATGTCACTTAGTATATTAATCGATATCCCTTGTCATTTGAAATTTTTAAGGGAATGACCCTGAGGGGCCGCCGAGGATGAAAGGGGATGAAGTAGTTTTTGGTTTAAAAGCTGCCCCCCTTGACACATCTTTTGACTTGTCTCTGCGCTTTTTCTTTTAACCAGTGGTTTTTGGTAAATCCATGGTGGTAAGTTTTCAAATGAACACCCTATATATTTCTATAAAAAACTGTATTCTTAAAAAAAGGATAGTAGTCTTTACACGCTTGGGTTGTCAGCTTAGCCATTATAAGCAAATATATTACATGTACCTTTGCGCCTAAATTTCTCGTAACCTGTTGAATGTATCACAAATTTTAATAGAAGTAAAATAACCCAGACTTTAATTTCTTTCCAATAGTTTTTTACATAGAATCGATGGCTTTCAAAATTTTCAACCAAACGAGTTTTTCAAAATGGTGGCGACTGACCCGCCCTATCATGACGCAAATTTGAATTTATCGACAAGAAACAATGATCTAACGATACCATCAAAAAAATTTACCGTCGCCAAAGCTTGAGATTCATATATCATATAATCCACTGGTTCAGAAATCAAGTCGCTCGGTAATTGTTGCATTCAAAGAGACCCTAGTGCGTCTGATTATGTTTCTACTAACGTCTGTATAGCGTATCTGAATTATTCAGTACCCCAACACATACAGGGTTTGTCCGGAAAGTAATAGGACTGAGTCGATTTAAAAAAAATTATTGAGCCAATCGTTACAATTCTTTAAAAACTTTCAAAATAGGCTCCTTCTGCGTCGATGCAGCGCTGCCAGTGCGATTTCCAAGTATTGAAGGCGTCACGGAAGGCATTCTCCGGAATAGCCTTGAGAGCCGCGGTGCATGCTGCTTGGATCCCCTCTGTCGTATCAAAATGCTTGCCTTTCATCGGCCTTTTCAAGCGAGGAAACAAGAAAAAATCCGGGGGGCCACATCTGGGCTGTAGGGCGGCTACGGAAGCGTTGGGATGCCGGCCTTGGTCAGGTAGCTGTTCACAAGAAAGGCGGTGTGAGCCGGGGGCGTTGTCGTGGTGCAACGTCTTGTCGGACCCGACTGACCCTTCGTTTGAGTCTCCTGAGCACTTCCACGTAAAACTTGGCGTTGACGGTTTGTCCAGGAGGAACAAATTCATGGTGGACGATGCCTTTGATGTCAACAAAGACAATGAGCATCGTTTTCACTTTGGATATGCTCATTCTTCCCTTTTTTGGGCGAGGAGACACCGTCGTGTGCCACTCGGAAGATTGCCTCTTTGTCACGGGATCATACTCAAAGATCCACGACTCGTCACCTGTGATTACCTTATTCAAAAATTGGGGGTCACCTTCACACATGTTCAAATTTTCTTGGCACACTTCCACTCGCCGCAATTTCTGGTCGTCAGTGAGCACTTTTGGGACCATCTTCGCGCACACCTTGCGCATGTTCAAATGCTGTGTCACAATGTCATGAACCATAGATTTTGGTAAATTTAACATCTGGGAAATTAAACGAATACTTAGTCGACGGTCTGAGTTCAAAACTTTGCGCACACGAGTCACATTATCGGTGTTTGTCGAAGTCGAAGGTCTTCCAGCACGGTCTTCATCAGCGACCTCTTCCCGGCCATCCAAAAAGGCCTGGTGCCACCGAAACACACCTCTTCTTGCTAAAGCAACACCTGGGTAAGCCTGCTTGATCATATCAAACGTCTCTGTCGCAGATTTACCAAGTTTCACACAGAATTTAATCGCGTACCTCTGCTCTAACGAACGCTGCATTTTCGGTTTGCACCACTCACAGAAACACGTCGCGCGAAAATGCCTGTCCTGACTCTCCAAGTGCTCGGAGATAACTGACCAGCCGCTCATTCGTTAGCTAGGAACGCCGAAGTACAGTCATGGCGGAAGAAAATGAGTCCTATTACTTTCCGGACAAACCCTGTACACTGCTTTACTAGTTTACTCAGCATTTACCCGTACGTAGAAAAAACAGTGCGACGAAAAACATCAGAATGAGCGGTGTCACATAATTCGCCTCAAGGGGATCGGCCTAATGCTTTAAGAGCAGCACAATCTAGTCACGTTGCCTCGATTTCGTGTCACGTCTAGCTGTCTCGTCTAAGAGCCCTTCGTATAGAAGCAGCACAGCATGTAAAGGAATTAGGGTTGATTCTATAAAATTTGTTAGTTTGGCGGTCTCTTCAACCAACGAGAAAAGCTTGCTCTTAAATGCTACTGAAAGGTTTCCAAAACCCGCTGATATCCCCATTTAAATTGAGGAGAAAGATATTCTGATAAGACACCTATCGAGTATCATTTCAATTTTTTCAGTGTCATAAAACGTTTGACCTCTCTATTATAGCATTACTTCCCGCACCTAAGAATGATGAGATGCTTAAAGGAAATACAACAATGTTTATTCGTGTTCTATATCTTTTGTTTTTGCCACCTTCCCAAACCAATATTAGTCGCTGAGGTCAAAGTTTTTTTTTATATATCGAAACAGCTGCGCAGGCAGAAGCCTAGATGCCGGAACACCGCGGCTGCTATGATGATCCCAAAAAAATTTTGTTAATACGATTTTTGAACCGCCTAAGGTTAGTAGAACTGGGAAAAGCTTCCCCTTGTAAGTTGTTCCACAATCTAGACACCCTCGGGACAAAGAAGCGGTCGTATCTGCCAGCTCTGGAGGTACGACGTTTGACTCGGTTAGGATGGGATGCCGAAGTCAGGCGGGTCTGTCTAGCAGGCACATCGCGCGGCGGCATCATGGAAGAGAGCTCTGAGGAGCAAAGCCCGTTGGTGTAGCGATAGAAAAGAGCTAGATCGCCGACGGCCCGTCGGTGCGAAAGAGTCCCGAGACTGTCTGTAAGATAAGAGTCATCGATCAGTTGGACCGCCCTGCTCTGGACAGCATCGAGCATCGACAATGTAGTCGGGGCGGCAGCACCCCAAATGTGTGAGCAATACTCGAGGCTAGGCCTTATCTGGGCCTTGTATAGAGTGAGAAGGTCATGCGGAGAAAAGTACTTCTTATCCCTAAACAAATAGCCTAGCTTTTTCCCAGCAGCTGCAGCTATTGACGAGATGTGTTCGTGCCAGATCAGGGTCCTCGGTGATCTGGACTCCGACCAGCCGAAATGAATGGCTCTTTGGTAGAACTCGGCCGTCGATCGAAACTGTATAAGCGCCAGGACGCTTTTTGTTCGTCAAAGTACAGTACTGTGTTTTGAAAGCATTGAACTGTACAAGATTGTTGCGTCCCCAAGCAGTGATAGCCCCCAGCCCCCTTGTCAGAGAAGAAGTCGTCGCTAGTCTTCTTTTTTCCAGCTCAGCGGCAGAGATCGGCTTGTCACTCTGAATTCCTGCATGTAAAGTGCTGTCATCAGCGAAGCTGTGGATTGGGCTGATCGTGCAGGAAAGGAGGTCGTTGAGATGTAAGAGAAACAGTGTTGGAGCCAAGACCAATCCCTGGGGAACACCCGCGTTGATGTTGTGGGATGAAGAGGAGAATCCGTCAATTACGACGGATAGCCTGCGGCCACAGATAAAGTCAGCCACCCATCTGCAAAGCTTTTCTGGGAGGCCATAGGATGGAAGTTTGCTTAAGAGGGCAGCGTTCCACAGCTGATCGAACGATTTCGTGATGTCAAGAGCAACGACATGAGCCTCACCATCAGACTGGATGAGTTTACTCCACAATTGCGTGACGTAAGCTAGGAGGTCCCCTGTGGATCGTTGGTGGCGGAAACCGTACTTGCCTGTCGCTTATCAAGCTGTGACGTTCGAGGTAGTCCAGAAGCTCGCGATTTATGCACCTCTCCATCACTTTACTTATAACAGAAAGCAGAGCTAAATTTCAGTTTTCTGGGAAGGTGCCGGATTCATAAGATATCTGGAAGAGAAGCGAAAGAACTGGAGCAAGCTCCGCTGCACATCTCTTCAGTACAATGGCAGGACTCAAGTACGGACCAGAAGCTTTGTTGATGTCGAGCGACAAGAGCACTCGTCTTACGGTTTTATGCCTGAATGTTACCTCCCGCATAGTGTGGGGAATCCTTTGAATTGACGGCACTTGGGCGTTGGTGGGGACGTCCATGGTGGAGTTGGCAGCAAAGATCTTGGCTAGCACTTCCGCCTTGGCCTTTGAGTCGAATACAATCGTGCCATCCTGGCACGTAAGTGGTGGAAGGCTACTGTGTGGGAAGTTCTTTTCAATCTGCTTGGCCAGCGTCCAGAAAGACCGACTGCCATTGCGCTGCGACATTACCCTGTGCCTAACTTTTATAAAGTGCTGGTTTTTGGCAAGTTCGAATACTAGCAAAGATTTCAAGATTCAAAACCACACATTACAAAAATTATTACTTTTTTGAGATAGGCACATCTTTACGAAAATTCTAAAGTCAACCCGCTTGATGCCATTTACATTATTACCTTCAGTCGCATGCATTCGTCTTCATCATCGTCTTCACAATTAAGATTCAGCATATTCTCCAGATACTTCTTTTGCTTTGTAGTATACTGGAATTCGGAAACATCAAGTTTGGATGGAACATATTCAGCACCACTTTGCGCTTGTGGAGATCCAGCAGCTTCAGATTCTGAGGCATCTGTGTTATCCGGTACTGCTGGTAGTGCTCCGGTCGGTTTGAATTTCATTATGAGACTTCGGATTTCTTCGAAACCCGTTTTTTCGTCCTCTTTCAAATTGTCGATTAATTTTTCGTGCATCTTTTCCATCAGACTAAAAAGATCCGCAATGTATGTTCAGGGATAGTGGCTATTTAGCAACAATAGGTCATAGACATAACATAATATTATATACAGGATGTTCCATAATTATTGCGACAAAATGATAGGGGTTGTAGAGGGCATAAAAATATGCAATTTTGCCTTATAAACCCCTGTTCGTAAATATGCCGTTTGAGCACTACCGCTAATTTTACCTTACGAGAAACAAAAAATTCAACAGCTGCAAAATGTTCGTCTAGCACATTTCATGGTCTCGCCGATTTGTAAAAAAAAGCCTGCTGTGTTTACATTTTTGTTATCGTAAATTCTCCACACCGATTCATTTAATTTATCTGAGTGGTGCGTCAAGCTAGAGGCCAATCCGCGTACAAGCGTGCGTGCTATTGCACATGAAATGGGAGCGTCTCAAACTACTGCTTGGCGGGTTCTCCATGACCAGCAACTACACCCATATCACCTTTTAAAAGTCCAAGCCATGGGTCCAGAAAACTATCTGCCGCGTCGACGTTTTTGTCGTTGGTGGCTGCAGCAGGAGTTGAGGCAACCAAACTTTGGTCGCTACGTTTTGTTCACTGACGAGTCCTGTTTCACAAAGGAAGGTTATTTTAATAGCCGTAACAGTCACATTTGGGATGAAGAAAACCCTCATGCCATAGCCATCCATAGAGACCAACATAGTTTTCAATTAACATCTGGTGCGGCATTGTGGACGAGCATATCATCGGGCCACATTTGCTTCCACCACGTTTGGATGGGCATGCTTATGGTCGATTCTTACAGCATGTGCTACCGGGACTATTAGAAAATGTGCCACTGAACATAAGAGCCAACACGTGGTTTCAACACGATGGCGCTCCAGCCCACTTTTCTTTACAAGTGCGGCAGTATTTGGACGACAAATAGGTGGATCGGCCGAGGTGGCCCTGTGCCTTGGCCTGCGCGGTCACCCGACCTGACCCCACTGGATTATTTTCTCTGGGGCCATCTGAAAGCTTTAGTGTACGAAACTACTGTTCCCAACCAACAAGATCTACTGGGAAGAGTGATGGCCGCGTCCGCACATGTTCAGGACAAACCGGGGGTATGCCACAGAGTTCGCCGATCATTGAACAATCGTGCACAGCTGTGTATTGAGCAAGGTGGAGGACACTTTGAGCAATTACTGTAGCTAAGCTGTTTCAAGAAACTGATCTTTTTTTTTGGCTGCATCCCAAACGGCATATTTCCGAACAGGGGTTTATAAGGCAAAATTGTTCATTTTGATGCCCTCTACAACCCCTATCATTTTGTCGCAATAATTATGGAACACCCTGTATATATATATATATATAGAGAGAGAGAAAATAATCATGCGGAGAAATGTATATAACAAAAAATAGGAAAGTAATGGGCAAAATCCGCAAAAAGGAGGAAAGTGGATTCGAGCAGAAAATAGGATAGGTAACCCGAGCGATACGTATTTCTGCTGGTTGGCTTCATCAGGCCCGAAATGAATGCACATATGCAACTACAAAGGTAGATACACATGCTCATACATCCGGATACATATGTGCATTCATTTCGGGCCTGATGAAGCCAACCAGCAGAAATACGTATCGCTCGGGTTACCTATCCTATTTTCTGCTCGAATCCACTTTCCTCCTTTTTGCGGATTTTGTCCATTACTTTCCTATTTTTTTGTTATATACATTTCTCCGCATGATTATTTTCTCTTTGTAGATCCTTTGGGCTTGAAGTACCACAGCAAGTGGCTATAACCGGCCGCGTGGTTGTGGTTAGATGTCGCCTTGAAAATTCGAGGTCTTCTAGCTATTTTACACTACAATGTGTAGGTTGGCTCTTGTTGTGGACTTCGTGTGTGATTTTTTCCCATCCATCTTTATTTCCTCAGGTTACACCCGTATCCGGATGTATGAGCATGTGTATCTACTTTTGTAGTTGCATATGTGCATTCATTTCGGGCCTGATGAAGCCAACCAGCAGAAATACGTATCGCTCGGGTTACCTATCCTATTTTCTGCTCGAATCCACTTTCCTCCTTTTTGCGGATTTTGCCCATTACTTTCCTATTTTTTTGTTATATATATATATATATATATATATATATATATATATACAGTAATGGACAAAAGTATATAGACAAATTAATATTGTGTATTTCTTTTTTAACTTGTTTTATTAATACACCAACTTGTATACATAATTCGTTATAGCATAATACTCACTTGAACATTAATACATTCATTAGACTCCCTTCAATAAAAAATTAATTGAAAAAACTGGAACTATGAAGGATAAAAATATATAGATAAAGCAAAACAATTATAGAAAAAAGAAGCAAAGTTCAATGAATTACAGAAAACCAACCATGTTTGTGTTAATATTTTGTAGCATAACCATTATTATCAATCACCGCCTGGCAACGGCATAGATTGTAGAAGTTTCCTGATATAAGATTCATCAATCTGTCTCCACTTTTGCTCTAAAACGGCTAAAAGTTCATCCTTGTTTGAATAATTTTTATCTCGTATATGCTTATCTAAGTATTCCCATAGATCAATGGAGTTTATTTCGGGAAACTGTGAAGGCCGTTTGAGAACTGGTATTTTTTCATCCAGAAAGAATTTCTTTTCGAGAATTGAAGTGTGCTTCGGGTCATTATTTTGCTGGAAGATTGATCTTAAGGGCATATTGTCTTCGATAAAGGATAACATGACATGCTTTAGTATGTCTGAGTATACAAACATCCATAATGCCATCTATTATACATATGTAAAGGTCCCATCCCAAACCCCGAAAAGCACCCCCAAACCATAACAGACCCGCCTCCATGTTTGACAGTGGACAAAGTGTACTTGGGGTTCAATCTTTGTCCACTAGGACGTCTAACGTAATGAACACCATCTGATCCAAACATATTGAACTTGAATTCGTCACTGAAACATACCATCTTCCAATCACAGATGCTCCAATCAAGATGCAACCGTGCAAATTGTAATCGGTCCTTACTGTTTTTCCTCGAGATTAGCGGCTTCTTACTCGGGCGACGTGCAAATAACTTCAAATCATTTAATCTTCTACTTATAGTTTTCGTAGTAACACCGACAATTCCTTTTGTCTCGATTTCGCATTTAGCTTTCTAGGCCGACCACTTCTCTTAGAGGCTTCCAAGATACCTTTATGTTTATATTTGTTCAATATTGCCCAAACTGCTTTACGCTTCAGCTTCAAATTTTTGGCAATGTCGACTTGACGTTGACTATCTTTGTATAACTCAATGATCTTAGTTTTCACATCGAAAGAAATTTCTCTAATACGGCATGGTCTTAAAATCACTCAACTTATTCCACAATACTTGATGAACACAAGCTAATCCTACTCTGACACGAAACTGTACTAAATTAATGTAGAAAAGAATTTGTCTACATATTTTTGTCCCTCATAAAAAAATTCTTATATTCAGCTTTATATTGTGTTCATTGCAGATAATGTAAAAACAAGGAATTTAGTTTTTATACTAATAACGCATTTGTTTATGGAGCAATGAAGTATGAATTCATTTTCTAAAGGTATATGTATAGGTAAATATTCATATTTGTCTATATACTTTTGTCCATTACTGTATATATTACATAACACTAACGTCGGCTTATTTTCAAAGTAGAATGGGTGGAAGTTTTTTTATGACGATTTTACCTCATATCCAAAAGTAGTCTAACAAAAATTTATTAAAAGGCGCGATTCATGTTACATTGAGTACTTTATTCAAAAATGCGATAGATTTTTATTAAAAGTCAGCGGAATATAAAATAATTTACTCTCTCCTTGTCTAGGGGTCAAACTGTCAAAATTTATGCGCCAGTGGTGTGGTCTCAGGCAAAACATGCATGTACAGGCTTTGATGTCAGTACTATAACATGTACACAATTTTGAGTGGGCTAAATCCACAACGCAGATATGCATAAGTTATTTTATTTGGATATTAGAATTACAATTTCAGCACACTGAGTCTTAGTAACGGGGCATTATAGGACCTATCTTTATATGAATGTTTCGTGTTATTTGTGATTTATTTTATGCAGCAAAAATATTGCCACGATTTTCTGAATCATCCTGATAACATTGTTTGTTCCAAGACGGTATTAGTGGACCTTCCAGTGCTTCCACCTTCATAACCAAAGGTCTTGCCCTGATTAGGTATTTCCACTAGATGCGCATCGGTAATCTCGATGGCCAATATCGCAAAATTCGTCAACTTACTTCAGCAATGGATCTTTATTCATAAATTCATCATCGTGGCCATAATTCTGAGGCATTATATCCTGTATAGACAGGAGCCTACCATATCCAAACTCATTGGCTGTACTGAAATTAACGCCACACTGATTACTGTAGATTTCTAACAGCCTTCCACTTGGTGGATGAAAAACTCTACCGACAAAACATTCATCTTGATCGGCTCCTCTATTTACGCAAAGATTCTGGTTATAACCTGAAGTAAATAATACTGTGGATCAGCTATCTATAAGGTTTTGATGATAATTCCAATGGCTTGGTTCTACCACAGGGTCTACTACTATCAACAACAATAATATATTATAGACTTTACCATGGTTGGGGCCGCTGTTTCTCAGAAACAAATTGCCTCCCCTCTTATATATCCTCCCACAAAAACATTTTTCTAACATAGAGGTAAGAGCCTCCCCCGTACACTTAGAATCCTTGAACCTTACCATCTTTTGGTACGATGCCTATCAACTTCCCAAGCAAAATAGGTATCTGAAAATCGTACGGGCTGTAAACAACGTTCTGAATATCTCCTGTAGGAAACCCACTAACTTGTGGGGTATAACAGTTACAATTCAACGAAACCACGTGTCTATAGATCTCATCTGCACCCCTATGGTGACCAGCCAAATTGAAATAGGTTAAGTTTGACAGATTTATTATCGTAGGTTCCGTGCACATTGCCTCCATGTTGATTTTGAATTCGTTTCTTTCTGAGAGTTGGAAGATAATCTTGATGAAGAGGTCTCCTGGGTAACCTTCAGTGAGGTGAGGACTTATATGGGTCATTATGACTTTTGGGCCATCTACATACGTATTCCAAACCACCTAGAAAACAATATAATTGGGGTCATGTTCACTTCGGTATAAAAATAGGTGGGTACTTAAGCATACTGGTACTTACCTGATCTAACCCTGTGGCTCCTCCATTTATATGGTGCCGTTCCAAATAATTTGGAGTTAGCCAGTACTGCTTATTGTTCAACTGAAAGGTACTATTTTTCACAATACCTGACATTCGACCTATAGTGGCCCCTATGTAATATTTTCTGTTGTAGATGTAACCTCCCAGATCATCAAATCCTGAAAAATGCATCCTCTTATCTCCCAAATTGTGCATGCTCTTACCTGGTTTAGCTGCTGAATTACTGGTCCACAAAACGCATACGTCAGGTTGGAATGCTGACCTGTTACTTGCCAATAATAGTACCTAAGACAATATCTTCAACATCCCCATTTCTGTCTGGAAGCTTCATTGATGTTATCCTGGCCCCATAGTTGATCACTTGTACTTGAATTTTATTCTTATTCTTCCACGTATATCGTTTGATATTATGGAACGTCCCTTTAGGATCCCAGTATTTTCCGTAGACATCCTCTGTTACTGTAACTGTATTCACACAATTCTTTTCACTATTTTTACCATTCGCGTGGGGTTTTTGAGAATCTTTTGGTTCATTCTTTGGAGGAGGTTTGACTTGCACATTTTCGCCATCTTCAATTTTCACCAGCTTCTCGGACGGATTCTCAGATATGGCGCTCAGTTTGTTTGCATCTAACTCCATTAGTGTCACAGGAATTTATATGCGAGGTTACTAAATTTGAGAAAATCAACGGGAAATGTTGACAGGCATCAGATAATATTCAAACCTATTCTTGACTTCGTTTGTCAGCTACGTTTGTCAGATCCCATTGTCTCTCGATCTTTCCCCGTACTCTTTCTATCTTCAGGACTTCTCAGGTCACCATGAGAGGTTTTGTTCAATTCCCCTTGAATCTGGTCCGACCACCTCACTAGCGATCTTCCACGACTTCTTTTTCCCTAAGCATCTCAGGATATGATTAACCTTTCCAAGTAATGGTTTTCTCTTCTAACTACGTGTACCATGAATTCTAAAGCTCACATCAAATCAAGCATATGGTATATAATCTCGGTTTTATTCTTTATCCATCGATAGTAGATGCACTCATTCTGTGCACTGAATATGGACCATGAAGCATCTGCCTCCAGCTTATGTTTCTTTCAGATTTTCGGAGTACTCAGGTTTCAGCACTGTACAGAAATATGAAAAACATTAGCACTCGCAATAGTTTTATCTTGGCCATGTTGGTTATTGAGAAATCCCTCCATATTAGAGTCAATCATCCTGTTTCATGTTTACCATATTTATTCTGCACTCAATTTCTGATTTGCAGCAGCCATCATTACTAACGATAGATCCCAGCGAGGTCTATTTATTTAGAACCTTGAAGGGATCCAACGCACCAGTGAAATGAAGCACTTAAATTTATCTACCACCATGATTTTAGTTTTAGCTCTGGGTATCTCCAGGCTGCACCTTCTTCTCTTTTTATCACTTAGCAGTTCTACCATTTCTGTTTCATTGGAGACGATTAGAGAGATATCATCGGCAAGAACAGGTTGAAAAATCTCAAGTCCTTCTATAGATTTTCCTCCCTCCGAATCATTTTTGTCAAACTCCAGTAGCTGTATTGAAAGATGTGGATTGCTATTTATCACTCAACTGGTCCCTATATCAGACCTCAGCCAATGTTGAGGACTCTCACCGTTATCCTGGCCAAATCCTCGACTTTTTCTCTACCACGTACTCCACAGCATCCAAGGACTCAAACAACGGGCCCTAAACCCTAGAAAGCAACATTACATAATTGAACCAGAGCTGAACCACTTTTTGCTTATTATGGCTTTTTCATTTACAGTTGATCGAAGAAAAGATTGAAGAAGCCGACACTGCAGTCTACAACGTTACAGGGTGTTGTGTAGAGGCACAACTGAAGAGTGTGTGTCTGCCTCTATGCTCTTACAATGCCAAAATGTCCGACATCAAGCTACTCGCTGGAGTTTGCGGGGCCGAGTTCCATAAAATATTAAGGTAATTACAATCTTCAATCGTAGTTGATGTAGGATTACCAAAGGCCAATCAAAATAGTTCAGCTTCAAGAAGTCATAGTTTTTCATGGGTTCCAGACTAGAACTGATATCGTTAGGCACTTGAAGGCAGAGAAACTGTACCAACTTGAGCAGGCCTCATGACTTCTGGAACAATATTGTAGCTAGGAAAACCGAAATTTTAGGCGGCTCCTAGAAAAGCAAGATCTTAAAGATCATACAGCCAAATAGCCAAATATTGAAAAAAACCATGCTTGTTTATGTTATCAGTATGTTAAAGTACAGCTCGTTAAGTGTAGGAAGAGATATGAGGATTTGCTGGGATTGCGCACACGAGAGAGGGAGAACGCATTCGGAGCAAAAGAGATGGCACGTACAATACGTGTCATTCGATCTCGGGTGGTACAGTCTGCGTCCTAAATTAATAAAATAATTTCAGTAATGGAATCCGTATTATGAGAAGCCTGTTTTTTTTTAATCGAAACTGTTGGCATGTGTCAAAAGGAAACCAAAACAATTTATTCCATAAGAAAAGTACTGCACGCTATGTACCTATAAGACTGAAATTGATTGGTACTCATTCTATTTTTAACAGTTAATAATTTCAATTAATAAAGTAAGCAAGGTCAGAAAACTAACATAGATACAGTTGGCAATATTTTGAAAATTTATGGTTTCACAGATGATCAAATCTTTAAAGTTCGGAATAGGAATCTGAGCTACTTAAATCTTCGGTTTTGCTATCGCTATCTTCGTCTAGGTTTATTATTATTTGATCTACAACTAAGTCGAGTACTGGTTCCATTTCCATATACTGCTTCTCAAAAGCTTTGGCTTACCAATATCGCTTTTTCCATTCCTCTGTGAGATAAGACGAGAAAAACTCGTCGCAAAATTTGTCGACAGTCTTGAGATTAAAATTTACATTTCTCTCAGCCAAATATTGTTTCAAAGATGCCAATACCAACTCAATGGGGTTCAAGTCGGGGTAATATGGTGGTAATCTCAAAACAGAACGACCTTTTTCAACCATCATCCTGTCGGTTTCATAAGTTATATATGCCGGCTTATGCATTTTGATAAGGCTATACAAATCAATTTTCAACATGTCGTCAGTGAAATGTATGTTTTTTGCCTTGGCCATTCTTTCATATGATCCTTCTTAGAGAACATAGTAGGACATTTGTCATCTGAACATTACGGTACGGAGCGTTGTCTATAACCTAAACACTATTTGGTGGTAGGTTGGAAATCAGTTTATCCTGAAGCCATTTTTTACAGTTACTATAGTTGATCTCACTATTATACGTATAATCACCCGACTTACTATTGGATTTGAATTTCAGATATGCATTTTCCACGAAACCATTTTCACTACCAGCATGCACAATAATAAATCTTTGTCCTTTTGAAACTGGCCTGTAAGGCCCTAATTGGTATTATCGCTCCAAGTCTTTTCATGTGTTGGATGAATGTTTCGTCCATACAAATTATAGGACGATTTTTTTCTCTATATTCTTTCATCCTTCTCAGAAAATTTCACCTGAGATGCTGAATCTCTCGTTTCTCCATAAGAAGTCTTCTATTAGTTATTGCCATCCTCCAACGAAATCACATTGTCCTTATCACTTTCCTTAAAGTTTCATGTGATTTTTTTTATACTCCAACTACCACGAATGCCTAAGGCCTAAACACCCATGGGGTACCGTGGGGCTAGTGTAATTCGTGTTCTTGAATAAATTTCCTGTGTATGCGCCGCAAAGTTGGAACCTTCTTTTCCGTTATGTAAAAATTCATTATAGATCAACGAAGCCGTCCTCTATCAAAGTCGTCGAAATCAGATTTCGGAGTGACTCTTCGCCTTTTTTGTTTGGTGTCGAAAGAGATGCCTAAGCACCTTCTTCAAGAGATTTCATTTCGCGAGAAATCCTCCTAATAGCCGATAGACTAACTCCCGTGGCCATCGCTGCACGCTCCTGAACTTTCTCCAAATCTTTAAGAGGTTTATTTCATTCTGCTTCTTATTGTATAAAGAATATAAAATTTGCTACAACCTCCATAGCTTGTCCTGATAAAACTTTACGTTGTAATTTGGATTTAAAATCCATTATAAACGAGTAAACCTCTTAGCACACCAAGGAATAAATAGCAACAATCAATAGGGTAAAATTCGTATTCGAACAATACATACAATTCACAGATAATAAGTAATAAAGTTATCTCACTGCCTGACAATTTTTCTCCTGAATGTACGCTAACTAGTCTAGACATGACAAGAGACTACTGCTTCGTCAGGCGATTGAGCCGCTAGCCACTGCGCACCTAGAAGACGTGACATTCAAAAATTCGCATCTCTTCCTACACTTGACGAGCTGTATGAAGGTTACCTTTCATAAATAATATTCTCCAAATCCGCCTCATCTCTTTCTACAGATGAGCATGCTTCGACAAATAACTTCAGTATCCTTTTCTCGTAATGCGGCTCAATTGCACAGATTATTTGATAACAAACTGAAGAAGTGCCTACAAGATTAATTCGAACCTTGTATTGCAAGGCAGGGAGGCTCTGGACAGTAAAGTGTAATGTTATGGCGGATGCTCTCGTACAAGCAGGATCAGCAGGCAAGCTTGTTGGTCCTAGGCCAGCCCAAGAGGTGCCCACGCAAAGAGTCAGGAGAAGAGTTTGAAATAAAGAAGCATCTATAGACATCTCCGTCAGAGAAGGGAGCTCATCGTAGGGTCCAGTGTTATGGATAGACGCTTTTGCTTATCTTTGGATAGAGCCGACCTAAGGACTGCTGACTGACCATAACACGATGATGCGTCACCTGCATATCTGAGTGCTGCAAGGTGGCGGAAGAGTCCTCGGCGCATGTTCTGTGTCGCTGTGAGACTCTGAGCTACTACAGACAAACTATACTGAGATCCAACACTTTGGGTCTCCAGAATCTTAAGGAGTGGGGAGTCATGGCTATACCTTACTAGAAGGGCGGAGCTTGAGGCTTAGAATATGTAGTGGTGCGTAAGGGCCCGTTATTTATTTATTTATTTATTTATTTATTTATTTATTTCCAACAGGTGAAACCCAATTACAGGAAACGCTGAAAAAATAGCAATTAAAGAGACATGGTTCTTGGACTTAAATCTATAGTATCACACATTCTAAATAAGATTGGATGATCTATAACAGTTAATAATCGTTGCACAACTGTCACTGTAAATATCACACGATTCAGTAACACTGTTCATGACGCAGCACATGAAATTAATTGGCGATTTTGTCATAACATTTGTACGGCCAGCTTGACAATAGAATGCCATTTGTTGTCGACTCCCTAGCCTTGGAACGCGGAAACATATTTTTTCAAGTAAATTTTGACAGTCAATTTTGTTGTGAATGAGGCCATACAAAAACGACAAAGCAAATATGTTTCGTCTTGTTGACAGTGAATCCAAATTGAAAGACTCTAATAGGGCACTATGGTCACAACCTCTTTCTGGATAAGAACCTGTGCATTTAAGGTGAAAATACTTTACAGCTTTACGTTGAATGGCCTCAAGGATCACGACAGAATTTTGGTATATAGGAGACCAGATCAGAGTTGCATACTCCAACTTGCTCCTGACAAGAGTAAAAAATAAAGTTATTAATGTATCAACATTGGAGAAACCCTTCCAGTTTCTGATACAGAAACCAAGTAGTCGAGTGGCAGCCGACGAGAGTTATGTGGCATGTGCGCTGAATCATGGTGGCCGTTATGCCCCTAATTTTTTAATTCGTTCATTAATCCATTAATTGATAAATGTTCGGTCGACAATTTCAAATCATTGAAAATTGGTTTCAAATTTGATTAACGAACTACCTTCCACTGAAATGACTCTTTAAATAAGACTCAGTAACTGAGGGTGAGGGAAATAAGAATGTCATAGCTTAAGCATTCATCAGTGTGTACTTACCCTTGCTGTACTCAAAGTATCCTTACTTTGCAGGTGTGGTGCAGGAGGCAGAAACCACCTGTCATGCTGCAATCGCCGTGGAGTCCCTTCAGGATGTCTCTCCCTTTGCAACGGCGTCATCGTCGACTCCCTGATCGCCACTGCTACAACTTGTGTCTCTTACATCGGAAACATCGCTCAGTGCTTCGAGGAAGGCACCGGATTCCTTCCAGGACCCGTATCGGGATTACACGCAGTCGTGGTGGACGAACATAGCATTTTGTTGGAGTGGAACCCACCGGAGAACTCGACTAGCGTCAGGGATTATGTGGTGCACTATCAGAAAGTGGATAATACGTCCATGCATGAAACGCTGCTGAGGTTAGATAACGTGAGTATTTGTTGATTTGTTTAGCATGATTGATACAGTTACATCCTTTTAAAAAATTACAATTACATGAAATACAAATATTCAGAACTACAAAACGTGCATCTGTAAGAATTTTTACTGTCCATGAAATGTTCCTTTAATTTTCTTTTAAGCATTTTTAAATTTCGAGTAGACTTTATGTTGTTATTTAATTCAAGTAATCCCTACTGGAATATTGATTTGCTAGTTGTATTAGCATTGCAGTTTTGTAAATGGAAATCTATATTTCCTCTTCTATAATAATTGTGGCAACAACTATTGAGTTCTACGTAATAAAATATTGTGGCAAAACATGATGTTTTATTTTAAACAAGTAAATAACCATACATGTTATTTTTATATTCATTTACTGCAATTCTTATAAAATGGATTTTATTTTGGTGTACTTATTTGTATTCAATATTATTCTCATATCTTTATTTTGTGGGTCATCTAATTTTGAGAATATATCTCCATTGGCAGTGAACAAGATAGTTGAACAATATAGTAAATGCGGTAGAATAATTATTGTATTAACTTTTTTTGAATATGTACTCAGACTATGAGAAGCCCTATAGTAATTTGTTTTTTTTTTGCAGTTTTTTAAATAACGAATTCGTAGTGATCCTCAAACTTCAGTTTACTATATGCCCAAATATTTAATTGATTCAACTTTTTCAATTATTTCGCCATTTATATAAAGTGTGATAGTCTTTTCATTTAAGCAGCATTTAGCATACATTTTGTTTTAGGAGCATTCAATTTTAGTTGATTTACACTTAACCGATTTGTTTTGTCAAGTCAGAATTTAGCACCTTTGAAGCGTCTATATTTTCATCTGATATGTATCTTAATGTATTATCATCCGCAAAAATCTGATTTTCCAATAATCTAAAATATCATTAACGTATAAAATAGAGATTAGTGGACCCAGTTTACTACCTTGCGGTACACCAAAAAAAATATTTTTTGAGCTGAATGGTGTAGAGCCAATTTTGTGTTTCTGTGAAGCAATTTTGTAAGAAACTTATCCCTGTCAATAGTTTCAAACGCCGTTTTGAAGTAAAAAAACACTGTTACGGTATGTTTCCTATTGTCCGTACATCTCCGTCAGTCCTCTAAAACCGTCGGTATTGCTGCTTCAGTTGAGTGTTTCTCCCCAAATCCAGCTTGAAATTTGTATGAGATAACTTTTCCGTTGACAAATTAATGTCTTACCAACTCTTCACACCTTTACTTTATTATTGAATGGAATTTCAGGTTTGCAAGTCGTTATTTCAATTAATGGAGAGAGTCAATGGTTTTATAGGAAACAAGAAAACTTCTAAACAAGTGATTACGGGCAAAGCCTACAAACTTATCTTTGTAATTGAACGCGTTGTTTGAAATGGACGAGCTTTGTACCTAGAATACGCAGCCACGTTTGATGAAGCGTTTTCAGTAAAATAAGCATGTTGTTATTTGAATCGTTGTTGCGTTTCGACAGGTGGTTCTTTTATTGCCATTTAGTAAATTCGTATTCTTCATGGATTCAAGCCAGTAAGGCACTGATCGGTAGAATACCGACAACAAAAGTAGACCGTATTTTCAATTTTATTATATAAACGCTGATTTTATATCTAACATTTCTATTTATTGCAGCAACTTAATAGCACCAGTACAACAATGACAATCACGGGGCTGCAAGAGAATCAACTCTACCACATATTCGTGGTGGCGCGCAATGAAAACGGCACTTCTCTACCTTCGTCAATACTTGAAATAAATCTAGTCAACTCAGGTTAGTTTCTTTGTTTGATATTCATTTAGTATGATTGCTACAATTACATTCTTTTAAAAAACTAAACAATTAGATAAGATACAGATATTTAGAAAAAAATAAAATTTGCATCTGTAAGAATTGTCACTGTCCGTTCCTTTAATTTTCTTTTAAACATCTTCAAATTAAAGTCTTTATATCAATATTTAGTTTATTAAATTCAAGTAATCCTTTCTGAGATATTGATTTTGTAAATGAAAATCTATAATTATTTAGACGTGGTAATGATTATGCAATTCTATGTAGTGTTCTAAATGAACAGTATAGTAAATGCTGTAGAATAACTGTATTATAAACTATTTTCTTGGAATATGTACCAAGACTATGAGAAGCACTATAAAAGTAATTTGTTTCTTTTTGACAATTTTTTAAATAATGTATTCATGGTGATTCTCAAACTTTAGTTTACAATCAATATATAGAGTGACTCCGAAAGGTTGCGAAATCTCGAAACTGGAGATACTACAGACCAAAATATGTGAATTGATCTAAACATACCTTAGTCTAAAAGTTGATAGTTTGCGAGATACCCTGCCAGACTTACAATTTTATTTTTTATTTTTCCTTATTGCTTGAGAAGTATTTCAGATTTTGGCATAAAACTCGGTATAGGGAGGTTTACTAGTATGAGAAACAAGAATCCGTTATTTTCTATGGCCAAACTTCTAGAAGTCGCCACTTACAGTACTAGTTCGGTAAATAACTTATCATAACTTTTTTGTGCTACCCTGTATACTATAACTGACCGAAAAATTTTATTTTTTCGCATTTCCACAACAAAAAGGGTGTATTTGTTAGCAGTGTCTAAAACTAATAGTTTTCGAGATATTTGTTTTTAAAAGTTACAATGCATTATTTGTACCATGATAATACATTTTTATAACATAATAATCAAGTTGCTTTGGATAATATCTGAGTAGCGTTGCTACGGTTTCTAATGTTTATCATAATATAGCTTTAAACTTCATGAATAATTTTAAGTTGACAATAAGTTTTTAAACACCATGGGGTATACGTTTGATGAATATTCAGATATGCATTTAATGTACGGATTGGCAAGATGTAATGCGTGTAATTTATCCCTATCAATAGTCTCAAACGCACTTTTGAAGTCCAAGAACACTGTTACTGTATGTTTCCTATTGTCCATACATCTCCTCTAGTCCTCTAAAGCCATTTGTGTTACCGTTTGATATCTATTCATAAATTATTTCTGCAAAGACATTTTCAACATCTGGCAGAACATTTATTGGCCGCATATTGGCATACAACTGGAGTTATGGTACAACACTTCAGCTTTGTTGGAAATTCGCCTCGTTTTAAACAGTAATTTATCAGGATTAATATTCTCGATCCAATAATATTAAAACATTCATTAAGCACACTTTTAGACAAAATATGTAGACGAAGCGTATTCCATTAATGAGTAGTCTGAGCCAATAAATATCACCTTTTTATTTTGTTATTTAATCAACTATTAGTTTTTCCGCTAGTTACACACTTACAAAAATTTATATGGCTTGGTTGTCTTTAATCGGGCTTGATTCTGAATAAGCTTCAACCGTTGAAATTGATTTCGAATGCGCCTTGTGACGATATACTTTATTCGCTATGATGATTTTGACATCTGATTATATTGATATTCTATATTCAAATTATCACGGCAGTCTAAAAATTATCATAGTATACCGTCACAAGGCGCCATCGAAATCAATTTCAACGGTGGAAGCTCACTTAGAATCAAGCCCATGGTTAGGCAGTAGAAAGTTGTGGTGTTGTGCTTGACTGCGACTTTCTGGATCTCATCAATAACCAGAGAGTCAAAATGCAATGAATATCCCTGTAATTTTATTTTGGAGCG
The DNA here is from genome assembly GCA_963669975.1 of Acanthoscelides obtectus. NCBI lineage: Eukaryota > Metazoa > Arthropoda > Insecta > Coleoptera > Chrysomelidae > Acanthoscelides > Acanthoscelides obtectus. The sequence continues at coordinate 67,929,632 of CAVLJG010000009.1, forward strand.
TGTATAATTGTGCATAAGACAAAAATAAGATGTTGATGCATGGACTACCGAAACATTTATTTGGAATGTTTTAAAGTCGAAAAGCTTTGTTTTGCTTACAGTCAAAATAATAGAATCCGATTTTGTATTTGCATACTTCATAAATAGTAAGCTAGCATTAGAAGCCAAATTCATAATAAATATTCTTCTTTGTCGTTTGTCGCATTTTAAAGTCGACTATACATGTGTAAGAGCACCATTTATTTTATAATAGTATGGAATCGGATCTCTTATATTCAGCCCTTATCAAGATGACCAGAAGAATAACCATTTATTTTTTCAGATAAGAGCAAATGGGTAAATGGGGTAACGTCACCTCCACACTCGTTAGCTGTTGCAAGTCATAGTGCTACATGGGTCACTATTACCTGGCAGCCTCCTGAATTCAGTCACCCATCTGAGATTATCACTTATAGGTACGTTCCTCGACAATACAAGAACATATTAATTTCGCACAGACTAAGAAAATTGCTATAGCTTCTGAAGGTCAAAGAAAACAAATTAGATCAGCCGTAAGCGGTACGGTTTCCTAGTTCTCATGTCCACATTTTTATGCACGTAGATACGGAATATAGGACAAACATCGAACGCGTTTTTTTTTCACATCGTCTGAACATTATCAGAAAAAGGCGAAACGCCTCACGCATATATTTCTTGTACTCTTATTTTGGGATGTTTAAAACAATGAATTATACCCCATTCGTAGTCCATATACGCCCAGACAAAACACAATATGCCCAAAAGCGAGATTGTACAGGTCCGTATTTTCCTCAATGGTCTTGGAATAATCTAACAAAATAAATGATTATTTTTATAGAAAGAGGTGCACATACTTTTCACAATCCTTTATTGGCTGGAAGTACTTAAATCATCGTCCGACTGGTTAATATTAATTATTACAGGTTCAATTTGAATATCGATCATATTGTCCAGATCCCACATCTTTGTTTTGATTGTCTCTTGAACGTGACGGATGCATTTTTTCCAATGGTTTGCCGTCACTCACAACATCTACAAAAACAGCAACTTGCTACTATTAGGAGTACATTTATTCACATCTACATAAAGGTGAATATGTAGCATCACTATACTTTGATTTGTCAAAAGCATTCGATACCATCCCGAAAGACTACCTGCAAGAGAAATTAGAGACACTAGGTATTCGTGGTACACCCCTGAAATGGATTATATCCTACATGAGTGCACGTAAATTCCAAGTTAAAATCGGAACAGTTAGATCGAATACAACGGATCTTGGTTTATGGGTACCACAGGGTTCTGTCCTAGGACCGCTAATCTTTCTTCTATAGGTAAATGATCTGCCGCTTTATATGACACGCAAGAGGGTAACTATGTTCGCTGACGATACGACGATAACGAATCCTCAAGAGCTTCAACATAAAGTGGCCCATGTTGTTGATGAATTTAGTGACTGGTGTCAACGTAATAGGCTGATACTAAATGAAGGCAAAACCGTCATAATGAACTACGCCATTCAAAAACATCTACCTAACGACTTTTCTATACTTCCTGGTACTAAGGCTTTGAACTGCGCAAAGCTCTTGGGTACTTACTTTGACTCATAGCTATCTTTTTCTGACCATATTGAAACTGTGTGCCAAAAACTTAATAAGGCATACTTCGCCTTATTACAACCAAAAGACACCTTAGACGATAAAGGACTAATGACGGTATATTATGCATTAGCATACTCACACGTAAGCTATAATATCATGGCATGGGGCAACAGTGTTGACAAAGACAGAGTATTTGTAGGACAAAAACGACTAATACGCCTACTTTTCAATATTCCGCCTAGAAATACATGTAGAACCACATATAAATCTAAGAAAATTTTAACTGTACCTTGTGTCTCCATTTTTAAGTGTATTTTATACGTTTGGAAAAACATGTACCAGTTCGAGAGTCTAGGGCAGTACCACACATATAATACCAGAAATAGTACTACATTAACTGTCCTCAAACACAACACCAGTCGCTTCAAGCGCTCACCTCATTACAACTGTGTAATATTTTATAATAAGCTGCCTCAACATCTTAAAATATAAGAACATACAAACATTTTAAATATGAAATGAAATCGTTTTTATCGAGTGAAGGGTTTTATACGATTGGTGAATTTTTAGAACACAAGTACAAATAATATAATTAAATATCAGTTACCTAATATTTGTGCATGTCTTGGCATGTTAAAGCTACTTTCTATCAATAAGGTTTTTGCTGTGATGTTTTATTTGTTTATTTATTTGCTTATTTATTTTTTGGTCTTTGTAATGACCTGCCATATATACTTATGTATCAACATGGCCAATAAATACTACTACTACTAAATAATTTCTTCTCCATAAAATAATCTCTTGGCTGTCCATCAAAATACTGTTTCTGACCGTTTTCTAAACTCAAAATGAAGTTCTTTGGGTAAACTAAAGAATGTGGTCCTTTGAAAGTAGGCAAGCCTTCGTCACTATTGACCTCCTGTAATACTTTGTCTATGGTGAGAAGTTCTTGCCTTTCAAAAAATTGATGGACCTTGCATCTGATGGCATTCCGATCAAAGTCATTAACTGTATCCAACAGCTTCGTATAATGAAGCCCCTTGTGTGGTGGAGACAATTTTTTGTTTTTTTTTTTATATTCTTTAACAATGTTGAAAATTGTTTTAGGACATAAGACTGTTTTGTTCGCTACACGTCTTTCAATATCGTCAATTTTCATTTCAGGATGCTCTAAAATTTCCCTCTTATAAACTTTTGCCTGAATATATTATACTAAGTGACATATATAAATCCGAACACCCAGTTTAAATGGTTTTATTTTAATAAAAGTTGGAGAATGTATTTATCTTACTGTAAATAACAAGTGAAAAAAATGTCAGCCTTATCAGTTGGACATTCCGGTTTTTATACTGCTTTTTTTTAATTCACAAACGCTCTAAAAATGAATATTTCAGCCGCAGTAAAGAATCAACGTTGGCGGATTTTGGTTCTTGACATCCTTTACGATCGGTTACGATGCCTAGAGTACGGAGACCTGTACGATTTCGTCAACTTAGTGAGTTTGATAGGGGCCGTATAGTGGGACTTCGGGAAGCTGGACTCCTTTCGGGCAATTGCAGTTAGAGTGCAAAGAAGTGTAGACGCTGTGGTTAGGTGTTGTCAGGCATGGCTTCGAGAAGGCCGTACGCAAAGAGCAAGGGGTACGGGACGCCGCCGTAGAACAACAGACCGTGAAGATCGCCGCCTAAGATTATTGGCCTTAAGGGACCGTTTCTCCACTACCAGGTCCATTGCAAATGAATGGTTTGCAGAACACGGAAGACCTATTGGCATGCGAAGTGTTTACCGACGAATGAGAAGTTTTGGCTTGTTTTCATACCGGCCACACTGGGTCCTCCCTTTAACTCGAGAACACCGACGTAATCGCCTTGAGTGGTGCAGACAACGGTCACTCTGGGATCAGGAATGGAACAGTGTCTTTAGTGACGAGTCTCGATTTTGTTTAGGCATGCGCGATGGTCGTGCCAGGGTTAGAAGGCGACGTGGTGAAAGGAGGAGTCCACAGTTTTTTGTTGAAAGACATGTTCATCACACTGTTGGAGTTATGGTTTGGGGTGCTATAGCTTATGGTTCCAGGTCACCTTTAATCTTCATCAGAAGAAGTTCTAGAACCCCATCTTTTACAATATCTTGACACCCTGGCAGATCCAACTTTCCAACAAGATAATGCCCAACCACATGTTGCAAGAGTCACAATAGACTTCTTTCAACATAATGATGTCACATTGTTACCATGGCCACCAAGATCTCCCGACTTATCCCCAATTGAGCACGTGTGGGATATGAAGGGTAGGAGATTGCTCAATTTGCAACGTCCTCCTCAGACTCTAGAAGCACTTCGAGAGGAGTCGGTGGTTGCCTGGAATGAGATACCACAGGAGGACATTGACCACCTGATCAGAAGCATGCCTAGGCGCGTTGGAGAATGCGTAGCACATCAGGGTGCATCCACACATTATTAAAGGTCAAAGGGCTTTAAAGCAGTGCAATCATTTTGAAATTTTTATCATTTACTTATTATGCTTCATTAAGTACTTATACAAAATTTTATCAAAATAAAACCATTTAAACTGGGTGTTCGGATTTATATGTCACTTAGTATACAAATGTCCCTTCTTGTCACGTTTTCGGGCAGGAGACATCACTGAAGAGCAAGCATCGCTGAAGGAAGCATTTGAGAAATATTCTCAGTTAACATATAAACACACACTATCTATACACGGAATATAAATAGCAACGACGCCGGCGACCCCGAGCCTGAGTTCTATCCTGTCGACTCCTGCACTTGTTCGTAGTTTTATGGCCGATTGACCAATGCTATTGCAAAGCTTAGGCGGCTGCCGCTTTGCCGCGCAGCATCTTTGTTGTACCGGGGCGTAAATAGACTACGAATAGGGTATAATTCATATTTTGGAAGCGTTGGAGCAGCTACAATTTACAGGCAAACAGTGAGTTTGTTCTGACTTCACTACTGAGTTTCTTTGTCAGACCCATTAAAGCTTCAAGTTTAACCTGCTTATACTTACGTAGTACATCACGAACGATGCGATGCGACAATGACTAAAACCACTAACGTTTTACTCGGAAAATCACTTAAAAAATTCCTTGATTGGCTACTCTATACTTCGAAGATTCACCATTGTCGTGTATATTATAAATTTAAATGACAATAGTATTCCTAGATATATGAGTAAGTCTTCTTTGTGGTGTTATAAGTTAATGATCCTGAATGATTCAGCAAAAATACCCCACTGTTACATGTTAATGTGATGCGACCAAATTAATCCTTTTCACATTAGCTATCTTTCTCATTAGTTCGTGGAACTATGCAACTACAGCACATAAGCATAATAGGTACGTCTTTCTAGAAGGCCGCGAGTCTCTTCACGGTTAATCAATGATTTTGTACACCTAAAGAGTGATCAAAGTTCTATACAGGTATAATAAATGCACTTTGCTTTACACCAAACAAAAATAAGCTCCTGTAGGTTCTTTTTGGTATAACGACCACATTCCTGGGCTGACTTTCGCTTTCATACGTAGAGGATGTTATTTCCTTTGATGATGGAATGCTATTGTCATCAAGACCGTCAGTATCTCCCAGATACTCTACCGTAACATGCATATTTATTGGAACTACAAAGTAGTTATAAGTGAGAAAAGTTTGAAATATTCCAAATGAAAGTTTGTTCGATGCGAAGATGAATAGAACGTTTCTCCATTATTATCACAGTTCTGCAGACTAACTTTATTGTGATGAGCAAATTTTCGCTATGTTGTTATAATATAGGGTGGCCGATATGTAACTGACTGGCTTGTACCTTGAATATTTGTGAAATGAAATAAAAACTGTGAATCGACAAGGACTTAGTGATCGTTGGTGGATGACACGAAGGTTCTCTAATCCTCAGATACGACAATCCTGCTTATTAACAAATCCGTTCACATCGAAGTGGGCTTCATCGCTCATTATCAGTTGTCGGTAAAAATCGTTATTTTGCCACCCACTGAAATTCGGGTATCAAAAATGGCGCGCAATTTAAATCAGTCATTTATACATTGGCCACCCTGTATAATATTTTCTTTAAAAGTATTATGATAGGTTACATTTTTCCGTTTTCAGGTTATACCACAAGTCAACGACGGAAGACAAATTCAACGTAAAGAACCTAACGCTGACATCCTACATGATCAGTGGTCTAAGTCCGAACACTCAATACATCGTCTACGTTGTGGCTGTGACATCCAAGGGTGATAGCATGCCGTCAGAAACATTGATTGCTTGGACTGATCCTGCTTATCCTGCTTTTGTGGAGGTAAGCTACGCATTGTCTAAACAAATCGTTAATAAAAGAAACATGAAAAATTTCAAAAGCCTTTGACGATGGCATAATGGAACTCACACATAACTATTTTTTTCTTTTTCAGCCCCCCACCGTACATCCTATCAACCTGGTAATAGAAGGCAGTAGCATGACAATCCTCTGTATAGCAATGGGAACACCGATGCCGACAATATCCTTGTATATCTCCGGACGACTGGTGAGACAGGAGACTACGAGGCATATGGTTACAGTGATAAACAACGTTACCAAAGACATGGACCAAATATCCTGCTATGCCGACAATGGCTATGGAACACCAATGCAAGCATCAAGAAAAATCACTATCAGCCGTAAGTAAAACCATTTCTCGTTGAAACTAGAACTAGAGGAAGTCTCAAAAAAATTATGGATTGTATGGAGAACTGCATGAGAGACGCACAAATTAGGAAAGTGGTATATCAAAGGAAAAAGCCAACACTCTGGTTTTCACAAATATTTGTAGACTCTAAATTGACGCGTGATAATGACTATAAAAAGTTTATGATCACTCAAACTGAGGAAGATTGGATACAATATAAGAAATCAAGAAACAAGTGTTTAACAAATCTTAGGAACGAAAAGAAAAAATATTGTGAAAACAAAATCGATAGCAATAAAAATAACAGTAAAATGATGTGGAAAACACTAGGAAGAATGAATTATCAAGAATGTGCTTCAATGATGGTATGGTAACACAAAAAATATTGATTGCAGAACGAATGAACGCTTATTTTATAGAAAGTATAAATGAGATATGGAATCAATCGAAGATGGGGATCCAAATCTATGTCACTGCAAGTTACTTATAATTCTTCTATGACACAATTCCAAACACTAAATATCAGCCATCTTTCAAAAGCTATTACAAGATTGAAATCGAATAGAAATCCTAGTGAACATCTTTCAAAAATGGATATGAAGGAATGATTGGAGAGAAGTTGTTATTGTTGGTAAATCAATGTTTAATCTATGGCGAATTTCCCCAAAATTGAAATGTTCTACAATTACTCCTGTTCCAAAAAAGTGCAAAATTCTGAGTTATACAGGGTTTGTCCGGAAAGTAATAGGACTGAGTCGATTTAAAAAAAATTATTGAGCCAATCGTTACAACTCTTTAGGTCCATTACTATTTATTTTATATATTAACGATATTCCTGATATTTATACTGCAAAATTTAACTATTTGCTGATAATACATTAATATATATAGGGTGACTTTGAAGTTGAGTCATTAATTTTCAGATAATGATTGTAGAAGGAAGATAAACCAAAATGTGTGTGTAAAAATAAAAAAAAAAATAAAAAAAAATTTTACCTTGTCTTATAAAGTATCCTCCCGACAAGTATTTCAGTGCGGACCTGTATTTGATCGTGAGGTCCCCTGTGAGGTCTTAAGTCACCTGATTCACGAGCCCGTTGTACTACATTAACAAAGGCAGGGGTTGGTTGTACTCGATTGGGAAACCGATCCGCATAAACATGTGCCATTTTTTATTTCGTTTGAGCCACGCAACAGACACTATTCACACGCGTTACCGACTGACACTGACTGTATGTATAACTGAACTGTATAAAATAATTGTAAAAACATCGTTCCAAATTCTTTCGCTTTTTTGTTTCCGATGCGATGAACGGATAAGGCGGATTATATCTGTTGTTGCAAAACACGAGCACATAATATTATTATTGAGACACGGCGGTACTCAAACTTCCAAAGGGCTATAACTTTGTTACTTTAATTTTACCAGAAACATGGTAAAGGAAAAAAACATTTCTTTTGATCAGATCTACTCACTGTTAAAATAAATGACTCAACTTCGAAGTCACCCTGTATATATATATATATATGTATATATATATATATATATATTTTCTCTATCTCTAGATATATCAAATAAAGACATTGAATCTGAAATAGAGCTGTTAAATAATGATATAAAAAACGTAATAAATTGGTTAAATGTAAATAAACTCAAACTAAACACAAACAAAACAAAATATATGCTAATAGGAAAATCTTTAAATCAAAATACGATAAATCTTACAATTAATCATGAAAAATTGTGTCAATCGAATCATTCAAATATTTGGGCATATACGTAGACAGTAAATTAAAATTGGAAGGGTACTATGAATATATTATTTTAAAAATATCCAAGAAATTAAATTAATGTTATAGAATTTCGCATAGCCTAACCGTTTATTCTCAAAAACTGTGTACAACACTATCATTCTTCCTCATTTGTTATATTTGTTCACTGCAAATGTATTTTCAATATTACAAATATTACAAAAAAAAGCTATGAGAATCATCTTACATAAAAATAAATATACTAGAATAAATTTTATGCTGAAAGAACTACAATGGTTGAACATCAAAAATTGTATAGCCTACTTGGTTTCCATTTTCATATTCAAATTAAAAAATCATCTACCAAATCACTTATAAAATTTTATTGCATTGAACAATGAGTGCCGCAATTATTCTTCTAGAGGAAGTATAGACTTTCATTTACAAAACTACAGTAGTAATATAAGGAGCAAGTCAGTATTTCAAACGGGATTGTACGAATTTAATAAATTAAGTAGTGATATCAAGATGTGTGTCGGTTTGAAAATGTTCAAAGGGAAATTGAAAAAATATTTCATGGAAAACCAGAATTCATAGTAGTGAAATTTTGTATAAAAATATGTAGTCCTGAGGATATAATATATTTTGTGATATACTGTGTAATATGCATAGTATGGATAGTATGGATATTGTAGCATTAATGCTAGATAAATCTGAAACAAACAGACAAATATTATGAGTCTTATTGTCATTTATATATTTTATTCATGTTTGTATGGTTTAAGTGGAGGAACAGCTTAAGCTAAACTTCGCCCAAACAAAACGACGTATATTATTATAATTTACAATATGCAAGTTAATTTCTTCAACAGATGGACCACATATCCAAGCCAACGGCATAACTATGGCGACACTGGGAGACTCCGTGACCTTGGAATGCAAAGTGGAAGCACAGCCAGAGCCAAAGATGATTTTCTGGAGGAACCACGAGGATCGAACGCCGGTGATACAGGGTGGAAAATACGATATTAGCACGCATCAAATCAGAGACGAGGAGGACAAGTACATCATGAGGTTGACCATCAACAAGATCAACGATATGGATGTTGGAGATTATTATTGTCATGCTGAGAATGCGTTTGGTAGTGCCACGCAACCTGTTTCTGTTAGAATAAGGTAAGATACCCTGACACATGGTTAAAATACGACCATACGTTTCCGTGAAAAAGCGCCGTGAAACGCATTTCTCAAGTTTTATAAAAAATCTACCTCTATCTTCCATGCCAACATAATGAACAAAGCTCTGTATTTTGTGGTAGATTGATACACTGATGTTGGAGTAAAAAAATGACATTTTGAAGAATACAGTCAATCTCAATGGAAAACTGTCGCCAGGTTCGTTAGTTATACGCATCCGGTAAAACAAAAAACGCCTTTTGCTAGACCTAGATATATAGGAATTTCTGAAAAATTTCTTCATCAGTTTTTACTTGGAAATTCTTAATGAAGACTTTCTATGTTCATCCCCTGGGACTATGCGCGAAAGCAGTGCAACTGATGTAATTTGGGACTCCGTTTTCAAACAGAAAACGCCTTTTGCTGAAAATTTTCTTCATCAGCTTTTACTTGAAAATTCTGAATGCAGACTTTCTAAGTTCAACCCCTGGGACTGTGAACGAAAGAAACGCAACTGATGTAACTTCGTACTCTGTTTTCAAAAAGAAAACGCCTTTTGCTGGTCGCTAGATATACAGGAATCTATGAAAATTTTCTTCATCAGCTTTTACTTGAAAATTCTTAATGCAGACTTTCTAAGTTCATCTCCTGGGACTATGAGCGAAAGAAGCGCAACTGATGTAATTTGGGACTCTGCTTTCAAACAGGAAACGCCTTGTGCTGGACGGTAGATATACAGGAATTGTTGAAAATTGTATTCGTCAGATTTTACTTGAAAATTCTTAATGCAGACTCTGTAAGTTCATCCCCTATCAGGAAAAACACTACTGAGGTAATTTGGGATTCTGTTTTCAAACAGAAAACGCCTTTCTTTGGACGCTATCTATATATAGCAATTTCTGAAAAAAAATTTCATCAGCTTTTACTTGGAAATTCTCAATGCAAAATTTCTATGTTCATCTCCTGGGACTCTGAGCGAAAGAAACGCAACTGAAGTAATTTGGGACCCTGTTTTCAAATACCGGCACTCAAGGAATTCTTGCGTGTCGCGAAATTCGATTTGGAGGGAAAAATGGGTCGTTCAGGGCCCCCAATGATCTAGGCAAAAAAAAACTGACATTAAATTCGTGATGTACGTATCCGATTCTATCAAAAGACATGGTTTGCTCAAGATTACAGATACGCAAGAAGTCAACATTTTTCGACAGGATTCCTTCGGGTTTCGACGGTTCTCAAGGCCAATTCCAATTTTTGCCACCCGTTATCTCAGGCGGATGAAGCCCGATGCACAGAGTTAATTTGGGTCGCTGATTTCAGATAAAGAAGTCAAAAAATGCTAAGTGTCGCCAAGCCCTTTTCTAGTAGCGAAATGGGACTTTCTGGGCCTCTTGTCAATCAAACTGCCATCACAGATTTGATTTAGCCAAAAAACGCGTTTTGGTCGGAATTGCAGGTAGGAAAGAATTTTCCAAAAAATTGTCAATATCAAAGGTTCATAATACTGACTTCATTGTGAACGAATTCACCAATTGTAACCGATCACTTTTATGTTGTTTTGCTCAGATTATATTACAAATTTTGTGTGTGAATATGATTCATATAGAAAAAATCTATATAATATAAATGCAAAACCTTTAATTTGGTATCATAGATTAGTAGTGCGGAAAATACATTTACATGCTAGAGTTTTTATAAATTCCATCATGCCTATATGAGTATCTAATAGCCACTCATATAAATCTATTTTTAATAATGACATTGGGCTTACTCTTATATAATATGTGGGCAAATTATATATAACTTTGGATCTAAGTAAATAAATGATTTTAAGTTTATTTCCTTTTTTGATGTTGAAATAAATGTTTATTTTTATTTCTAGTATCGTATTGATAATTTTTATAGCCAGACTAATTTTGGTTTTTGTGGAATTCTAATACAACGTTGTACCAAAATAATTTTTTTATATTCAAAAGTTTTTGTTCTATAAACAGCGATCTGGGAAAATATAATAAAAGTTAGTTATGCATTTTTTTATGAATAATTTTTCTATTATGCGTAAAGGATTTAGATGGTTGTTATCCGAGAATCCACAGATAATAATTTCATAGGTTATGTTGCAGTGTTTGATATTTGACTTTTTATTGAAGTTTCATTCCAAATTTGTTTGTAATATCTGAACTGAACAACAGAAAACTTAGTTTCTTTGTGAGCTTAGAAAAACTTTCTCAAAATGTTCTGTTATAAATGAATACTAAAAAAATACAACTTGAACATCATCTACCTCAATGATATTGTGACAAAATGGTAAAGGAGAAACAGTTTACGGTTCGAACAAATGTATAAATGGTAAAATGAGTCGTTGCTCCTTATCTATAATTCCCGTGCGTTCTCTTACGCCTTTTTGATCACCTTCAGGAACCCAGCCTCTGTGAGCGACGTGAAAGCCTGTTGCGCCGAGCAGAACGTCACCGAACCCTGCATGGACGCCTGCTCGTTCCACCTGGACATGGACGCGGTGATCGACAAACCCGAATGCGTCCCTGACTTTGACAAGTTGATGCGTTGTGCTGCAGACGGCAGCGACCATCGCAGCTGTTGCGCCCACCACAACGTGCCCAGAAGGTGTTTGGACTGGTGTCGGGGAGAGCCGGTGCTTAACAGCAAGATATGCGTGCTTAGTTATACGAAGCAGATTATGACTTGTTTCCACGAGGGCAGGTGAGTACACGATACACGTACACTGAAGATAGGATGTTGCGCATGTTAGCGGAGCTTCGTGACGTCACTCAGAGAGTTGTCGGCTCGTGGTTATTAGTGGCAGGATTGGCATAACGTTACTGCAGTACACGTGTATCGTGGAATACTACAGTATATTCAGATAAGAGATAGACCGAACATAAACAAGACCACGTGATCATCGAACGCTGTAACATTCGGCAGGGACGTATTAAGAGTCACGCAGTACATATTTTAGATAGTAGATGCTGCTTTGCGTAACTTTGTAGTAAATTAGCACAATTCGCTTCATCCAATGATTTAACAATACTTTTGCGATGTTTACTGGTCATTGGCTCAGAAAAGGTGTGATTTTTTTTGTATTGTCTTAACACATTAAACACTGATGCGCGACACACCCCAACTTTGTGAGAAACCTTCACAACAATTTCTTTGATGGTTGATGCCTCGTTCTCCTCGCGCTCGATCTTATATATATTCAAAATGACCTCTTTCATTTCTGCACTCAGGATTCTTTTTTTAGAGCGTTTCCTAGGTGGACTACAGGAGTTTACAACTTCATCGGCAGTATCTGTACTACTGGGCATTTTGCGCAAGCAGTTGATAACAATAACAATCAATAACAAGGTATAACAATAACAACGACAAACTCAACAACTTAATAAGATAACAAACGAAAACGACCAAAGAAATATCAAATTGCAATGATGCACACGACATACGTAACACGTCTGAACCTGAATGTGACTCTGCCTTGATACGACTGCTCTGCCGCTCGGCATAGGCATTTAATTGCGAATTTACCAATGAGGGCTCCTGTTTTACGTCGAGACGGCGGCGTTAGCGTGAAAATCACCCGAACCTTTTGTTTACATCCGGTCTATCTCTTATCTGAATATACTGTATATAGTGCGATTTGTTGGTGATTTTTGGTCGGTTTACGACTTGTTGTCCTATGAGTTATACATACTTTATATACCCTGTGATGTTAGTCAATTGGTAAAAATGCGGTGTGCTGTTGTGGGATGTAATTCCGACTAAAAATCTAAACGGAATCCTTGCAAAGATATGAAGTTCCACAGTTTTCCTCAAGACCCAAACCTTAGCAAAAAAATGGCTACATCATACAAAAATAAACGTCAATGTAAAAAGCGCTAGGGTTTGCTCGAAGCACTTTAGTGAAAATGCCTGTAAGGTCAATTTGAAACATACCCTTTTGGGTTACACCCCTAAAAGATATCGTGCTCTAAAAGATGGTGCCATTCCTATGGAAAATTTACCTAAGTCTCTATCATCACCTGGACCACATCTGCTGATGGGAAAAAGCAGAAAGGTGCTTACGAAAAAGGCAAAGGGCTCAACTTATCCCCTAGAGTTGAAGTATAGAATAAGGTCATACATATATTTCGGAGCAAAACGAAGCCGCATACTCAGAGTATTGCAGCGTAGAGGAAGAGGATATTCCGGACATTCCACTAACCGCATCATTAACGAATAAGTATCAGCTGGCTATAAAGAGGAAGTTTTAGTGGAAGAAATAGATGAGCTCGAGTATGATGGCTGAAAAATTTGGCCAGCTTTGTTTGCCATAAATTTCAGGATGAGGGGTTGAAAAGTTCCTCAAATAAAACTTACTCCTAGATAGACCATCTTAATGAGAATGGATAATCAAAACCTTCCACAGCTTTCATGGATCAAATTGAGAAGCTTACTAAGGTGTTTACTACAATCAGTGGGGACGGAATAGTGACAGAAAAGCAAAATTTTATAGGCGAACTTCCGTTGAAGAGCAGCAAAATTGACTGCCCTGAAAAGGCTAAGAAACTATTTTTCAGGTCAAGGATGTTCTTCCGGATCAAAGAACTGAATAAAAGCTTGAAGGACCAGAAAAATCGTAAAAGGAAATGGAGAAAAATTGTGGCTCAGACTAAGTCATTTCCATCTATTGTTATACCGCCAGCTTACTGCAAAAAGATGATAACTCCATTTTCCTACTTTGCGAGTTGCGTACATTTTCACACTTGCATGCAGTTAGTACTTAGAATGTTCTGTGAAATAAGGATGAATAAATGTAGTGCAGTATTAACATCTTGAACATGTTAATCCTGCTCCACAGAAGATACTAAAATATAGGTAATGTAGAAAAATCTTGTTCTTACAGTAAAGTGACGATACACGCTCTATTGTGGAGCTAGAAAGCTATTTAAGTTATAGCCTGTGAGATAGGAATTACAAGGTTGAAATCTTCTATTTAAATCCGCCATTTTGTTTTCTATAAAATTTTAATGTTGCGAGTGTCACTCGCACTGCTAAGACGAATCCAACGACACCTCATAAGTGAAAATCCGTCCAGCCGTTTGGCCTGTAGGTGAAAATATGCACGTTACCAATATCAATCTAAATGAGAGACACTCTCTGCGTGACGTCATGCGTGCCGGCTTACGAAAATCGAACAGCGGAGCATCCGGTACTGGGTGAGTATTCGGTGGAAATTTGATGCAGGCTCAGGTCCATATTTAACTTATGACCAATAAATTTCATAGTCCAGTTAAAAACAGTCTGAGAATGACAGAAATCTAATAGAGACTTTAAACATGAATACGGGATCTTGCAGGAAAATTAAGGCGGAAATAGGTTGACTCTACACTTCCTATGCAATGCGTCCATAAAGGATTATGTTCGGCAACTGTTGGCCCCTCTGAGAAAAAAGTTGTTGTTGTTGAAGATTTATTTATCATTAGTGCTACAATGTCAATTTTGTATGACTCACTATGCATTTTGATTATTCATAAAGTGATTTTTTAATTTCGCTTTAAACATTTTTAAATTCGAACTCTGTTTAATATCATTATTCAATTTATTAAATTCAAATACTCCCTTTTGAAATATAGATTAGTTATGCTACTATTACAATTTTGCAGGTAAAAATCTATACTGCCTCTAGTTTCGTAGTTATGATGACTATTTAATTTTGTGAAGTTTTCTAAATGTGGTGGTAATATATGATTTTTTCATTTGAATATGAAAACGGGAACTAAATAATATATGAAATTTTTCACATCCAACCACTGCAGTTCTTCTCACATAGACTTAATCCTAGCATATTTGTTTTTATTTAAAATGATTCTTATAGCTTTATATATAGCTTATAGCTTTATTTTGTCTACAAATTCTAATTTGTAATTTTGAAAATAAGTTTTCTTTTGCCGTAAACAAGATGGTTGAACAATATAAAAAATGGGGAAAAATTATTGTGTTATACACAATTTTTTTGGAATACATATTAAGATTATGGGAAACTCTATAGAAGTAATTTGTCTTTTTCGATATTCTGGAAATAATAATTTATTCATAATGTAGCTTACTAGCCACATACGTATATATACCAAGATATTTAAATGACTCGACTTCTTCAATTTTTTAATCATTAATCATGAGCCTAATTGTATTTTTACCTACATGTTTTCCTATTGACATACATTTTGTTTTATTAGTGTTTAATTTAAGTTTATTGACATTTAACCAATTCATAATTTTTTCAATATCACTATTTAACAGTTCTAAAGTAGTGTCCAAATGCTTATGTGCTATACGAGTATATATAAGTGTATCGTCCGCAAATATCTGAATTTTGCAGTGTTCTAAAATGTCAGAGAAATCATTTATTTAGATAATAAATAGTAACGGCCCTAATTTACTCGCCTGTGGCACCCCTACTGATATATTTTGAACACTTGTCATAATATTTCCAACTTTAGTTTTTTGACTTCCATTTACTAAATAATTTTGTAAAATGTGTAATACCTATCCTTTAAAGCCATAGTTACGCAATTTCATTAACAATGTTTCCCTATCTATAGTCTCAAATGCCCTTTTGAAGTCTAAAAATACTGTTACAATATATTCTTTCTCATCTATACTTCTTCTCCAGTCTTCCACCACCATTTGGATTGCCGTTTCTGCGGAACATTTTTTTTTTAAACCCAGCTTGATTTTTTATCAAAATTTTGGTTTCTTCAATGAATTCTATGATTTGTTCGTATATTATCCTTTCGAATAGCTTCTCGACATCGGGCAAGACATCAATCGGTCGCATATTTGTATACAGCTTAGAATTTTCAACTTTCCGCACAGGAGTAATGGTGGAACACTTTAATTTTGATGGGAATTCACCATGTACTAAACAATGATTCAGCAATAATAATAATTTCTCTCCAATTACATTGAAACAATCCTTTAGAATATTTTTTGAGAGATTCGTACTTGTATTTTTATTAGATTTCAGTTTTGAGATAGCTTTTCTTAGGTTGTTGATGTTAATTGTCCTAAGTTGCTTCATTGATGAATTCTAATATACTTGTAATGGACATAAGTTTGGATCACCGTCATCAACCGTCTTCACTATTTGATTTACGCTTTCTATAAAATAAGTGTTCATTCTTTTTGCTATAATTAATTTGTCTATCACTACTCCATCTTCGAAACGCATTTTAGATAATTCAGTCTTTCTATTAGGAGCACAATATTAAAGAATATTGTTTGTTTTCCACATCATTTTAGAATTATTTTTATTGCTATCGATCTTCTGATCATAGTGTTTTTTCTGTTCCCTCCTGAGTACTGCTACACACTCATTTCTTGATTATGTATATTGTTTCCAATCATTTTCACTTTGGGTTACTGAAAATTTTCTGTAATCGTTATCGCGTTTTAATTTAGACTCCTTGAATATCTGTGTTGGTTTCACTCTTTCATACCTGTATATTATTTTCTTGACCATCGCTTCTCTAATATATTTATCCATATTACTTACAATTTGTGCGAAGTAGTTGTCGGCATTATCGATAACTTCAGGTATATTGTGTTGCAAAAGTGTTTCTCGTAATTTTGTGAATTCAATGACTGTAATCTGTTTCATTTTATTTTCATTGAACATATTTAGTTAGCTATGAAAATGGATAAAAAATATCGAGTCAGTCCATCAGCCTTATACAATCAGTCCATAGTATAGTAGACGACAACACTTTTAGATTCGATTACATATTTGCTGATAGTCATAAAACGGCTATAACCGGAGGCATGAGGACAGAGACGGATCTGAAAATCTTCAAACATTTTTTCTTGCAAGTCTGGATAAGATGAGAGATGACTGAATCAAGTTGTTGAGATAACGTTGACTGTTATATGTTTTAAATCTCTGAAATGTCAGCAAGGAACAAGTATCGCCTCTTTCCATCGATTCTCGCTGTACCATCTCTGCTGTGGAAATTTCATTACGTTAATAATGATCATACACTATGTTCCTTTCTTTGGCAGTTGTTGATTCACTTGAAGGTATAGATTTTCCTTCGCCAATTCTTTTTTTTCTTGGTTTGACACCCTTACGAATAGTTTTACAAAGTGTAGGATATGGTTCGTTAGTCAGTTCGGCTGCTTTTTTAAGACACAATTTCTTCTATCACGCATTTCACGTAACAGTCCATTATAAAAATTAATGCAAAACTGTTGAGCATCAACAGACAGGCACATTTTTTTTAAAAATACGACGGTATTCCTGACTATCATTGCTGCCCTCGTTACTAATATTAGTATCATGCGCACTGACAGTAACACTATCCGAAAAGTATTTGCTGCAAGATGGGTTTCCATCATTCATAGCGCCTTTGTACATATAATTTTCGATTTCCGTGGGCCGCTGACCGGTCTGAGCAGATCGTTCTCAAGGGCGGAAAACATTCGTATTCAAGACCTCGCGCGTCGTACGATTGACTGCATATAACTGAAAATATATTCCCTAGTAGCGCTCTATTGCATCGGGCTGACCTGCTTGCGGGGATCGGAAGGGGCGTGGAGGAGTTCAGGTCTTCATAGTGCAGTCACATTATGTGAACTCGTTGCTATGACAGTATCGAAACAATGCGATTTTTCAGATTCGCTACATTCAAACCAATTGTATCGAACTATTAGGGCTTTTTAGGTTATTGCACATTGCTCAAATGTATAATTTGTACATATGAACCAGATTTCATTATTGTTTATACCGTATCATATTTTGACCGTACTATATGGCGGGTCGGTAACACAAGGACATCGTTGTCGTCTACTTTATCCACCTATTTTATACGTTGCTGTCTCAAAAAATGTCCCCTAAGTTTCAAGGCAAATGTACAAATGTGCAAGTTTAATGCGTATAAATATACAAGTGCCAAAAAATTGAGATATATCTTCCACCACCCCTAACAAGCGCCAACACTCAACTTTTAATACCTATACAAAATTTCTGAAAATATCCAGGACCTTGTGAGTCGTCAAAAAGCGACCCTAAGTACATGGTTTTTTGTGATGTACGTGTGACATAACATGCGAAAACATAATATCACATTTTCCAATTTTTCTCAATTACAATGCCTCGCCCAGTAGGAAGTACCTACGAAGTAAAAAGTTAATTTGCTTCGTTTGAAATGTATTGATACATACAAAATTATATCCCAAATCTACTTACAAACCACTGATTTTTTTAATAAATTAGTATGAGTAACATAAGGTCAGGTTGATTCTACTTGAAAATGCGATCTTTTTTGTTTACACACCGATTTCAAACAATTATGTTTTATTTATCCGTCTCAAAGATCTATGGTCCAGTCTTGAACAAGGAATCAGCCTTATCATTTTGGTTCTAGCTATTTGAAGTGAACTATGACTATATGATAACTATAACTATACTAAGTGACATACAAAATGCAGCACCCAGAATTATTTATAAAGACTTGTGAACATATTTGCTATCATGGAAGTATACGCTGATAAAATGTTAAAGGTATTCTGAGCAGTACTTTTTTGTAAAGTCTTCTCTGTCATATCAGGATCTGAACAATATGTTTACTTAATATTCAGTGATTTTCCTGTGTTGGTTCCATTTGTTTCATTGCATTATCATGATGACAATCGCGGTGCCCGGTATTTAGGTTTCTGCTCACGCGGCAGCACCATTATTTGTAGTACTTCTGCTGTAGACTTTGCTAATTTTTTGCAAATATGGACGAATATAAAAATTTCGCATTGTGATACAATTTTCTAATACGTTTCTTTTCTCTGTTTAGTTCATCGTTGCCTGGGCCACCTCAGAACGTCAAAATCGAATACATCGACTCGCACTCTGTCTACGTGATCTGGGACCCACCAATCAAGAACCCACATACTGTTGAACTGTACAGGGTATTCTGGAGACTGGTGGACAATTCTAATGATAAACTCAGGCAAAAGGGTGATACAGCTGACACAAGATTAAGGATTTCTGAACTCAAAGGTAATCAAAATCGTAGCTTAAATTCTGATTCATCTGCTATCAAAACGCTACGTTATGGACTCAAGAAATTGTCCAACAGGGTGTAACAACCCGAATATTGGACACGTTGAGCAACTTTCAGTTTTACGGCTTGGTTTTCCAACTAACAAAATGTATCCCAAATCACCGAAATTATTCTAAACTGTGCTTTTGATTTTTAAAAAAAGTTCATACGAAGATATAACGAGAAACTTTATCAAAATTTGTGTGTCCAAAATGTTCCCAGAAATTGTTATTTTTAAAATATCTCGCAGACTACTAGGCTGACGAAAGTTTGTCAACGGCCAACGGTACATTATATAAAGACTCAAATATTATATATTTAAATCAGTTTTACCAAAATATTCGGGTATTAAAATTTTCTTTAAATGACACCCGTTTGTCCTGTCACGGACTCTGAGACTCTCATTTCATAGATGAACTTAAAACACACATTTTGTACAACTTGCGCTTCTGCCTACCTAGCTTACTTCACAACGAAAGAACAAATGGAGCTCATTATTTCGAAAATGGAGCTAATTTTAAAAAATAAGCCCAACATGCAAAATCGTGAAAGAGCATTTTGTGTTATTGACATGATCTTTCTTCATGAACGAGAGCCAACAGATTATTTTTTTTTATAGAAGGTGCAACGTACGAAGCTTTCGTAAAGGCAGGTAACAGCAAAGGAACGTCAAAAGAGACGCCGGCCCTGCGCTTCACCATGGGCGGCAACGGAGTTCGAGGGGCGGTGGTTTCGTCAGCAGCGGCTCGTGATGAAGGAGGTGCAGCGGCTGGAGGCGTAGCAGCAGCAGTGCTGGCGGCTATAGGGGTAGTTGCAGCTGTGGCAGCTGCAGGAGTGTGGTTCGCCAAAACAAGAAGGTAACTGTCAGATATTTTCACTTTGTGTGTCTCGAAAATACTAATAAAAGGGTACAGCTGATAATTGCTTCCTACTTGTCTTTATTAACAACCGAATGAACAAATTCTGACTGTGAGGTTATGATTCTTTGGAGAATACATACGAGGTCTGTAAAGAATAATCAGCAGGGATTTATTCACACAGCAAGTATCACTGATTTTATACACATGTAGACCGATTACACACTAACATCCAGATGTGATCTTGTTATTCAACCAACTTTCTTCTCAGAGACGAAAACTATAGACTACTCGACTTCACAAAACATATGCAACCAACAATGCATGTAGTTGAGCTATTCCTCCATAGATGGACGCTCACAACGATCCAGTGAGCAAACGTGGAATGACTGTTTGCACCCTAAAAACTACCTAGTCTACAAGATGACATTTCATAGGTTTTTTTTTTGTTGACGTTTCATAGGTTTTTTACATAATATAAAATGTCGGATTCTGTCGAGGCCTTCCGTTTCGTGGTTCATCTTCAATCGACACTTTCCCTCTTGAAAATGCTTCAAACCACCGAAAAACATGGGTTTTTGACAAAACATCTCCGAAGGTCTGTTTACAAAGAGTTTCCGTTTCACTATGTCCCTAAGCAAAACCTGATAGCATACCGGAAGAACACAATGGAAAAATCGTTACGAACAACCAAATGACTCTAGTGAGTTGAAACTTGTACTGAAGGCGGGTCACATATTCCCCTGTCTCCCTACAAGCCTCGGCGCCTTCAGTATGTAAGGTGTGATGCTCAAAGAAATCCCCGCTGATCGTTCCACCATCAAACCGAAACCCCCGAGGAAATATACCAAGAAAATGCACTGCGGGGAATACCTTTGGAATTTGCCAGCCGGCTTTATTAACCCTTTAAATATGTTTGGTACCGCTTTATTGGTTGCCTCTTGTACAACATTTTACAACATCGATTCAAATATAAGCGAATATGCGGTAAAACAGCACCGAAAACGTAAATAATAAGTTGAAGAAAAATACTCACTGTTCATTTACTAAGGTATCTCAAGTACTACCTGTCCCATGTTTTACTTATAAATACTGCTAATCGATTCAAAAATATGAGTTTGTTTTCCTCTTCCTAAATTTACGCAGCTCTGATGGGAAAAAACATCGAAGACGAC
The DNA here is from genome assembly GCA_963669975.1 of Acanthoscelides obtectus. Classification (NCBI taxonomy): domain Eukaryota; kingdom Metazoa; phylum Arthropoda; class Insecta; order Coleoptera; family Chrysomelidae; genus Acanthoscelides; species Acanthoscelides obtectus. The sequence continues at coordinate 67,950,976 of CAVLJG010000009.1, forward strand.
GGCGACGTTCTGAGTACACTCGCGGAGTATCAATAGGATCTTGAAGATGCTCACGTTAAATCGGTAACTAAGTTATTGTTCTAGGGATATACCAATTTAGGTTTTTCAAACTCGTTTATAAACTAGTTTAGCCTGGACACCACGCCTGATTTGGATACTGACTCACTTAGTCATAGTACATCAACATCATACCTTCTTCGTAGGAGGGGATTGTGGGAGGGGAGGGTGGCAGGGTCGTACTGGCTCATTTATAGATTTTCGGAACTTGAAATTTTGGTTACCTCAAAGCTTTGGTATGTATGTTAAAATATGGGTTCCAGAACTGCTTATGGTATGGAATCCATTGGTAGATTTCCAACAATCAATGTTTGATACATTTTGTGATTGCCCCCCTTACGTAAATATTTTCCAACTTGCGACATACACTTTCAATGAAAAACAGATCTGGTAGACTGCAAACGGGTGATAAATATCCCCATCATGTATAAACAAAAGTAAATTTGAACAAAATTGTTTAATCTTTGCCTACAAGTTATGAGCAATAAACTCATCAAAAAAGCATTGTCTATCTGGTAACACCATATCCGTCTCTCGCCAAATAACACCAACACATGGTTAAACGTCATTATGTCCTTTTAAATTTGTTTGGCTAATCTATCTCTCTCTAAATTTTACACATCTATCTTCCCTTGGTATACCTCTGCTTTGTCGAAACCATTGCTTTGATATGGAGACCTTGGATCGCGTAATTTAAAACTGTAAATTTATTTTGGCTACCTGATCAGTCTGCGACCTGACTGAGAAGAATTAGAAGCAAACACCAATCACCCATTCCTTGATATCATGGCAACTAAATACAACACAGAACTAGAGGCTATGATATAGAATCGAATAAGGACAAATCTAGACCATACTCGTGAATAACATCTGATATCAAGATCGATCCTAGAAGAGAGGGAGGAACGTGACCGGGGAGAATTAGAAGAAAACACCAATGATTCATTCCTTGATATCATGGCAACTGAATACAGCACCGAACTAGAGGCTACGATATAAAATCGAATAAGGACAAATCCAGACCATACTCGTGAATAACATCTGATATTAAGATCGATCCTCGATCCTAGAAGAGAGGAAGGAACGTGTCGAAGAGAATCTCCTAGAATCGTATTGGAAGAGGTACTTCAGCGGAGCACCACCAAAGAAACAAAGGATCATCAGCACTAGCGATTCAAATTATCCGATACATTAAGGCTAATAGCTCTGCAGCATACAATTCAAGAGTAGCGAATATATACTAAAAAATGCACCTTACGAACATACAACAACAAAATATTTTGTCAAGATGCTATTGTTGAACAAATCCACATTGGTCTCTGAAAGAATTCAAGGAAGTGGTTTTCAAAAAATTTGACCCTTGCAACGTTTTGAATACCGTTGGATCAATAAATCTTCTTAGACTAAACCAACTTTCAGCGGACTCAACGTTGTTTTTTTTTTGTTAACAGGCTTATAGGTGGAAAAGGGCTTGGCAACGGAGTCGCCTTCGAAAACCCAAGTTACCTGCGTGAAGTCAACATGGACCACGTCAATCAAAATGGAGGTAGCACCACGGGGCTAGTAGAGAGTTCTACAACAGCAAACGGTTCAGCACAAAATGGAGTTGCAGTATCAACGACGTCTGGCGGTCACGGGTAGGTACACGTCTTTTCTCTGACAACATACAAATATTCCTGGCATGCACTAACAAGGATCCTTTAAAGAGAGGTTATAGTGCAACAAAAATTACGAATCTTTATTTTTTATTTTGTTATTTTTGGCTGCGGTAATAAATAATTCAATTACTTTGTCTCTTAAATCTTTTGAATATTCTTTGTCTTTTACCATTCTCACTGATGTTAATATTTACCGCACCCAATATCAGAGTATCGATGAACGAATAAATATGGAAACTGAAATGTTTCCATAGTTTTGTCGTTACAAAAACTTATTATTATCATTATATAATATGTATGACGTTTTATGTCCGTAGCTGGAAGAATGAACAACTGCAGGTACCCGCGCAACAAGAAGTGAATCCGACCCTGTACGAAGAGCTGAAGTTAGGTCAAGACGGCGCAGGATTCAAGCGTCTGAAGCCCTAGTACGCGGCCCCTCCCAGAAACAGGGGCGAATCACGCTTCTAACGACCAATAACGGTCGACAACATTTCTTATTGTGATAGCAGCTTAGGTTTAGGTAGCTGAATAATATAGATTTCTTATTTGTGTCTGGAACACGGAACGCAGAATGTCAAGCAACTAAAATAAATATTTTGAGTAACCCACTAGACTCATCCTACTCAGTAGACAGCAAAAGTTCCATTTTTACAAAATGACTTGTCACTCTGTCGATCAATCAGTTGACAGAGTAAGGAAAGCGTCAAAAACAAAATGTGCAGCTCCAACTGGACCTCACCGTCTTGAAATAAATGTTTCTAAAGGGCGAACCAAGATGTAATAACAAAGAAAAATGATTGCACCTCAAACTTGGCAGCTATAGAATAGTTTGTTGATGAAAATACGTAATTAGGTTGGATTACCCTAAAGTTGCTTAATATTCTGGTATATATAAGACGAGTGAAAGCGGAAGAGTTGAGAGAGAAAAAGTAAAGTGTAGAAGTGACATAAGGAGTTGACAACTATTTTACCAGTCCCTTATTCCGGTTACTTGAAACTTCGGGTTTTTCTTTAGACGACGTGTAGATCTTCAGAAACTAAGCGTATTTTCTTAGTAGCACATACACCAATGCCTTAAGAAAACCGAGATATTGAGCTCCGCAAACTCGAACAAACCTGAATCAAACCGAAGCCAGTCCTGTCCTATCCTTCGATCACGCCCACAGCGCCAGCGCCAGTGTACAGTTATATGACGTACGACTACGATGTAAATACGACAGAGCCGTACTTTTATTAATTAAAATTCAACTGAACAGTGAGTACTTTTCCGTTTTCTTTAACTTGTTCGCTCACGTTTCACCACACATTAGCTTTGTTCTATCAAGCACAGTCGTGTCTGAAAAGGAAAACCCCAAGTTTGCGGACACCCTCTAAATTGAACCGAAATTCAATACTTCTGGAGTTTTCTCTTGGGACTCTAAGATACTCTTTTGAAAAATATTATGTTTGTCCATCTTTACATTTTCATAATGATAATATTTGAAATTCAACTCCTTAAGTCTTCTATGTTATTAACAATAAATGGTATTGTAGATTGTGTGCTCTTCTTTCGCGCAATACCTCAGTAGATTTTATGACAAATAAACTGTACTCTTCAAATGCATGGGAATCATTTCACTTGTAAGGAAAGTTAGAATTATCAACTCAAGCAGGCAAAATTCTGTTGCGAACATAGAGAGTGTCCTTATTTTATCGTCATGGGCCCTGACAAAATGATGTCTGGTAAGGATGAAGGAAAGGTTGGGAAACCTTGAAACTGGAGATACTACAAACCGAAATATGTGAATTGATCCAGACATACCTTAGTCCAAAAGTTAATACTTTGCCAGATACAGGGTGTCAAAGTTACAATTTTATTTTGTATTTTTGCTCATTACTTAAGACAAAGAAGTTATGATGAGTTATTTACCGAAATAGTGCTGTAACTAGCGCCATCTAGAAGTTTTGTCATAAAAAATAACGGATTGTTGTTTTTCATACTAGCAAACCTCCCTATACCGAGTTTTATGCCAAAATCTGAAATACTTCTCGAGCAATAAGGAAAAATAGAAAATAAAATTGTAACTTCGACACCCTGTATCTCGCAAACTATCAACTTCTGGATTGAGGTATGTTTAGGTCAATTCACATATTTTGGTCTGTAGAAACTCCAGTTTCGAGATTTTCCAACCTTTCGAAGAGGAATTTCGGATAATAATTCCTAACTTTCGTACGAGTTAGTCTTCATGCGAAATCTGTAATAAAGGTAGGAAAATCACAAAAATATGGGGAAACGGTGTGTGTTCTGTATAAACGATTTGATAATACTATGAGAAGTCATATTGTGTCGGAAAATTTCCGATACAGGACTGAGATAGTCACATTTTTACTTTTGCTGAAAACGCGTTGTCCTTTTTCGGTCTTTCTGCATCCTTATCACTTTCTAAAGTGCTATGAAAATTCTCACACTATTAAGTAAGTGATTGTAGAGAAATGTGTATACGTCAACCAACTAACCAGAAAATTTATTTATTAAAGAGTTGTTGCATAACTATAAACTTACGAACACAAAATAAATACAGATGATTTCTAACTACTATCAGATTCTTCGGATGAGCGCATCCACAACAGCGAGTACGTTTAGAAAACAGCAACATCAGAAAAAGGAAAAATAGGCCTCGACGGGATTCGAGCCCGCATCAACTCCATTCCATGAAGGCGACCTTAAATGTTAGAGGCAAATTCAATCCTACCCATGCCAATGTTCTTTTGTTCTTTCAAGCTGCTTAATGCCCCATCTGGCGAAACAAACCGGTTGGTAAGGGATCTCCAGTCGCTTTCTACTAGCACCACGCCACCTCATTGGCACTTACCACGGTACCACCGTGCGATGATAGTAACCTAAAAACCGTATACAGGTTACTATCCTCGCACTGTGGTACCGTGGTAAGTGCACAAGAGACGGCGTGGTGTAACTACAAAGCCATAAAAGATACCTTACTAATCCGGTTTGTGCCACTTGATCGCCGCCAGATGGGGCAGCAAGCAGCTAGAAAGAACAAAAGGACAGTGGCGTGGATAGGATTGAATTTACCTCTAACAGTCGAGCATGAAACTTTTGTTCTTTCAAGCCGCTTAATGCTCCATCTGACGGGGTACATGTGAAACAAGCCGGATAGGTAAGGAATCTCCAGTCACTTTCTAGTTGCACCACGCCACCTCACGGGCACTTACCACGGTACCACCGTGCGATGATAGTAAATTAAAAACTGTATACAGGTTACTGTACTGGCACAGTGGTACCGTGGTGTGTGTCCACGAGACAGCGTGGTACAACTACACAGCGATTGAAGATACCTTACTAATCCGGTTGTTCTACTTGATTGCCGCCAGATGGGGCAGCAAGCAGCTAGAAAGATCAAATCGATAGTGGCGTGGGTAGGATTCAATTTACTTCTAACAGTCAATCATGAATTTGTTCTTTCAAACTGCTCAATGCTCCACCTGGCATTCAAGTGAAAGAAACCGAATTGGTAAGGTACCTCCAGCCGTTTTCTACCTACACCACGCCGCCTCGTGGGCACACACCACAGTACCACCATGCGATGGTAGAAGTCTAAAAACAGGGTACTCGCACGGTGGTACCGTGGTGTGTGCACACGAGACAGCGTGGTGCAACTACAAAGCGATTGAAGATACCTTACTAATCCGGTTTGTGCTACTTAGTCGCCGCCAGAGGGGGCAGCAAGCAGCTAGAAAGAACAAAAGGCAGTGGCGTGGGTAGGATTAAATTTACCTCTAACAGTCGATCATGAAACTAGATTGGCAGCTGGTGCTGTGGATTAATTGGTTCCACGGAATGGACGAGATCCAGGTTCGAATCCCGCCGATGCCGATTTTTCCTTTCTCTCAAGCTGTTGTTTACTAAACTGCTAACTAGTTGTGCATATTGAAATGGTTTGAACAGAATTTTAGGAAGGCAGAAAAGATAATTTGCTGTTTGTACAGACGTATAGGTGTATTGCATCAAAAGATGACCTTGAATGTACCAAATATCTGCACAATTTTTCCTTGCTCGGCAAGACATATCCTTGAATTACCGCATAATGCTTGCGGTCTATACATGTTTAAAAATATGTTTATTCTATAGTAGACTTGTTAGAATTCACATTTTGCTAGTTTGGATCAACATCATAGCGATGTTATAAATGTAATTATTTTTATCTTGGGAACTAGCAAATGTCAACTTCTCAACAAAAAAAAAAAGAACAAAATGTAATAATATAAAAAAATCGTGTAAGACCTACACTCTAATGTGCCTTTTTCATAAATTGTTATTATCACTGTAAATTACCAATATAAATGTGTAGAAATACGTTATTTCTTTGTACATAATTTTTAACGACACTTTAGTAAATATAGATTAGTTGAATAATGGTTGTTTTATTTTTCTTTGAAGTACGCCATTTTCAAAAACCTTTTTTATTACACTTGAACCACCAACAAGGGCTAGAAATTCATGGGTGCCGTGAGAATATAAGGAGATACAGGCGAACGAGGAGACGCCACATGGACTCTAGAGAGGGAACGCGCCTTAAAGATCCACCGGGTGGTACCTCCGCGTTTGACAGTCAGAGATCGTCTACCACCTACGGATAATCACAACATCCACAGCCAAGAGAAAAGTTGCCTTGGGACGGGATTCGAGCCCGCGCAGCGCACGGCGGCTGATTAGGAGACGCATAACGTCTACCACTGCGCCACCGCTGCTACCTTGAATGGATGAATTGGATGAAAGATTGATTCAGACGTAATACTTCGCGAGAAACTTACGCCGTAATAAATACTAGCGTGACGTAGTAAGTTTAAATGGCTACTGCCCAACGTATTTTATGTCATTGAAACCACAATTTTGGTTATCGTTGGCTACATGCGCATGCGATCAAAATCTGACAGTGATGACCAATTTTGCTTCAGCTAGGAGGCGCTTGTACGGTTGGGGTCAAACTGAAAAAATTCGTCGAGAAAAAAACGATACACAACTTCATCACATTTTGACATCCATTAACGTGAGCAACTCATCAAAGATCAGCAATTGACACATCTTTGTCTGGTTATATGTATAACCTTAGACATGAGCCCTAACCTAACTAGCGTCCTCTACTTCTAGATTTCCAGATTACCCCCGTATGCTGGATTCGTAGATGATTGTGAAAACATCTATGATGTCGTTTATCCTAGCTCCAAATCGGATTCGGAATCTAAGCACCCGATTTACCAAGGATATGTTTTCAGCTAGATCAAAGAAGCACTATTTTTTAATAATCAGAATTCTCGGCGATATCTCGAAAAGTGAACATTGCTGAACTAAATAAGTTAGGAAATCGGTTTCAAGGACTCAAAAAACATATTATGCGCATGGTATCAGTACATACTTCACACATCAATGATTTCCCCGTACATCTAAACTTATAACTAAATACTAGTATTCATAAACGAGACACGTGGTCGATGCGATGCAACGGCGACTTTCATACGACGAACCCTGCCTTGCGTTTGACAGCACCGACGGCAGATATGTTATACTATCGTGAATGGCGCATATGACGTGTTTGACTGGTGTGGTCCGACAGCGTTGCCCGATGGTCGAGGGCAGGGAAGAAACCAGTGTTATCGTTATCGAATGGACTAGAACTATACAGTAACGTGCGTGTATATGGGCCTGTTTCGCTGCATTTTTTTGTCGTAGGACCGAACATACCCCTTATGAACTGATACATACTTGACGCCGTTTTTCATAACGTAATACCTCTTACATTTACTTATTTTTTTAGTGTGGAAATACTTTTTGCTTCCGAATTTCTAAATACCTATTACTACTCTATTATCTTTAATTTGCCCGATCTATTGTCATAAAAAATTACTTATTTGGATGCTAGTTGTCAAATAAATTCAGTAACAAAAAAATAATCTTTTCGTTATTGTGACTGAAAAAGAATGGAATGTGCCAATACCTTTTACACACTGTAGCACTAACAACTGGACTCAAAACCGCACAACTTTCAACCAGATGTTCTTTCATGGTTGACTTCAAGAAATGAACTGAATCGTGACCACGTGAACCGTGCATGACCCGAGTTATTTCAGTTTTCACTCATCACTAGAAGTCAAGATTCTCGAAAGCGAGACCGAAAGCGTGCCTCGCTGTTTCTAGTCTGCCCAGTGTAGCTTTAGTTGTATCGAGCTTCATTTCTATTTTTTTACACAGGAGCAGGCAAAGCCCAAATGCAAGGGCATCTGCATATGAGGTGCTTAAACAAATTTTTCCGATTTTTGAACTGCCTAAGGTCAGTAGAACTGGGAAGAACATCCTCTTGTAGAAGCAAAGCCTATTGGCGTGGCCACAGAAGAGAGCTGGATCGCCGACGACCCGCCGGTGCGAAAGGGTCCCGAGACTGTCCGTTAGAGAAGAGTCATCGATCAGTCAAACAGCCCTCTTCTGAACTGAATCATGGATAATATGGTCGGTGCGGCAGCACCACACACATGTGATCAATACGCAAGGCTGAGGGGGGATTTCACAATTTAACAAACCATGATTTTGCACCAATAGGGTACGAGTACCAAACAGACAGTCAAATACACCCAATCAGCATCAAGATTTCTCCGTCAAATTTTTGGCAGCAAATAGCATCAAAGTATTTAAAACAAAACACTGTAAAATATGAAGTGACAGCTTGTCATTGAAATGTTTTCAGTTTATTAAATATTATGAAATTATATAAAAATTTTTAAAAAATGCTTGATGTCTGAGTAAAATCCATTTTTTCTAGTTTAGCTGAAGGATTTTCCATGTTTATTGCAAATTTTTGTAATCCATATGTGATTATATTAACTTAACATCACCTACCGTGTGTTTATAGTTTATCCTACATTTGCAAACTTGCACTTCCAAAACCTTACATGAAAAAGCCTTTTCACTAAAATGTTTGTTAGGTGTTGTGTTTCGTCACATTCATACATTTCTTTCCAGTTAATCAACGACATTTTAAAACCACTGATCCGAAACTGTTCCAAGATTTTCAACATTCATACATACAATTGCAGTTGCAGTTTTTTTTTGATTTCAGTGTATAATCAGTCGCACCATCGGTGATGGTACATGGTACACTCATCATAACCACGTATTTGGGGGTTAGTGAAGATTTAACGTGTACACGACAGTGTAATATGTAATTCTGCGCAAAAAAAAAACGTTTTATTCGGAAATTTGTTCTTCCAAAATTCCATTTGCTACAAATAACACAACAAGTGACCACAAAACATAGACTACAGTGACGTTGGAGAAGGAGAAGAGACCAAAGAAGATCGCGTCTTATACGCAGAGATATTAGGCATTCATTTTGAGGAAGCTAAAAGTGGACAGCTCGATAACTTGAATCCAACTTATAACTCGTCGATCATGTGGAATTACAGGCAGACGCATTTTGGACGCATCCACATCCCTACTCTTGTTGGACATTAAGTGCCCACGTATCCTCCAACAACCAAGGTAAGAGATTGTAGTTTCCTAAACACGGGGCTGAGATTCCAGGTTTGAAAACGCCAGATAATCAGCGCTTGATTTTTGCACCATATTTAGTAAACATAGCGCCAAGGGCTTAGTGTCAAAGCACGATACTGTCAATTATAGACTATCACTACTTCCTTGGACTAAAAATAGTATTTTGTTTGAGGCTTTGCTAATAGTTTTAAGATTTATCAGAAATGAAAGTAAGCACATAAGAATACTTACAAGAGCATTAGATTAGTGCACGTTTCTGTGAATTTCTTTTTATAATAATGTTTTACAGGGTGGAACGATAAGGGTCAGACTAGGCTAAATTCAGTAATCACACAATCTTACATCAAGCATTTGTTTGCAACGCCCACTTATATAAAATGAAAAAATATAAAAAACACGTTTGTTTATAACTTAAAAAAAAACAAATGTATCATGATACATCGTTAAAGTCGTAGAAAAAGATGCTATTATATACAGGGGCGTACTTTTTTAAATGTTGTGCACTTCGGGCACATTTAAAAACACCATCATGTAGTGCCATTAGTTTTTTGACATTTCTTAAAATAAAGACAGACAAAAATAAAAAACGATTTGGCAAAATTTTAGTTTTTCCCAAATTCCTCAGTATATGACTAATCTCTCAGTGTATGCCTTGTGCGCAATTTATTGTCAACCCTATGCCTAACACACAAGTAGATGAGTATGCAAGGCTCACTTAGCTTGCTGCACATGTATCCTGTTTCCTTCAGAAGAGGTGGAAGTAGACCTAAATTCCACTTTGGAGACACTTGACACCCACCTTAGCCTTAGAATCGTTCCATCCTGACACGAAAGTGGTGGAACGCTACTATGTGAGAAGTTTCAAATGCCTTAGATATATCGAAAAGCAAAACCTCCCAAGTTGCAGACTTCCGTGGCGATATTGAACCTAGCTTCCGCCTAAAGTACGATCGGTACAATCCGAAGAACCCAGTCGGATGGTACCAAAACGGCAGCACTGTCTTTTCGGCCGCGATCGCCGCGGTTTCTTCAACCTCCTCGCCAGTCTTCAGTCGCGCGCCAACCGCTTCAACGGCCACACTCGCGTTGAATTCGAACCCGCAGTCTCCTCAGCTGTTCTTCGAGGCTGTTATTTGTCGTGTTCGTTTGTGATTTATGACTAGATTCGGGCTTATTCATGGCAAAGACTGATGTTTTGGGTCATCATGATGCTGTTCGGAGCCACGAAAAGGTAACGGATGTTTTAGATGATTTTAGATCCTTAGGATAAAAGGTAAATAACGTTGTGTTGGGCTCAGAACGGTGCCTTGCGTATCTCAATCGTTCTATCTTTTGAAACGGAACATTAAGATATTTTCTCCAAAGGAAGAAGATACCCGCCTAGCCCACTAATGTGAATAAGCTTTCAAATCTCCTGACCGTTCTAAATTGAAAGTAACGACTTTTCGTTGTAATCGGAAACGATGGTTTGGCGAATCGGTAAAAACTACGAATTTCCAAGAGTCTAGAATCTTTCCACTAACTGTTCCCAAATCATCGAAACTTTAAATAAAGCAGGATAGAAGCGATATCTGATATTTCTTGAATCCGATTGATAAAAAATGAATAAAGATATTCGCGTTTAACTTGAGCCAGCTTTTTTCGAGGTATCTATGCATCATGTACGTTTGTGATTGCTGGCTATATTCAGAACGGTTGGATGCCAAAGACTGACAAAACTTAATTGGGACTCTAAATTGATAGAACTGTGGGAAGGCAGTTTGAATTTTGTTATCCAACAAAGTAAATCCATTCCGTGTATGGCTAATACAAGTGTTTATGGAAACCGTTAACACAATTCTTACTGTAATTTTTTTCACATTTCCTTGTTCCCCAGTGTTATAAGCAATAATTAGAATAGAAGATTCTTGTTTATCCAAACGAACAATAAAGCTCGCTACCACTTGTGCAATCTGTGATCTTTAGATATCGTAGACACTCTGTATTAAAAGTAGGATATTTTGTTTGCTACCCAAAAAACGTTTTATCGTACTTGTCACTTTTTTAAAATGCTTTAAATGCGATTCAAATTATCTCTGTCATACATATTTTGGGTATCTTGAACCGAATCCGAAGACATTTCACATGTACCCGCCCCCGTTTATCATATCAATCAACGAAATACATATATTCAATTGCTGTTTAAAGAAGAACCTTGAAAATTCTGTGTGAAGATATGACTTATAAAAACTCAGATTATACATTTAAAAAGTAACTGAATATCGCTTTCGGTCTGACCGGAAGTAAGTATGAAACAAGAATTTTAAAACAGGACCCTGTATATATTTTTACATATTTGCATAGGGCTTATAATAGATGCCATTTATATATATCCTTTAACTTCTTTGGGTAGAAGGCAAAGTATTGCAAAAGTACACTCTTATAACTGAAACTCTCAAGCTTTCGAAGATCTATGTCTTCATCGTCTGGAGCTGGAAACAATTATTGACAATAGCAACAAATAACAATTAGAAGACAAATATTTACTTACTAAGTCGGCGAGATTGTTGCTGAAATTGTTTTTTTTCTCTTCAATTTCGCAGACTTAGTAAGTAAATATTTTCCACCAAATTGTTATTTGTTGCTATTCTATATAATTGTTTCCAGCTCCAAACGATGAAGACATAGATCTTCGAAAGCTTGAGAGTTTAAGTTATAAGAGTGTATTTTTGCGATACTTTGCCTTCTACCCAAAGAAATTAAAGGATATCTTCTAATAGCAGTTAAGGCAATTAACTATGAATACTATATATATATATATATATATACAGGGTGGCCAAACACGTGACGTCATAAAAAAAAAATTAGATTCCCCACATCGAGAGGAACCCAAATCACCCCCATATATATGGTCCGATTTTGTTTAGTTTAGGAGTTATGATTTTTTTTCGGATTTTTCGAGAATTTTTGAGTTCTGTGTTTATTTTTACCATAACTTCGTTAATAATTGTGATAAATGCCTGCTTTTTTCACGATTATGTAGCTAAGACCTAAGGCTTAACTATCATATAATCATTCAAGTCATGTAACTAATACTACTTTTTAATTTTTTTCAAAATCTTCGAACATAACAAAAAAGTAAAAAAGTGCAACAACTTTGAACGTTTATAAAAAATTGAAAAAACATGTTCTTACTATTCGTAAGTATCTTAAAAACTTCCTTACGGTATCAGCTATTTACCGTAAAAATTTCATCAACCTAGCTTTACTACATGCTACCGTAATTGTGGCTCAAATAGAACCGAACCCAAAATTGGATAACCCTCTGCTCAATAGAAATTGTTAGTTTCGGAAAAAAAATTTGCAAAAACCATAAAAACACGTTTGATTTTTACTGAACAGCAGATTATTATTCATTTATGTTATTTACAAGAGGTTTTCAAAATGTCTGCCTCTAACAGAAATGCACAGTGTACACCTACGTATGAAATTTTGTTTTAAATCTCTAAATGCTTGTGTGTTGTTTTTCAACACATGTGTCGCTTCTTGAATTTTGTTCCTCAATGAATTTTCATTTGCACATTCTTGGGCGAATGTTATGTCTTTAAAATATCCCCAAACAAAAAAATCAATGGGGTTGAGGTCAGGGGAGCGTGGAGGCCATCGTATCGGTCCGTTTCGTCCGATCCATCTGTCTGGGAACCTTTCGTTTAAGTAGTTTCGCACGATCGTTGCGTTGTGGCATGGTGCACCATCATTCTGGAACACCATGTTCCGTCTGGCTTCCAGGCTTGAATCTTCCAGCAATAATGGTAGGCTATTTTCAAGGAAGCTTTTGTAGGCTACCGAATCCAACCTTGACGGCAGTTCAAATGGACCGATAAATTCCATATTGAATATTCCTGACCACATGTTCACACTAAAACGGTGTTGAAATGTCGACGGCCTTGACTGGTGGGGGTTTTCAACAGCCCAAGTATGTAAATTATGGATATTGAATATCCCTGTCCTTGCAAAACGTGACTCGTCAGTCCATAAAATTTTATCAAAAAAATCGGGATCCTCTCGTTGTCTTCGCAGCATTGTCTCGCAGAAATCCACTCTTAACTGGTAATCTGAAGGCATCAACGCTTGAACTCTTTGAACATGATAGGCATGATAACCTTCTTCATGAAGAATATTTTGTATCGATGTTCGTGGTATTCTAAGGTTTTGTGCCATAGATCTCGTACTCGTTGAGGGATTCCGGTCCGGTCAGGAATATTCAATATGGAATTTATCGGTCCATTTGAACTGCCGTCAAGGTTGGATTCGGTAGCCTACAAAAGCTTCCTTGAAAATAGCCTACCATTATTGCTGGAAGATTCAAGCCTGGAAGCCAGACGGAACATGGTGTTCCAGAATGATGGTGCACCATGCCACAACGCAACGATAGTGCGAAACTACTTAAACGAAAGGTTCCCAGACAGATGGATCGGACGAAACGGACCGATACGATGGCCTCCACGCTCCCCTGACCTCAACCCCATTGATTTTTTTGTTTGGGGATATTTTAAAGACATAACATTCGCCCAAGAATGTGCAAATGAAAATTCATTGAGGAACAAAATTCAAGAAGCGACACATGTGTTGCAAAACAACACACAAGCATTTAGAGATTTAAAACAAAATTTCATACGTAGGTGTACACTGTGCATTTCTGTTAGAGGCAGACATTTTGAAAACCTCTTGTAAATAACATAAATGAATAATAATCTGCTGTTCAGTAAAAATCAAACGTGTTTTTGTGGTTTTTGCAAATTTTTTTTCCGAAACTAACAATTTCTATTGAGCAGAGGGTTATCCAATTTTGGGTTCGGTTCTATTTGAGCCACAATTACGGTAGCATGTAGTAAAGCTAGGTTGATGAAATTTTTACGGTAAATAGCTGATACCGTAAGGAAGTTTTTAAGATACTTACGAATAGTAAGAACATGTTTTTTCAATTTTTTATAAACGTTCAAAGTTGTTGCACTTTTTTACTTTTTTGTTATGTTCGAAGATTTTGAAAAAAATTAAAAAGTAGTATTAGTTACATGACTTGAATGATTATATGATAGTTAAGCCTTAGGTCTTAGCTACATAATCGTGAAAAAAGCAGGCATTTATCACAATTATTAACGAAGTTATGGTAAAAATAAACTCAGAACTCAAAAATTCTCGAAAAATCCGAAAAAAAATCATAACTCCTAAACTAAACAAAATCGGACCATATATATGGGGGTGATTTGGGTTCCTCTCGATGTGGGGAATCTAATTTTTTTTTTATGACGTCACGTGTTTGGCCACCCTGTATATATATAACTTGAGACGTGGTCATTGTCGTCTAGACCAGTTAGGTGAAAAATTAAAGCTTCCGCCTTTTGTTGGGTACTTCGACAAAAATTTAAGCAAAGAGGACTCTTTATACTTTTTTATTCTCTCTAGCTTTCAATGGACTTTGCCATCATCATCAGGAGCTGCAATTACATTGATAACAGTAGCAACAATAGTGTAAAATGAATTTAAATTGACTTAACTTACAGTAGTATGTGAGGATGGAAATATAATATATATATATATATATATATATATATTTCTGGCTTTTTAAAACAAAGAAAAGAAAAAATAATTACAATAAAAAATGAAAATCATAGATACCTCCTGTCACGTGACTATATCTATTAACTGTGCTTAGGTAATAACAAATAAATATTTTCTTTATTTTCTTATTAGTTAAGACAACTTCCTTATTGTTTCTTTTTAGAGATAATTCCACATGCTTTATTAGTAATAGAAGAAGTAAGGAAACACCGATTTCTATTCAAAATTCTGCGAAAATTTTAACTACATTTTGACATTTTAAGCAAAAACTGAAAGGCGGCAAATTTATGATCTTTTTTTTTGTTTTGCCAACTCAATGCAGAAGCTGCAAGAGAATCGATTTTGCCTCTTATTTCAGCGGGTAGTTTGGCAAAAAATCCATAGGTATTGTTAAAACGCCGCCATATTGAATTTGGCGAAAATGCTATTTAGGCCGCCATTTTGAAAAAGAATGACAACTTGTGATACAGCGTTGAATAGAGAATTTTAAGCTTTATGAAAACGAAAAAAATATATAAAGGGACTTAAAATTCTTGTTTCATACTCACTTCCGGTCAAAACGGAAGCGATATTCAGTTGTTTGTTACTGGATAATCAGAGTTTTTATAAGCCATATCTTCACACAAAATTTCAAGGTTCTTCTTTAGCCAACAATTGAATAGTGTCTTGTAAATTGATTTCGTTGACACAGGGTATATTCAATTATTTAGTAAAAAATTGGAAAACTATGCGATACTGGAGACTTTGGTATGCTAAAAATCATTTTTCTTTACCGGTGGCTATATGCGAACGATGCTCTGTAGAACCAGGTAATTTGGAGCGCTTAATTTGAATATCATCTTAAAAAACCTTGAAGTGTCATGGTGCCGAATTAGGGGTAAAAAATCGGTTAAAAACCTAGGCACTTCAGGCCAACCGTGAATCCTAGCACTAAATTGACATCTGACAATGACTGGGATAATCTGAGATGTCAAAAAACAAAGCTAGTCCGACATTCTTTTTTCCTGTTTTGCCTGCAGCTCTCTTATCACTGTACCGATTTTCAAAAACTACAAAGCTTTTTCGTCCTTGGCATAGTTGTAACCTGTGCAAATCATCACCATAAAAACGCGAGCGGTACTTCCCAAGTTATAGATGGACCAAGTATTATCGGACAAACAGACAGGCCGACAGACAAATCGACAAACAGACTGGCAGATATACCGAGGGAAGTGGTGGTTTTTCGTAATATAGCATATAGATATAACATCCAAAAAACATTATATATCACTTTCGAACATTTTCGCGATCACAATACTTCCTTTTCAGTGGTGGAGGAAGTAAAAAACGCATAAAGCCTGCAGCAGTATATTGAGCTAAGTTACTGACACTTTAAGCTCCAGGACCTCTTTAGTAGTACCACGATAAATTCCAACATACGGTTGCATATCTTCTTGGAGGATACGTTAATCAATGGTAGAACATACAGCGTAGTTGGTATAGCATATTCCCTGATATATGGGAGCAAAACTCTATTCAGAAATTATCTACAGTCAGTACAATGCAGGAGGATCGGAGTCAGATGCCCATTATCGGTCATCAAAGCTGGACCGGTCATCAGAACCAAGTAACTGCCTGGTTGATATGCCTTAACAAATGTGTAGAACTAGCCAAATTCTATCTAAGTAGTTATTTAAAAACCTCACCATCAAAAATCGAATTGCCTGGCTTATTCACAGCTCAGGAAATACACAGCCCACCTACCTGTTGCGATTTTTCTAATGACCACCTATTCATACTAGAGGTGGTACCAACTAATAACTGTCGCTGTGGTCGTGGCAATCGAAAAGATGTTATCGGCCGCGATAAACTAATCGCGCACATTTATCTGATCTCGGAATATGATACTCGATTATACCGTATAGCAAGTTGGATGAACAAATTGCAGTTCTGGCTAGCAGTACCGCGATTTGGAAAAAGTAAATAGAGTAGCGGCACTAGGACGCTGTTGCCTGGTTTACGAAGACACCACCTGATTTACACTGAGCATCCAAAGACGGCTGACCATAGACAGCTGGTTCGTGTTTTCTGGCTTCTAGTCACCAAGGTCAACGAAAGAAAGTAAAGCAACTATATACGTACACTATCAAAAGTGTGACATCTATCGAAATAAGATAGATGGCGCTCCACTTATTCCCATAGATATCCCCCCTGACTTTGTCCTTTCCAGCCTCAGATAGGGCATTATTGAATATTTACAAAAATTATCCAATTTTCTGAGTATTTGAATTGATAATAGTAAACAATCTGAAGATCTTATATAGCCAGATATAAAAAAAAATTTGTATATTTTTCAAGTTCCGGAAAGATATTTAAAAAAATATCTATAACGTTTTTGATTTGGAAATTTAAAAATAAAAATATCTAATCAATGAGGAAATTATGACATGGTTCCTTTATTATAAATAGATATCCCCTGACTTTGTGCTTTCCAGCATCCTATATGGAAGTATTGAATATTTTCAAAACCTCTCCAATTTTCTGAGTGTTTGAATTGATAATAGTAAACAATTTGAAAATTTTATATATTAGATATAAAAAACTTTAAATATTTTTCAAGAAATTTAAAAATAAAAACATCTAATTAATGAGTAAATTATGACATGGTTTCTTTATTATAAACAGATATAAATTATGCTGGAGCTATGCGAGGGATGTCGTTTAAGTTTTGCACATGGAAATAAAACAACACGGTAGGTAGTTTTAAAGAACTTTATTGTTTTTCGTAGTATTCTCCACGAAAATTAATACACATCTGCATACGCTCGAACCAATTTTCGAAGCACTTATTCCACTCGTTTGCTGGCAGATCCAAAACGGCATTTTTGAATGCGTCAACTGCTTCTTCTGGTGACTGGAACCTTTGACCACGCAGTTATATTTTCAAACTTTCGGGAAAGTAAAGAAATCGTTAGGACTTAGATCGGGACTACACGGATGATGGTCCAATAATTCCACGTTTTCTTCCGTTAAATACTGCCTTGTTTTTTGGGCTGTGTGCGAGCTTGCATTGTCTTGGTGGAGGATGATTCTTCTTTTGGGGTTGATTTTCGAAGCTCGGTGATGACAGTAACAGTTCTTTGCTCATTAAGAGGAATTGTTGCTTTTGACACAAATGTCGCGACCTCCTTTTTCGAAACACTTCGAGAACAGATGACTTTTGTTTTCTTTTCTTCACCTTGGAACACCTAAACAGCCGACTGTCGTTTATTTTCTGGTTCATAACAGTAAATCCACGGTTCATCACCACTAACAATGCTGTACACATTTTTTGAGTTTCCGGAATTGAAACGGTTAAGCATTTTTTGACACCAATTAACCCTGGCTGTTCTCTCCTCTTCAGTCAACAGGCGTGGTATCCAATGAGAAACTAATTTTCTTACTCCTAATTCTTCATGTAAAATTTTTTGAATTGAAGTCTTTGAGATCTTCAAGGATGCCTCAATCTCGCGATATCTCACATGTCTATCTTCAATAATGAGTTTGCGCACAGCATCGACGTTTTCCTGGGTGACTGCCGTTTTTGGTGCACCCACCCTGGGATCGTCGCTAAGACTCACCCGTCCATGTTTGGATTCTCCATACCAACGGAAAATTGTCGGCTGATGTGGCGCTTCGTTGCCGAAAACAGACAGTAACTCAGCAAGGCATTCTTGTTGCGATAATCGTCTCTGAAAGTTGTAATAAATTATGGCGCGAAAATGTTCTCGGTTGAGTTCCATTTTTGTAATGACTTGGTGACACTTAAAAATTCACTGTAGTGCACGTATTTTTGTGAAACTTTAAATTTAAGTTTACTAAAGAGTGAGGTTAAGATTCAGTACTGACGTATGCAAAACTTAAAAGACATCCCTCGTATTTTCAGTCGTAAGTAATTTTGAGGATGTATGCCCTCAGCCATTAACTGAACATCTCCATCCAACCTTTTCTACCATGTTTTAGATGGGACAAGACGTAGACCAAAAGGCGCGTCTGGGACGTTGCTGAACCCACTGCAAAGCGTACACGAATGTTTCTTGCCGTAATGGAAGACTGCTTGTAATTACCTTTTTTGATGTGGCAACATTGCTCAAGGCGGAAGCCAAGTATGCGTAACGTCCCTTGATACAATTCATTTTATTTATCGCGGCAAGGAAGTGCTGAAATACTCCTATGGTCGTTTGTCCATGCCAAATAAAATAACTAGTAATACGGTGTCTTACATATTTTGCAAGGAGTATCTTCGCATCTGCTCGGAAAAATATTATGATTCAGCTTTTTTGTGTTACCTCATTCAAAATGTTGCCAGACTCAAAATGTGCCAAATTTTTATTTGAATTTTTTCATATGAATTCCTCTAATTTTTTTTTTTCGCCTCGGACGAAAAACATTTCCATAAACTTTCCTCTAAATCTGATAGTTTTCGAGATACCAGTGAATTAGTATTTGAAAAGTGCGACACATGCTATTTTGTGATCCCAAAGAACAATATGAGGAAACGAAAATCTCAATGTTACCAAAATTCTCAAACATCGCTCAAGCATCCATTATCTGTTGCATCTCTCTTGCACTCACGCATAATATATTCGTACATAGTTAAAAAATGAATGTTTACAATAACAATGCCCCAAACTACTATGGCGTTTTATTGATATTTAGCAAATTTCCCAACAATAAGATTTTCGTTTCTTCGTGGTTAAAAATGGCATGTTTCGCACTTATTCAAATGATTAAGGGAACCTTTTGCGTGGAATGAACCTATAAAACGTAAAAAACCTTTGTCCGGAGCAAAAAAACAATTACTGGAATCAGAAACAATTTATGACGCAAAAGAGGACCTTTTTGATAAGATTGCGCAAAAAATCGAATCAGAATATTTGTACGAGCGGAAGCTGAGATATTTCCTGAACTATAATACAATTTTCACAATCAAGACTATTTTTTGGCAAGATATGTTTAAAATTCGCTGTAAAACTTTCGTTGTCCTTAACGAAATTGAACAAGGCTCGTTAAACTTTATTCGATGTATATAAATTACAAAAAAACCAGACATATTATTACAGATTTATTTTTAAGATTAATGCTCCAACTCTGATACGTGTTATAACGTACAAATTTTATTATAACCATTTGTTTTTTTTTTTGTAAAACGCTAAACCGCGTCTTTTCCACAATTCCCAGAAGTGCCTCAATATATATCCCGCCATATAATTGTTATGTCACGGCACATCTATCACCTAAATGATCACAGTTATTTTTAATTTTCAAGATTTCTCCTAATTGGACTCACACATCTCGATATAATTTCCACACATAGTTGAGTTCTGAAAGTGTACGGCGCGTCGCCTTAGGAAGTCTGCATTTACTTCTTGTACGATTATGTCTTGTTTTGGAAGAAAGCTTTTCCTCGCACTGGTAAATTGTTCTCCTAGAAACAGCGGACTGTGTGTGTTAGATATGGTGCTCAATCATTGATTTCAGAATGCAGTATAGCCCAGGAGTAGAGAAAATAGCTCAAAAATATTAAACAACAACCACGGGGGTTATTAAATTTGACACAAAAGTAGCTAAAAAATATAGAATCACAAAAAAAGCAACAGTCACTCAAAAAATCGGAAATAAACTATACAGGGTGGCCCATCCATGTGTGGACGGAATATTACTCATAAACAAATATATTTTGGGAAAATCTATTTTATGGAATGTTATACATGACATTTGAGGATACATTTCTAAAATATTGGTCATTCTACAGGGTGTCCCAATTTCGAGCTACATATCAAAGTTGTGATTTTTTAAATGGAACGCCCTCAAATTTTATTGCATATTTGGATAAACCAATTCAAAAGAAGAAAATCGATATGAAATACTATGTGGTTTTGGTAATTAACTACTGAGATATAAGGGATTTTGTCTATAAAAACCCCGCACTTCGGCAACACCTCAGTCTGCCATTTTGAAATTTAGAGTGCTGAATTTTATATCCAAAAAAACTTGCACACCTCAGCTTTTATCTTATTTGTTACTTTTTAGAATTTTAATTTTTGCTCATACAGGGTGGTCAAAAACGCAATTTGTAGTTTTTCTCGAAAATTTCAAATGCATTACCCTGTATATTTGTGCAAGTTTGGATTCAATATTTTATATTTTTTTATATACTAAACACATAAGGGTTTTTACGGCTATTTTTTCGGTTATTAGCACGTCTTTTATGGAACGGCTTAATTCCCTAAAATATCACATCAACTTTGGGAACAAATAAATTGTTCATTAGTTAGCATTACAATAAAAACGTGTTTGAAAATGAATTTTTCTAAACAAGAAGTGGTGACTATGGTGTTCGTTTTTGGCGAAGCCCAAAGAAATAGTTTCCTAGCATCTCGTATTTATAAGCAATGGTACCCTAATGTGCGACATCCAAGGCCGGAAACATTTTCCACACTACGAGAACGTTTTGAATCAAGTGGATCAGTGGAATATAGTAAAAAAAACTAACAGCATAGGTGTTGTCAACAGGCCTAACATGCACCATTATGCGACGGAAAACCCTTACTGGGTTAGGCAAATAGATTTCCAAAATAAATGGAGCATGAATGTTTGGGGAGGAGTTATTGGCAGACAAGTTATCGGGCCTTTCTTTCTCGACAACAGATTAACAGGTACAGTATACTTGAATTTTTTGATCGAGTATTTACCTTTGCTTTTGGAGGATGTCAAACTGCAAACTCGGATGCATAATAATATGTACTTCCAACATGACGGCGCATCATCATAACCGTGTGCGTAGCTATTTGGACACCTGGAGTAACAATCGTTGCATCAGTCGTGATGGGCCTATATCTTGGCCTCCTAGATTACCAGATATGAAATCGATGGACTTCTTTTTACGGGGCTACGTTAAACAAGAGGTTTATAGATATCCACCATCTACCCCGGAAAATATGACGGCAAGGATTAAGGATGCTGTTCTGAACATAAGAGAACACATGCTGAGGGATGTGCAAGGGTCATTTATCCAAGGACTACGGCTATGTATTCAACATGGTGGAGATATTTTCGAGCAGTTTTTGTAGATTCGGTCTTGAGTCGTTAGTTAGTGTGGTTTGTTTATGTTGTTGTTATAGTGGTTTTTCTCTATTACGCTTGAAGCTGATTTATACTGCTCTGATTGTTATTACGTCAAATCTGTACTCCTAGTGGCAATATGGAACTAGCCCACTGTGCGTCTTTTGTTTCCGTGGATGATGTGATTCTGTTCTTTAATTTTGGTGTGTTGTTCTATTAAAAGCTTAATAACTCAAAATCTAATGATTTTATCTGAATCAAGCCTTATAGCAAAAAAAATCTTATAAAAAATTGAATCCAAAATTGCTCAAATGTACAGGGTGATGCATTTGAAATTTTTGAGAAAAAGTACAATTTGCGTTTTTGACCAGCCTGTATGAGCAAAAACGAAAATTCGAAAAAGTAACAAACAAGATAGAAGCTGAGGTGTGTAAGTATTTTCAATACAAAATTCAGCACTCCAAATTTCCAAATGGCGGACTGAGGGGTTACCGAAGTCGACGGTTTTTCTGGACAAAACACCTTACATCTCAGTAGCTAATTACCAAAACCCCATAGTATGTCATATCAATGTTCTTCTTTTGAATTGGTTTATCGAAACATGCAATTAAATTTGAGGCATTCTATTTAAAAAATCACAACTTTGATATGTAGGTCAAAATTGGAACACCCTGTATAATTGTCAATATTTTATAAATGTGCCCTCAAATGTCATGTATAATATGCCATCAATAGATGTTCCCATATTGTATTTGTTTATGCGTAATATTCCGTCCACACATGGATGGGCCACCCTGTATATAAAAAAATTAATAGTTATTTCCGAATATGTCCCAGAAAAAGACTATTCTTTCTTTTTGGAGATATGCCACCAGGCAGGAATTTATGTGATATCACGTGTATACAGGGTGTCCTGAATGTTGGGACTCCTTGTGAGAAACAAGAGATAACAAAACAAAAAAACGTAAGATTGTATTTCCGAGTACAGTTCAAGTAAGATTCTAGAAATGATTTTGTGGTGTTGTGAGAAATTAAATAAAATTTGTTCATTTAGCTATCTCGTTATCTAATTATTAGATCGATTGTTATCGAAATAATACAGCAGAAAGTGCCATCATATTATCAGAATCCAAACATCAAGCTGTCTGTACGAGTATATCCCAGTTCGCATTATCAGCTGGGTCATCACCGTGGCCGCTAGTTGCCGCAGACTGCAAATATACTGGTTGACATCATTTTAAGAGCATACAGCTTTTGTCTCAGCTACTCTCCAATAGATGGCGCTTCATATCGGTAGTCATTACAAGGTCCACCGTTATGAGTGACTAACTGGGGCCGCCGAAATTCATTCAAAAACATAGATTTATGTAAGGGGGAGGAAGCATTGTTTTTCAACAAGGTCGAAACGATACGTAACACTGCTATCGAATAAATTAATATAAACATAAAAATTATATGTTTCATCAATATGGGGACCTGTAACCCCCTTTATGACAATTCAAGTTCCTTGATACTAGAAGACGCGTTGCCACTGAGAAAAATTACTCACTATTCATTTGAAAAGAGATTTGAAATACTGTCCTGTCACACGTTCTGCTAGTAAATACCTACTACTTCAAGTTGTTGTTTTTGGATTCAAAAACACAACGGTAGGGGTATTACGTCACGTCTTTTTTTGACCTTATGTAGGCTTTCCTAGAAGACGTAACTTCATGCTCATTTGTATCAAGCGCGCAATAAACTAGCCTACCTAGTCAAAAAGTTAACATTTTATCGGAATTTTACGTAATAACTTCTTCCTGCATTTGCAATATTTGAGGACTTCTATAGCAGTATTTGAGGATTTCTATGTCTCCTGCTGTGTCCACCTCGATGGCCTTTGCACGATATAAGCAAGCCTACGCACCTCGGGACAGAAATATCCAGGAAAATGAATATACTTGCGAACTAACACTAGCATCTTAAAGATAGCATAAACTTATATCAAATTTATAACTTGCTAAACCTATAAAAATGCCAATTTCGGTTTGTCAATTCCGATTTGTAAATTAACTTGGTTAACCTACATACCGCGTGGCACCTAACGCACAACATACGACAAAACATCGCATCTGTTCACGTAGGGGGCAGGGTCAGGCTGGCCCGGTGAGATTTTTTTGGAACTTAATTTCTCGATCATTTTAAAGCTTTGGTATAGGTGTATGTATTACTTGACAATTTTGATCATTGCTGCATGACCTATACGCGCTGTAAAAGAAAGATCCAACTTTAAGGAGACCCTGCATATTCATAGTGGACAATCGCATCGGAGACGAATAGCTAAATTTCCAAATAAAGAAGCTCAATCAGCTAAGACGTTTAGAAACAGATTTTTGAATAATCCTGTTATGCACAGAGTTCTGAAATAACCCCAAATATAAATCTCAGCTACTTCACAAACTCGAAGATCTTTCTGGCACAATTTTACCACGCTTCAAATCCGCAATTACCGGACTACATAGCGTATGTGTTATGTGAAAGTGCTGATTGAATTTACAACAGTTTTTTCGTCTGGCAGCTTTTCACATGGAATTGGTATCCATCTATCTTGCGTTTCAGTAAAAAGATGTCAGATGTATTATGATAGTGAATTTAATAACAGTAATTTTATATTCCCTTTTCCATTTGATTCATTGCCTTTCCGATTGGAATGCGCGCAGACATCACAGCTCGAAAGTAATTTTCCCAGAACCTCTTTTTCTTAATTTGGTATATAATTCCGAGCAGGCTGATGTGATGTTCCAACAGCTTGAAAAAACGAAGATACCTAATAATGCCATGATAATTGTCACTAATGGATTATTTTCTTTTGTTAATAATCATTTATTGATCACTATGACACTAGATACTTCGGCAAAAATAGTAAAATTAGACAAAAAAAAAGGATGATCATAAGACCAACGTCTGTGCTATATGCTCATTACAAAACATCATTAAACGTGCGTACCTATCTACTAGGTCTGTAATTGTTGCTCTTAATCTGATGAACGGTGGTGTGAGTCAAATTTAACTCTGGCCTTGAACCTCCAATAAACCTGCCCAACTAACAATTAGCACTCCTATTAGAGTTGCAAGAATGATTATACAGTATTCCTTACACAGCTTTGTATGATGCTGTTAGAACATTGGCAAAACGCTCTTAGAACAGCTATACAATCGGAATGTGCACACCTAATAGGACACTTCAGTCATTTAAGAGATTGTATTAGGGGCGCAGGTAACAGTTATACAACAAAAGTGTAAGCCTCTTGCTGCCGCTATAGGACATTAGCGTCAGTGCAAGATTCAGTTTTTGTCAACTATAAAACTATTCTGTTACGTGATTCTACTTTATGTATTGTATAAACGAAGTGAAGAATATATAACTATCACATTACAGTCATCCTGTTTACTTATATATCGGCCATTGAAAATTTCATACACAGGTATATGATGAACTACTACACTGTGATAAAGGGCTATTGAATTACTTGCGCAGCAAATGTTATTGTGATTATCGTACAAAGTAGTTACGCAATTTCTATGGGCTTCATATTTGATTCATATTTTAATAATGGTCAAAAGTATGTATAGATTTTTAAGATAAAAAACTGACCTTATCTGCGTTAAATCTTCCACAAATCCTATATTTAGACACAATTGCACTAACGTTTATCACTTTACATCTGTAGAACTGAAAGATAGTTATTTAAATTTCAATAGAGGAATATATTTTTGCCCAATATGGCGGGTGGTTATGTATAATCATGGCATCGTCCATGTTGTCTTTTGTTTATTAGAATATTTTGATGTTTTCTGCAGGTGTTGTACAACAATTTGACAAATCTCTGAAATAAAATACGGATAGAGTCGAATGATTTACCCAGAGAATTTGTACCATATCTATATCTCCTGTTTGAACAGTTTATAAAACCTTTTAAACCAATATGCATGCGTTGTTTGTCTTAAAATATTGGTTATGGCATTTTAACTAAAAAGATGAAAGCAGAAAGTTAGGTTATTGTGAAGTTATGTACCAACATATTTAACAACAAATGTATGCTGAGCACAGCAATTTTGTACTACAAAGGTTGTAATATTGTTGCAGAAGATGTACAACCTTTAACAGTTACTAAACGACAGTTGTATAAGTGCTTCAGTTGGAAGCAATTTGTTGGCTAAAGTAGTAAATTTGCACAGCAAAACAACAAGTCTCGGGTTTGTTGTATAAACGTTACCATGGATGCCACAAGACAACTATTTTGACTATCGCGCAAATATGCCTTTTAAAACAGTTATATAAACGTTTATGCAGCAGTTCAAAATTTGTCCTATTAGGTGTTGTATAACTATGCTATAAGAATATTTTAAAGACCTCATTTTAGAACAAATATGCTGCAGAAAGCAAATTTGTATTCCACACAACATTAAACCAGCATTTTGATGTTAAAATATATTCACTAGTGTCACGATAGATTATGTTGCTTACTTTTCCCTCTTTACAGCAGCTATCCGTTTGTTAACTTTTTGGAATCTCCATGTCGCTGTAGAAAACATATAAGTTTTGCACGAGCTGTTTTGTCCATTGTTTTTAGAGTTCAGAGTGGCATTGTGACCCACATCGAGAGTTTGAACGTGTTAACAAGAAGATATTTAACAAATTCAGTGTGAAATTGTACGAAATATAGTAATATGATGACAAATCATGCGAGCGATTTGACCACATGTGGCGAATATCAGTGGAGATATCAACGGTTGCGCAGACAAGAAACTTTAGTAATCCCATCCGCATCAACAGCTCGCCACGTATTGTGACCCGATTCGAGAGTATGTGGGTGCTTACATGAAAATATGCAACAAATGTAGTGTGAAACTGCATGAAAATAGCAATTTGACGACATATCATCAATCGATTTGACCCAATGTGTCGAATAACAATGGAGATATCAATGGTCGCACACACAGGAAACTTATGTACCTAAGAGTAAATCCGAATCAAATGTTTGAACCTTTTCATGAAACTGCATGGATCTTCAGTCAAAATAGGTGTGCATCTTATCAACTATCTCGGTTGAACTACTTGACGCTGCTCTATACTTTTGGAACTATCCGACTGAGAATGAAGTATGTATATCGTCAATGGTGTTTCCTGAGACAATATCTAACACATTAGCTATAAAACAACTGCTTACAATTCCAGAATTTGGATGATTTAGAAAACGAATACGTATAGCTTTAATGTTTCAAATTCGACCCTCACCACTGGGATCTCGGAAACGGTAAGGGATTCGAAGTTGCTTAAATAAGTGCAAAGTTGCGTATTTGGGTAACAAACAAAATCCCGCTTAGAAACATTCGAAATAGAAAGTATTTCCAGAGAGAGAAAAAAACGAATTTTCGCAAAATTGTTTTAATTTCTGCCTGACTTTATTTAAAGTGGGATTTAAAAATAAATTGCACATTGACATTACCTTTTGTCCTCTACAAAACGGAATACTTAGAACTTCAATATGAAGTTTTATCTCTTGCCCTCCAGCATCAACTTTATTTTTTCTTATGGACGCCATATCAGATTTTTGCCCAGATTAATAGGGATTTTAGTTCTCATTTCAAAAAATGTAATATGTCGTACATTGACATTGCCAAACCTCAGTTATTCCTGAAAAACAGAAGTTCCTAGGTAGGCCTTAAAACTCATCAGATAGTCATTTGTTTCGTATCCCAGACCAGACCTAAAATTGAACGTAGTAACAGTTTGGATGGCTGCAAAGAAGAGAAATCAATCGAGTAGTAAGCAACGCACAGAGAAGAATCAGGCTTGCCTACAAAATAAGAGACAATATTTTAAATATCTCCTATGATTTATCTCTATTTATTTATGACTATTATTGTTATTACGGCCAATAAAATTTTCATTTTGTGTTCAGGTTTTACCGTACCTTTTAATTTTTTCTAGACTGCATTACATGTTACGATATGGTATCTCACATCTCCCAACTAACTAGGATAACTTTATCCACGGCAACCTCCATAGATGTCATTTGTACAACAAATAACTTAGCTGAATCATTAGTTTTGACTAGCTCTGCGCCTGTTCCGAATTCGTCAGACCATAATATAGTCAGATGTGACTTCAACATCACACGATCTACGAATTTTCAAAAAATTGTCAAATATAGAGACTTTAAACATTGTTGTGAAGGACAATTTTTGGTGGATTTGCACAAAATCCCATGGGATGATATATATTAGGTACATCACTAACTTAGAAGATAAAGCTACGTTTTTTTCTAATCATACTTTGGATTTGTTAGATGTCCATGCTCCTATTGCACGTATTGCCAAACCTTATGCTCCATGACTTACAGGTGGCATAACATTTTTGATCTCTTTATAAGGTATCAGATTTTAAAAAGTCCAGCTAGTCTCGAATATTACCAGAAATTAAGAAATGATGTCTTTTCCGCTATTAGGCGTGAGAAAGCAGCATATCTGAGCTTCAGCGAACAACTGAATAGTGACAAGCATCTCTGGAAAGCTGTACGTTCATTGAAACTCAAAACTAATGTAGATAAATCTTTACCTACGCAGTTGAAAAATGCCGATGAAGTAAACAATTATTTTTCTTCCGTTTCCACGCCTTCAGGCAATTGCAAGAATTTAGTTGATAAATTTAATAGTACCAAAATTAATGAAAGTGCTAGAATTGATATCAGTTTTGCTACCCCACAAAATGTGCATTATTCTGTCCCTAAAATCTAATGCAGCAGGTTTAGATGGTATAACGGTCTCAATGCTGAAGCATTGTTTGCCTCGATTACTACTACCGCTGACGCATTTATTGAATTGTTGCCTGGAGGTTGGGTATTTCCCTGATGCTTGGATACTATCTCTCGTCAAGCCCTTGCCTAAATGTAAAAATCCAAAAAGTCTCTCAGACTTAGGACCTATAACTTTGATTCCTGCTATATCTAAGATATTGGAGAAATTGATTAAACATCAGGTTCATCATTATTTCCCTAATAATGATTTCTTTCCCAAGAGTCAATCTGGTTTCCGCAATGGTTTTAGTACAACTACAGCCTTAGTAAAGGTTTTAGATGACATCATTGCTTCGATTGATAAGGGAGATGCTTCAGCCTTGTATGCTTAGATTATTCTAAGACGTTCGATAAAATAGATCATTTGCTTTTATGTGCTAAATTGAAGTTTTTTGGTTTTTCAGACATACCTCTAATGTTGTTTATACCATATATTTCAAATCGTAAACAAGTAGTAGAGATATACAATACTAAATCCAGTCCGATTGATATAACCTCAGGTGACCCTCAGGGTTCAGTTTTAGGGCCTCTGTTGTACTCAATTTATACTATAGATTTGGGTAGCTCTGTGAAAAACTCTCTATGATGTGCTATACCGATGATGCACAGATATATAAGAGCTTTAATGGTAACACTTTACATACTTCAATCAATGAGCTTAATGATGATTTAGAGGCAATAGTAGGATACTCAAATGGTAACAAAATCTTAAGCTCAATAAGGATAAGTGCTTTTTTGTCCTGCTGTCAAAAGTAACACTTTATTGAATTCTCTTGGTGTAAAAATCGATGAGAAGCGTCTAACTGTCGTAAATACTACAAAAAGTTTAGAGTTCATTATTGATTATACTTTACCGTTTAAGGAGCATGTTTCGTCTATCTTAAAAAAATGTTATGCAACTTTGAAGTGTTTTTATATCAATCGCTCTATATTGAATTGTAACGTTAGAAAAAAGTTATGTGAGGCTATTATATTTCCTAGCTTATTTTACTGTAGCACTGTGTTCTATCATTGTCTTGATTCAAAACAAGACTCCAAAATATCCAAAATACTTGCTGTCGATTTGTATTTAATCTCAAGAAGAATGTTCATGTTTCCTTAAAGAGATTTCAGCTTGGATGGATGTGTATAGAACATGCATGTAAGTACCATATGGCAGTGTTTACACATAAGATCATATCTTCTCGCTCCCTCTTGTATCTTTATGAGAAATTTGTTTTCAGATGAGCTAATTCAGACATTGATTTCAGATACAAAAGAAGACTAGGGATCCCTATGTATAAAACAACTTTATTTCGTAGTTCATACACTTACAATGCTATCTTGATTTATAACGATTTAGATGACAATATAAAGGATTGGCCAGTAAACAGATTTCGTTAGGATGTAAATTTGGAAAAGGTAGTGTTCAATTACTATTATATCTTATATTTTATTTTATTTTTCATATACGTAATATACATATATGTGTATATACGTCAGCCAGCTATCAAGTTCGTTTGTTTTGAGGCATCTTTAGCTGCTTGTCAAATTTTCGTTTAGTTAGGTGGTGTTTCAATTTATTATTTGGGTAGGTTAAGTAGAGTAGCCAAGAGCTAGGCTTCGCCTACGTTATATTGTAGTTTTTAGAATGCGCCTAATAAAGACATTTTATTATTATTATTTCCTTATAATTTTCAGACAACAAAAAAATCGTAGGCAACTAAGGAAATGCATCACTTAATTTAGGACTCAAAAATCCATTTAAATGTACAAAACTCCACTATAATGTCCATACAAAAAACAAGTCCAGAGAAGGAACCTTGAATCGAAAAGTAGATTAGGCCATCTTGTAGAGGACAACGACAACATGAAATTTATTTTGAAATCTCACATCAAATAGTCAGGAAAAAATAATCTAGAATGCCAAACAAATGACTATTTGATAATTTCAAGGCATACCTAGGAAATTCTGCTTTTTTGAAATAACTAAGGTTTGGCAATATCAATTTATGACTTATTAAACATTTTTTTAATCAGAATAAAAAGCTCTATTTCCCTCTGCAAAAATCCAGTATGGCGTCCATAATAAAAAGTAGAGTTAATGCTGAAGCACAAGAGATGAAGCGTCACATTGAAATTCTACTTAATCCTGCTATTTTTTTTTATATCGAAACAGCCGCGCAGGCAGAAGCCTAAATGCCGGAACACCGCGGCTGCTATGATGATCCCAAAGAAATTTTGTTAATACGATTTTTGAACTGCCTAAGGTTAGTAGAACTGGGAAAAGCTTCCCACAATCTAGACACCCTCGGGACAAAGGAGCGGTCGTATCGGCCAGTTCTGGATGTACGAAGTTTGACACGGTTAGGATGGGACGCCGAAGTCAGGCGGGTCTGTCTGGCAGGCACATCACGCGGCGGCATCATGGAAGAGAGCTCTGAGGAGCAAAGCCCGTTGGTGTAGCGATAGAAAAGAGCTAGATCGCCGACGGTCCGCCGGTGCGAAAGAGTCTCGAGACTGTCTGCTAGAGAAGAGTCATCGATCAGTCGGACCGCCCTCCTCTGGACAGCATCGAGCATGGACAATGTAGTCGGGGCGGCAGAACCCCAAATGTGTGAGCAATACTCGAGGCTAGGCCTTATCTGGGCCTTGTATAGAGTGAGAAGGTCATGCGGAGAAAAGTACTAAACAAATAGCCTAGCTTTTTCCCAGCAGCTGCAGCTACTGACGAGATGTGTTCGTGCCAGATCAGGTCCTCGGGGATCTGGAATCCGACCAGCCGAAATGAATAGCTCTTTGGTAGAACTCGGCCGTCCATCGAAAAAAGTAGGGCTCGTCACCAGCTGGGTCAGCCCTTGAGTAAGAGCGAACGCTTCGACTGCACGACCTGCTGCATCGGTCTTATGTGAGCCCAACCAAAGCTCATTATGGGCATTGAAATCACCGAGAAGAACTACTTCTGAAGCGGGGTGATTGATGTTCAGGAAGTCGATCTGGACGGCGAGGTATTCGAGTAGGTCATCCCCGTTATGGTTCGAGGGAGAGCGATAAAGGCAGCAAATAAATTTGGGTGATGTTTTGGAGTTGAGGCGAAGCCACAGAATGTCCTTCCGGTCTGATTCCAAAGAAAGATCCCTGGAGCAGGAAAGACTGCTGCGGACAAAAGCCACAACTCCCCCGTTCTTTCTCAGATTGGAGTGCACCTCGGAGTTTGGGAAGTTGAGATGGTTAATCGGTGCAGTCTCTGAGATTTTTGTCTCCGCCAAGAAAAGCACGGCAGGACGATTGGATTGCAGGTAGTGATGAACAGCATCAATGTTGCTGTTAATCCCGCAGATGTTCGAAAAACAAATTTTATCTTCGATGTTGTTCCCTCGAGCCCACCCTCCACCCGGACATTCCGAGAGTGGAGTGAGTTTACGTCCGGAGTTCTTAGTGCTCGAGGGATCCATCATCATTAATTTCTTTGTTTTGGAAGATAACCAACCGCATAGCTTAGGTGTGGAAACATTGAAATTCTACTTAATCCTGCTATTTTTTTTTATATCGAAACAGCCGCGCAGGCAGAAGCCTAAATGCCGGAACACCGCGGCTGCTATGATGATCCCAAAGAAATTTTGTTAATACGATTTTTGAACTGCCTAAGGTTAGTAGAACTGGGAAAAGCTTCCTCTTGTAGATTGTTCCACAATCTAGACACCCTCGGGACAAAGGAGCGGTCGTATCGGCCAGTTCTGGATGTACGAAGGTTGACACGGTTAGGATGGGACGCCGAAGTCAGGCGGGTCTGTCTGGCAGGCACATCACGCGGCGGCATCATGGAAGAGAGCTCTGAGGAGCAAAGCCCGTTGGTGTAGTGATAGAAAAGAGCTAGATCGCCGACGGTCCGCCGGTGCGAAAGAGTCTCGAGACTGTCTGCTAGAGAAGAGTCATCGATCAGTCGGACCGCCCTCCTCTGGACAGCATCGAGCATGGACAATGTAGTCGGGGCGGCAGAACCCCAAATGTGTGAGCAATACTTGAGGCTAGGCCTTATCTGGGCCTTGTATAGAGTGAGAAGGTCATGCGGAGAAAAGTACTTCTTAGCCCTAAACAAATAGCCTAGCTTTTTCCCAGCAGCTGCAGCTACTGACGAGATGTGTTCGTGCCAGATCAGGTCCTCGGGGATCTGGACTCCGACCAGCCGAAATGAATAGCTCTTTGGTAGAACTCGGCCGTCCATCGAAAAAAGTAGGGCTCGTCACCAGCTGGGTCAGCCCTTGAGTAAGAGCGAACGCTTCGACTGCACGACCTGCTGCATCGGTCTTATGTGAGCCCAACCAAAGCTCATTATGGGCATTGAAATCACCGAGAAGAACTACTTCTGAAGCGGGGTGATTGATGTTCAGGAAGTCGATCTGGACGGCGAGGTATTCGAGTAGGTCATCCCAGTTATGGTTCGAGGGAGAGCGATAAAGGCAGCAAATAAATTTGGGTGATGTTTTGGAGTTGAGGCGAAGCCACAGAATGTCCTTCCGGTCTGATTCCAAAGAAAGATCCCTGGAGCAGGAAAGACTGCTGCGGACAAAAGCCACAACTCCCCCGTTCTTTCTCAGATTGGAGTGCACCTCGGAGTTTGTGAAGTTGAGATGGTTAATCGGTGCAGTCTCTGAGATTTTTGTCTCCGCCAAGAAAAGCACGGCGGGACGATTGGATTGCAGGTAGTGATGAACAGCATCAATGTTGCTGTTAATCCCGCAGATGTTCGAAAAACAAATTTTATCTTCGATGTTGTTCCCTCGAGCCCACCCTCCACCCGGACATTCCGAGAGTGGAGTGAGTTTACGTCCGGAGTTCTTAGTGCTCGAGGGATCCATCATCATTAATTTCTTTGTTTTGGAAGATAACCAACTGCATAGCTTAGGTGTGGAAACATGCGGACATTTATAAGACACCCTGGGAAAAGCTAGCGGGTGGTACCGCCTCGGTCGACTGGTCCTTGTCTACCACCTTCTTTTTATGTGTTAGTGATATTAAATAGACCTAAAGTGGCCCGTTGGCGAACTTGTACCGCCACCCGGCAATCGGTACTGAGGTATTCCTTAACGCGTGTACAATCACTTGGACGGGAAGAAGTTGTATACTGGATACAACATCTTCCGGAACAAGCATTTGCCACGGCCCTCGCTCAGCAGGGTACGCTATCTTGTAGAAGCAACTTTAATGTGCTTTAATTTGGGATCCCACTACAAATCGAGTAAGGAGAAAATTAAAACGATTTTGGGAAAATTCGTTTTTTTTTTCGTTTCTGTTCGGAAGTACTTTGAATTCTTAATTACCTAAATACACATCATTGCCCCCACTTGAGCGACTTGATATCTGTTGCTGTTTCCGAGATGTATCTAATTTGAAACACTCGGTATATTGCTATTGCGCATGATGAGAGGTAGAAGCAAATAAAAAAATTGGGAAGCACTACATACAATATATTGTTGGTGCGGCACTATTTCTCACACATTGCTATAAAAAATAAAATTTACAAGTTTAACCCACCCGCTACAAAATCTGCGCCTGTGAAAAGCGATAAACTTCATCCGTATTATTCTAAATCTAAATGAACCCGTGCGATGTTTAGACTCGCTAATATGCGAGCGATACGACCTAACAAGAGAATTTTTCACGCTCCCATCCTGATATAATTTCCTCGACGAACAATAAAAAATACGTGCACGCATTGGAAATGCTCGGAATACACGTAAGTGCGGCTAGCAGGCAATTAAGAAAAAAAGCAATTATCAAACATCTCGTTATGTGCCGGCGGTTAATTATTATCTAACGAAAGAACAGTTAGGGTAATAATAATACAAAAATTAACCAAGCAAAAAGGGCACTGGCGGCCATACAGCACAGATTATACGACGTCCACGCTGAGTGAATGCACCTCACTGAAAAAGAAGGAATTGTTCGATGCTAGTATTTATTGCGGTAAATTCACTTTCTAGTGGGAGTTTTTACTCTCATACAGGTACTTAGAGAATTGAAAAAGTCGCCGCATATCAATTAACACTTCAGTGATTCAAACATGCTTAATGTGGAAAATTAAATAACAAAATGTTATTTATTCAGCACTCACAATGAAAATCTGGATCCATTAGTTTGATGACAATCCGTTTTTACTTCACAACTCACTGTCGAAGTATTATAAACGCGAAAAATTTCGGTAAAATAAAATACCTATGCTTTTTTTAATGTTATATGACATCATCAACAAAAAAATAGAATTATATTAGGAAACCAAAAAATATCCTTATGATGTTAAACTTTTGAATGAATTTAAATCATATCGAAACAGACTGACAAAAATGATTAAATAGGCTAAAATTAAATATCTCCAAGAAGAGTTTGATAATCCACAAAATTGTTCGTCCAAAATGTGACAATTTATCAATAAAATACAAGACAAAAAACAAAACAACAAAATTAGTACAATTAAAAAAGAAAATGGTGAACTAGTGAGTAATGATGTAGATATAGCAAATGAATTTTGTGAATATTTTTCAAAAATCGGGAAAAGGTTGTCAGAAAACATAAAAAACGCGGAGAAATTAAATTATAGTAAGACCAGATTATATAACTCATTATATCTGGAACCGACCGATACGCATGAAATAAAGATAATAATCAATGAATTGAAATTAAGAAACTCTCCAGGTCTAGATAATATAACAGCGTATACTCTCAAGAGAATAAGTTGCAACATCTGCGGCATACTGTCATATTTGATAAATTCTTGTATGAATAAAGGAATATTCAATTCACGTTTAAAACACGCTATGGTAAAACCATTATTTAAATCTGGAGAAAGAGAAAAACCCATCAACTATCGACCAATTTCCATCTTAACTAATTTTTCTAAAATATTTCAAAAAGTGTTAAAAAAACGATTCACCGAGTTTGCAAAAAAATATAACTTAATAGCGGAACAGCAATATGGTTTTCAAGAAGGCAAATCTGCTCAAGATGCTATTGTAAAATTAACAACTAAAATATACACGAATCTCAATATTGGCAAACCAACTGCTTGTGTTTTTATTGACTTGGCAAAGGCATTCGACTCTATTACTCATGAATCGCTTTTAACAACTTTAGAAAACTTAGGTTTCCGGGGAATAACATAGAAACTTATAGGAAATTATTTGTCAAATCGAACACAGTGCGTCAAGATTAATAACACATTCAGTGAACCCCATATTATATCATACGGTGCACCTCAAGGCTCAGTATTAGGACCCATTTTATTTAATCTATTTATCAACGATTTGTTTAAAATAAGTAGTACAGGTAAAGTTATCGGTTTTGCGGATGATACAGCTATTCTCTATGAAAGCAACCAGTGGCATACACTAAAAACCACAATCGAACATGATTTCAAAACATTTACAAATTTCTTTTCGGAAAGAACTTTGACAATTAATTACAACAAAACACACTATAGAGCATTTTCTTGTAACAACAGGCTCTCACCACAATTTAAAAAACTTGAAGTTCATACAAGCAGTGGTCTCAAAGAGATTCAGTCAGCCGATAAAATAAAATACTTACTTTACGGAATTTTGGCTTGGGGGGAGTTATGAATAATAATTACAAAAAGGTTGATGTAACCCAAAAATTAATTCTAAAATTGATCCTCCATAGGGAGATTACTTATTCAAGTAATTTTCTATATGTGGAGGCTCAGCTATTAGATTGCAGACAAATTTATTTTTATTGTGGTCTAATGCATTATTTCAAATATTCAAAATACTTTAATCGTACCATTCATACCCAACAAGATTCAATCAAAATTCAATGTGTATTCCACAAACATCAAAAACCATTACACAACGAGCTCTGTTTTCCTTGGGAGCAAAATTCTATAACTTCGTACCAGAGTCATTAAAAGTAATTAAATCAAACAAATCATTTAAAAAAGAACTAAAAAAATGGATTTTACAACAACCAAGGTACTCCTCCACGAAATTGTAGATCTGAACAATCATTATCAAAATCAATAATATTTTACTTACACTAACATCCATACTTTTACTTTAGTTCTAATTGTCTGGATATTTTTCCTGACATTACCATAATAATTTTTTTTTCATACACTGACTGTACTATTAGTTTTTATTTTATACAAACCCAAACACAAGTGCAAACTTTTTTTGGGTGCTTTATGTTTATTGTGCACAATATTTGATATTTACCTGTATTTTGTGACAACAAACATTATTATTATTATTATCATGAAAAATTAATGTCACTCATTTTCCACGTTCTGTCGGCCTGTCTGTCCGCTAATCTTTGGCCCGACTATAACTTGCAAAGCATGGATTTGATGGAATTTTCACACAAGCTTACTATTATGCCAAGGACGAATAAGCCTTGCAGTTTTTGAAAATCGGTCAATTGGGGGCGAAACTAAGGGCAAACACGACAACAATATAAATTGTTCAAACCTCGTTTTTTACATTTCAGAGACTCCTAATCATTTTGGGAGTTGCGGGTTGTGGAGGAGGGTATGTTTCAACCCCGGTAGTTAAACGCACCTGCAACACATAGTACCGTACATTTTCCCATAAATATTTTAGTCAAATTCAAATACCCATTCATAATTATATAATAATAATAATAAAATGTCTTTATTAGGCACAATTATATAAACTACAACATAATGTGGCCTCTACGTAGGCGAAGTCTAGCTCTTGGCTACTCTACTTAACCTACCCGAATAATAAATTGAAACACTTAATCAGAGGAAACTTTGACAAGCAGCAAAAGACGCTTCAAAACAACGAGCTTGATAGCTTCCTGACATACATATATACACACATATATTACGTAAAAATAAAATAAAATGTAAGAATTAAAAACTAACTTTTCCACAATTACTACAATGACAAATAAATCATCTGTTTCACATGCTTACGAAATCTGTTTACTGGCCAATCCTTTATATTGTCATCTAATTCGTTATAAGTCAGGATAGCATTGTAAGTGTATGAATTACGAAATAAAGTTGTTTTATACATAGGGATCCCTAGTCTTTTTTTGTGTCTGAAATCAATGTCTGAATTATTTCGTCTGAAAACAAATTTCTCATAAAGATACAAGGGGGATCGAGAAGATATGATCTTATGTGTAAACACTGCTACATGGTACTTGCAAGCATTTTCTATACACATCCAACCAAGCTGAAATCTCTTTAAGGAAACATGATCATACTTCTTGAGATTAAATACAAATCGACAACAAGTATTTTGGAGTTTTTGGAGTCTTGCTTTTGTGATAGAATCAAGACAATGATAGAACACAGTGTTACAGTAAAATAAGCTTGGAAAAATAATAGCCTCACAACTTTTTTCTAACTTTAAAATTCAAAATAGAACGATTGACATAAAAACACTTCAAAGTTGCATAACATTTTTTTAAGATAGACGAAACATGCTCCTTAAACCGTAAAGTATAATCAATAATCAACCCTAAATTTTTTGTAGTATTAACGACAGCTAGACGCTCCTTGTCGATTTTTACATCAAGAGAATACAATATAGTGTTACGTTTGACAGCAGGACAAAAATGCATCACTGAGCACTTATCCTTATTGAGCTTAAGATTGTTAGCATTTGAGTATCCTACTATTGCCTCCAAATCATCATTAAGCTCATTGATTGAAGTATGTAAAGTGTTACTATTAAAGCTCTTATATATCTGTGTATCATCGGCATAGCACATCACAGAAGAGTTTTTCACAGAGCTACCCAAGTGTATAGTATAAAGTAAGTACAACCAGGGCCCTAAAACTGAACCCTGAGGGACACCTGATGTTATATCAAACGGACTAGATATAGTGTTGTCTATCTCTACTACTTATTTACGATTTGAAAGATATGTTATAAAAAACAGAAAAACATCACACACTGTAAGAAAATATATATATATATATATATTTATAGGTATAACTAAATAAATAAGTAAGCCATAAAAGGCCAAGAGTTGAGCGTGGCATACAAATTAACTAACCTGGTGGCATACCCGATAGAGGTAACCGGAAGTAAATTAAAAATATAATTTTATACAAATTTCGAACGAGAATGATGAAAATTTCCAACACGCCACTCTGGGTACAATGGCGTCGCAGTCTCACCGATAAGTGTTGGGGTCGAAGTTAGCCATAGCAACGTTGCCAGATTTCTATGTATGGACCTGTTTGAGTGACACGATCTCTTTAATTTCTTTGTTATACATGTTTGCCGCTAACATAATCGTTTATGAACTGATGACAGCGTTTCGTAAGGCCTGCAGAGTAAACCTCCTTGACTCCCATTTTTAAGCGCATTTGCTACAGGTCTCAATCAGTTGTGATTTTTGAAAAAGTTTCCACCCAATGTTACATAGCTGGACTTTGGGTAATTGATGCTTTCGTTTTTTTTTTTCAGTGAATATTTTCGAGCAAGGACGGCTATCACTATGTAGAAAATGCCTCACGAAGACCACGGCGGTAGCCATCATCACAATGGCGGTATCAACTCCCACTATCATCTAAATGGACATGTGAAGACCAATGGTAAGTACAATAAAACATTTTTCTAAAAATCAAGTCCAACTTCCAGCACCTGTCGCTTACTTTAGAAGCTCCTACGTGTACTACTAGAAAAATGCTTCACTCCTCACGGCGCTCTGTCTGTCGGTTTGTCCGCTAATCGTATAACCGCCTACAATTTGAGAAGTACCGATCGGACTTCGATGAAATGTTTACACATTTTTTTACTACCATGCTAAGAACGCAAAGCTTTGTAGATTTTGAAAACCGGACCAGTGTTGACGGAGAAAAACAAGGAAAACAGAAAAAAATAAAAAATGCTCAAACTTTGTTTTTTGGCATTTCAGACGACCCTTGATCGTTTTCGGAAAAATTTTGGTAGTGCTTAAAAATTGGGTTTTAAGGGTTATATATTAGGCATATTTCATTCATCATACATTGACCCTTGAAACTTGGAAATATCTCTAACAGTCCGGTGGCGACACGTGCGACGTGGTTTCCCGATGGACAGACGTCGTCATCGATGGTTGTACCTGACAGTCGACAATGGCTTCCGTACTGCTGTGTGCTGTGCATGGTGAAGGTCAATATCGTTATTCACATGAGCTTGGTCATCGCAACGGTCGTGTGGTCCTGCAGGAATTGCTGACAGGGGGAGGAGGAAGTTTAATTTTTTATTATACATGTTCCTAGCTAACTTTCTTCTCAGAAGGGCTAACTGATGACACAGTGACGTGGGAAAAACAGAGTCAACTTACTTGACGCCATTTTTTCTCTCATCAGTAGATGCAAGAAAAATAGTGTCTGCTATATTTTCAATCCTATTCTAGGAAATTTGAAAATTCAAGAGTGTAATGTGTTGCGCCCCATCGTGCAACATGCACACTTTCCGGCCCCGCCTACGACATCCGCCGGGTGGTACCTCTGCGTTCGACAGTCAGAGAGCGTCTACCACCTACGGACAATCACAACATAGCAAAGAGAAAAATTTTTCTTGGGACGAGATTCGAACCCGCACAGCGCACCGCGACTGATCAGAAGACCGAAGAGTCTACTACTGCGGCCACCGCTGCTGCCTGTTCTTATAAGGCATTAAAAAAGGGCAGTACTACATGGAATTTCATGTGGAATATCAATTACGAGTTCAGTGTGAGTTGACAGTCTACATAGTGTAAAGATGTTTCAAGAAGACTAAAAATCTTGATCCATCCCTCATTGTTTTTATATGATCTGTTTGCGTATGTTTTTGTAACAAAGATAAGTTTTTAAGGCGGCTCCGACGCAGTGAGTTTCAGGCCATTTACAAGGGTTTAGCTGCTTCGGAATTGACGCTCCATTTTTCTATATATTTGAATAAAATTTATACAGTATGTTCAGAAGACAATTGTCCAGGGTGCTATAGAGCCACTTTTCTAAAAAAAAATTTTTTTCAGGAGTTATGGTGGGTGGAAGTGCAGATAATTGTTGTTCGACTTCTCGATTTTTTTAAAAATAACCCAGAGGAAAAAACGAAAAAGTGGCTCTATAGCACCCTGTGGAGTCTTGTTTTTAGTGCACTGTGAAAATTTCATTGAAAAATATTCAAAAATGAAGCGTCAATTTTGAAGCGCGAAAACCTCTGCAAATAGGCTTTTACACGAATTTTATACACTATCTCGTGCTGCCAGTCGAAGCAACGCGGCGGTGTGTAAGGACTAAGAAAGGACGTATTCAGATAATTTGTTGTCCCAAGTTAAACAGCAGCAGTTTTAACGTCGGTCGTTCGAGATAAACATCGGACCATTAAGTGATATTTTTAATAGACTTCAATGAAAGAGGGGAAATTTTTAATCGATTTTGATCATTTCTTTTTATACAATAGGCCATGCTTCAGAGGTGATACCACAAAAAATCATTTTTGTTCAATCACTCCAATATGGATATCAAATGGAAGCACTTGTACAAAACAGTAATACGAAAACAGTTTCAAATCAAGATGGCGGCCGTTACAAAATGGCGGATAACATACTTGCTAATATCTCAAATAAGAGTCGTCGCCTTGTAGAATACAGTACTTCACTAAAAATTTGATTCCAAGATTGCCGCCGTTTCGAAATTGCGAGTTACATACTTTTGTACAAAACTCCCAATTTACATATCAAATACAGAACTTTGTGACCAAAAGTTTCCAGGTGGTTCCAGGGTCATTGGAGGCGGTAATCTTTTTAGTTAAAAATAATATAGTGAACGCATTTACCACAAATAAAATGTCACTTGCTGTTTAGCTTTAACCTTATGGAGTATCGTAGAATAAACTTAACACGATAAGCGTCATGAGATATAATGCGTGTGTCGCACCTCATTTGGCGCTTTGGGCCTCGTGACACACATGATATGTCTCACTGCTGGCAGTTATATTTGGCCGCGTAACGTAAGACGTGTGCCATGCTGATGTGATTTTCTTACGGGAACCAAGAGTCCGTGGCCTGAGGGACCAAATTATACTGAATTGGAAATGAAAACATTAAAAAACACGTTGTTTATAGAGTTTTACAAAAAGAGGATATTCTACAAATCTAAAACAAAAAGCAAATCTTATAAAATAATCAGACATTCTCATTCAAAAATGAACAAAGTAATTTCACAGCAAATCAGTAAGTTATGGTAAATGTCGATATTCTAAC
The DNA here is from genome assembly GCA_963669975.1 of Acanthoscelides obtectus. NCBI lineage: Eukaryota > Metazoa > Arthropoda > Insecta > Coleoptera > Chrysomelidae > Acanthoscelides > Acanthoscelides obtectus. Next base: position 67,992,966 of record CAVLJG010000009.1, read on the forward strand.
GAACACAAATATGGAGGAACTCTTATAAACTAAACAGATTGACAAAGTCTTATGCAGGGATAAACAAAATACTGGTATAAATAAACAGTAATACAGATAATAATGGAATTACTACAACTACTATCTGATTCACTACCACTTGGAGAATACGCATCAGATAAGTATACATCCCCACATAACTCAGTACTGCCACTCTCTTCATCCGATAGTATTTCATTACACAATTGTTCAAGCCTTTTTTGCTCCGCTTCGTAATGCGACATCACAAATTTGGTATTCAATAATTTATAAACAGTAAAGCAATTTGGACAAGATGACGTACAATACCAACAACGCTTCAATAATAAATGACACGAAACAGTGCTCAACGCGCGACATGATGCAAGTCTTGACTTGCAAAAAACGCGACGCGACTTATGTGCCACGCGACCCGACTGGTCTGTGGGCCACGCGACATACAATTAGTACCTCAGAAAAAAAAATCAAAAAAGGGGAAAAATCATAGGATTTGAGAAAAAAGTCAAGTCAAAATATTAAACCGAAACTTAAAACAAGCTAATTTGACAATAATAACAGTTTGGCCCAGTGGACTGGATTTTCAGATTCTACTGTGGCGCTTAACGTGTCAATGTGACATTTCAATATTCGCCATCTAACAGACTAGATAAAGCTAGCCGATGCTACGTGCTATTGAGCCTGACGATTGACTTTTATTTAAATAAACAATATATACATAATATACAATAAATAGTGAACATCTGGTACTAGTACCAAAATGGAAAAGATTAGCATAACATCTCGCACATCGCTGCTAAAGCGAGATCTGCACACCGCATTTGCCGACACGAAGGGGTTAGTAACGGCGTACAATGTAATATGCTAATCTCTTCCATTTTGGTACCCGAGTACAGCAAAAATAGCCAATTCTCAAGAACTCTTTAATCAAATTCAAGCGGATAACCAAATGGAAATGGTATTTACCATTTTGGATTGGTATTTACCGATCCGTTCAAGCGAGTGTAGTTATCAGTTTGGTTATAAGATCCGTGACGTCACGAATCAGCTGTTATATGTCATAGTTATCACCGCAAAATTGTGGTATTTACCCAACTCAAGAGTAGCTTTATATTTCTGGTTATTATTTGAAATGTGACAAGTTAGAATTCTGCCGGGTATTGGATATTGTTATTGTACTTCAGCTTCATTTTTGAGAAAATTGATACAGGCTGACTTCAGTTTTACCATAAAGTGGAGCACCTTATTAGTTATACTCATTTCGGTTGTTGGGGACACTTTAAATGTAGTTCCTATGCTTAACAAAGTATCCTGTGTAGCCATATACCACAAGAATATTAAAATATGGCCATATAAACTCACTAGATGATATCCACCTGTATACGGTTTTGCTAATTTCTTTTTTCATCATTTCTGCTGAATCAATAAATGTTTTCTTTGACATGCGGAAAAATTTAGAGAATTGAAAGTTATCATAGCTACAAAGCCATGGTTCCATCATTAAAAAAAAAATCTGCAAAAAACATTTCTCTCATGAATATTATGAAAGGTTTCTTATTTAAACTTTCCATATACAGTTGTAGACGAAAAAGCACCGATTATTAAGTGATAATAAAAACAATCAGAGATTATATACGCGCTTTTCTAAAATAAACAATTTGCAACAAAACCGCGGTTAAAACCAACACGTTCAAGCGATTCGTGTAACTGACGTCATCAACCCGTGTGTCATCTTGAACCATATTATAACCGCAGCACATAACACAGAACTTCAAGATGGGATCGCGGATTGGCATATTTCTGCTTTTTCTGGGATCGACCAGTTCTGGGAGCAAGCAGTTCATGTAGAAGAATTTCAATTTCTCTTCCATTTCATTTTTCCAGAAAACGTCATCCTTTCGAATGACGTCTATTTTCAAACCATACGGGGTCCAAACACCAAGCACACAGTACTCTCTTTGTGCAACGTGTAGCTGCCCTTGAATTTGGTAATACCACTTATGCTTTTTATTTATTTCATCGTTTATCCAAAACGTAATTTTTTTGTTCAGAATGCCCTCTTCAGGGGCTATTTCTCTAGCAGACCATGGACATTTAATTTCTAGCAGACCTTTTTCGCCTATCAAACCATCTGGCGATGCTGCCAGAAATGGATGGGTCCTATCAATAAACAACCCGCAAGATTGTACTTCTGATTGCGAATATGATTTCTCTATTTCTGATTTTGCCACGCTTTCATGCTTTTTTCCATAGTCACATGCATTGCTAAAGAATTCGGTTGGGTATATTATGGCGTTTACTAGAGCTCTGCAACTTGTTGTATCTCTTCTTCTACAAACCTCACCAAACCGAGACGCAGTCAACCTCATTCTTCGATGAAGACGCCACAAATTGCAATCCTGAGATTTTGTGGCTTGCTCGATCTGGGAAATTTTGGAGTCGGTTTTTGCAAGTTTTTTCAAGAATTCTACCTTGGCAGCCTCTATCGTCGTTGCTCATGTCAGGCTTCTCACAGAATTCCCCATAGGATGCGTTCTCTTTAGTATCACTATCTCTGATTTTAATTTTCCTTGGTTTCAGCTTCCTTTTCAGATTTTTGTGCGCTCTCCTTTCTTCAACTTTAGCAATCAAAGAGGTTGGACTGAAACTAGGGAGTAGCCGCTTTTGGATCACACAAACAGGTCGCTGTGTATTGTGGCTCACTACGGCTGCAGCACATCTTCCTTGGTAGGATCTCTTCTTGCAATAATTAATCCGTTTACCCCCAATGAATTTAGCTATGATTCAGTTAAACTGCTCTACAATACTATTATCGACGTCATGAAGTAAACTTACTGCATTTTTAATCAGAATTGCCAGAAATGATATCAGCCTCTGGTGCAAATCTAAAAAAAAAGGGTATACACACCTGAATTTGAAGATCCATGCCATCTGTCTCTGTTAGAGAATGCATATGCGAAACCTTGCTGTCATTTTTAAGCTAAAATAACATATAAAATATAGTTATAATAGTAACTACGTATAGTCTAATTTATTGGCAAAATGAATGCTAAAATTCATAATTGTTTTGGTACCTACTTTTCTCAACTCAACAATAACAGCACAACAATAACAACACAACAATAACAACACGATAATACAACAATACAATAACGGTAATAAGAGTAATAAGGGCTGAGTATACTATGCGCCAAAATAGGGAAACAGTCGTACGCTAGATCGTATATCCAAATCAAATCCGACTCTGTGCAATATGCAAATTCAACCAGGCACGCGAACAGCACACCTCTGCGTATTACTATCCTTTTCTAACGTAGAGCGCTTGCCTTGTCACAACGCCGTTCTACTAGCCTTTCCCTATCACCCCCCCGATTCCCCTCAGAAACTCTGCTTGACTGTGAGAGCGCCGTTAATTAATAGATTTAATAAAACCAGGCAGGTTAATGATCTGAATGAAGCTTTTGCTATATCCAATGATGGTATGAAATCACCCGATTAAATACTTTAGGTCCAGTATACCCAAAGTATTTAATAGGCTACCGAAGGTTATTAAGGAATGCTCCAATATCAATCACTTTATGTCATTATGTCATCTCAGAATTTGTTTGTTTATAATTGTTATTTTGTTTGTTGTTTGTCTTACACATTTTTATTTATTGTTAGGTATGTAAGTTAAGGAATTTGAATCAGATCTCAGAACTCAGCGGTACTGTATATATATATATATATATACAGGGTGACTTCGAAGTTGAGTCATTTATTTTAACAGTGAGTAGATCTGATCAAAAGAAATGTTTTTTTCCTTTACCATTTTTCTGGTAAAATTAAAGTAACAAAGTTATAGCCCTTTGGAAGTTTGAGTACCGCCCTGTCTCAATGATAATATTATGTGCTCGTGTTTGGCAACAACGAATATAATCCGCCATCGGTTCATCGCATCGGAAACAAAAAAGCGAAAGAATTTGGAACGATGTTTTTACAATTATTTTATTCAGTTGTGTTGTATACAGTCAGTGTCAGTCGGTAACGCGTTAGTGAATAGTGTTGCGTGGCTCAAACGAAATAAAAAATGGCACATGTTTATGCCGATCGGTTTCCCAATCGAGTGCAATCAACCCCTCGTGCCTTTGTTAATGTAGTACAACGGGCTCGTGAATCAGGTGACTTAAGACGGCATGCCGGTGCTCCAAGACCTCGCGATCAAATACAGGTCCGCACTGAAATACTTGTCGGGAGGATACTTTATAAAACAACGTAAATTTTTTTTTTAATTTTTTTTTATTTTTACACACATATTTTATCTTCCTTCTACAATCATTATCTGAAAATTAATGACTCAACTTCAAAGTCACCCTGTATATATATATATATAACTTGAGACGTGGTCATTGTCGTCTAGACCAGTTAGGTGAAAAATTAAAGCTTCCGCCTTTTGTTGGGTACTTCGACAAAATTTAAGCAAAGAGGACTCTTTATACTTTTTTTAATTCTCTCTAGCTTTCAATGGACTTTGCCATCATCATCAGGAGCTGCAATTACAATGATAACAGTAGCAACAAAAGTGTAAAATGAATTTAAATTGAATTAACTTACAGTAGTATGTGAGGATGTTGCTAATTGTTGTTTTCGTATAGGATGAGGGAAACGTCCAGTAACATGGTGAGAGCTGGATACATGGTACAATGGTTAAAATTATATAAAATATGACAAGACAAGTTAAAGACAGATTAATAATTATTTAGAAAACATTAGAGCATTACGTCGTGAAGCCACTTGATGCTTGCACAAAATGGTGGTCATGGAATAATGAGTGAGATGAACCTTTGACAGAAGGCCGAAGGTTGTCAATGTCTGTGTTGAAAGATGGAACGAATTTTGGGCGTGTGCCAAAACGTCGCCAAATCACTTCAGATGATGTGATTTTCAGAGTAGGGGTCATAGCTGTTGAATTTTCTGACAATACCATCCGGACCTATGGAGGGGAGGCATAAAATAATAATCAAATCCAAGCGAATAACCAAAATTTCCGTATTATGTACCGCGGTTATAATATGGTTCAAGATGACACACGGGATGATGACGTCAGTTACTCGAATCGCTTGAACGCGTTGGTTTTAACCGCGGTTTGTTTCAAGTTGTATATTTTAGAAAAGAGCGTATATAATTTCTGATTATTTTTATCATCACTTAATAATAGGTGCTTTTTCGGCTACAACGGGGTATGGAAAGTTTAAAAAAGAAACCTTTCATAATATTAATGGGAGAAATCTTTTTTTTTCATATATTTTTTTTTACTGATGAACCATGGCTTTGTAGCTATAGTAACATACAATTCTCAAAACTTTTCCGCGTGTCAAAGACAATATTTATTGATTTAGCAGAAATGATGAAAAAAAGATATTAACAAAACTGTATACAGGTGGACATCATACAGAGAGTTTATATGGCCATATTTTAATATTCTTGTGGTATATGGCTATACAGGATACTTTGGTAAGCGTAGGAACTAGATTTAAAGTGTCTCCAACAAGTAATGATTATAACTAATAAGGTGCTCTCTTATGCTAAAACTGAAGTCAGCCTGTATCAAGTTTCGCAAAAATGAAGCTGAAGTACAATAAAAATATCCAATACCCGACAAAACTCTAACTTGTCACATGTCAAATAATAACCACAAATATAAAACTACTCCTGAGTTGGGTAAATACCACAATTTTGCGGTGATAACTATGACATATAACAGCTGATTCGTGACGTCACGGTTCTTATAACCAAACTGATAACTACACTCGCTTGAACGGATCGGTAAATACCAATCCAAAATGGTAAATACCATTTCCATTTGGTTATCCGCTTGAATTTGATTAATGTCATCTACGTATTTTTTTATGAAGAAGAGGTTATAGGGTAGTGTCAAGCAGATCATCCATGACATATTCCGCCAAAATTGGTGATAGAACAGATCCCATAGGACAACCATGTGTTTGAGAATATATTTTGTTGTTGCAAGAGAAATAATTGTTATGAAAAAGGAATGTTATAATGTTGGTGAAAGATTCTAGAGATATGTTGCAGTGTTGACTGATCTCATTCCGGTGTTTATTAACAGTTCTTGTACATGCATCCAGATAGATATTGCTGAATAGCGACACCACATCAAGACTGGCGATAATATGATCGGCTGGTATTGTCAATCTGTTGAACTGACGAGAGACCTCAAATGAGTCTTTGATGTAGTAATCATTATCTGCATGTGCTGATTTTAGTGTTGTCGATATTAATGAAGACAAAGCCTGGGTGGCTGAACCTATTGATGCAACTATAGGTCTTACTGAGAGTACGGGTTTGTGAATTTTCGGAAGTGCATAGAATTTGGGAGGGACAGAGTTATAAGTGGTCAAAGTTCTTTTTTGTTCTTGGGTTATTTGTCCAGTGCTGAGAAGTTCCTTAACAATGTCATTACTTTTCTTTTCAACTTTAGGTGTGGGATCTCTATTAATTTCATGATATGATGGGTCATCATTGATGAGATTGTTGCAAAGATCTAAATAGTGTTGTTTAAGCATTATCACTGTAACATTGCCTTTGTCAGATCTTGTAACCATAAGTTCAGAATGTTGTTTTAGAAATGTTCTAGTTTTGTTTAAAAGGTTGTGATAAAAGAAATGCTTTTTATTAAGATTGTTACTATGATAATAGTTAGTGATGAGGTTAGTGGAACGAGTTGTGAAAATGTTTCTTTCAGTGGCATCACACACACAATTCGTTCCATCTTTCAACACAGACATTGACAACCTTCGGCCTTCTGTCAAAGGTTCATCTCACTCATTATTCCATGACCACCATTTTGTGCAATCATCAAGTGGCTTCACGACGTAATGCTCTAATGTTTTCTAAATAATTTTTAATCTGTCTTTAACTTGTCTTGTCATATTTTATATAATTTTAACCATTGTACCATGTATCCAGCTCTCACCATGTTACTGGACGTTTCCCTCATCCTATACGAAAACAACAATTAGCAACATCCTCACATACTACTGTGAGTTAATTCAATTTAAATTCATTTTACTCTTTTGTTGCCACTGTTATCATTGTAATTGCAGCTCCTGATGATGATGGCAAAGTCCATTGAAAGCTAGACAGAATTAAAAAAAGTATAAAGAGTCCTCTTTGCTTAAATTTTGTCGAAGTACCCAACAAAAGGCGGAAGCTTTAATTTTTCACCTATATATATATATATATATATATATATATATATATATATATATATATATATATATATATATATAACCTATATATATATATATATATATCTGTTTTTCATCTCCTTTCTAATATACTATAACTACAGCGTTTCGCCCTTACATTTTGAAGATAATATATAAACAATCACCTACTTTGAAGGTTTTGACACAGTAGTTAGAATAGTAGGCTAACATGAAATAAATCATAACAGCTAATTTTTTGTAAAACGGGCACAACACCTTTACCAAAATATTCACGTTTTCAACCGTATCAAATTCGTGTAGTCTATCGCAAATCAATCGTTAGATGTTAGAAAACAAAAGAATCGGACTATCTTAATTGTCTCGTTAAAGAACCAAGTAATCCAATGCTTGAAATTACCTATTTCTTCGCTAACCGTTTGGCTAAGCAAGAACAAAACATCAGCAACGTTTGACAGCCCAACCAAGGTCAACAGGAGTCATGCCTGGTTATGTTATATTATGCAAGGCTTAACGAAATACCGTGTGTTTCTTTAGTGGAACCACGAATCTCGTTCTGAAATTAATGCCGCATCTAGCGGTACATGCTAATTGCTCTACAAACAAGTAACAACCAGTTAAACCCATTTTCTGTAATTTGAACATGGGTGTTAATTTGCTATGCATCCAAAGGAGGATGCAAATTATTAGAATAATACGATTTTTATGTGAGAAAAAAGTTTATAGTTAGCCAAATGCAGAAGAAATAAAGCGATGTTAAAAAATTATTACCTGAACTAAATTTTCAACGCTGGCTGATTATTTAAATGGTGCGATGATTGAGAATTGAGTGCTACTTCTCACGTACATATGAACGCAACTCAAAGAGCGCCCCGTTACTTTGAAAGTTCCTCCTGACTGTATATACAGGTTGATATAAGCCTTCTAATGGCTGATAGTTCACCTCATTTGGAACACATTAAGCCACATATACTACCTTAGTGCGTTGTCGAGCCAGTTTTACTTCCTAAGCCACTGATATTGTAATCGGGAAAAATTTCGAAAATGAGATATTACATTTTTTTGCATATTTTGTCGTATGTCTGTCTGCTAATCTTCGGTAAATCATCCCAGTAGCGGCGGATCGAAGTACAAAAGACGAAACATAGATCAAACTTAGCTTCTTGAAGTTTCAGAGGCTCCTGATAATTTTCGTTGAAATTTTTGGAGGCGTTGGAGCTGTTGGGAGTGAGGCAGGATAGATCCCATTTGATGATAGCAAAATTATACGTTTCCAACCCCGGTAATTCTACGCACCTACTAGATGTATTTCACACATCATAGATTTCCCCGTACATTTGCACTTAGATACGAGGGATGTCTTTCAAGTTTTGCATATAGAAACATAGTAGCCCGCGCGGACCGAACGTCAGTACTGAATCTTAACCTCACTCTTTAGTAAACTTAAATTCAAAGTTTCACAACAATACGTGCAGTGTTCTCACTACAGTGAATTTTTAAGTGTCACCAAGTCATTAGAAAAATGGAACTCAACCCAGAACATTTTCGTGTCATAATTTATTACAATTTTCAGAGACAATTATCGCAACAAGGATGCCTTGCTGAGTTACTGGCTGTTTTCGATAACGAAGCGCCGCATCAGTCGACAATTTCCCGTTGGTCTGGAGAATTCAAACGTGGACGGGTGAATCTTAGCGACGATCCCAGGGTGGGTGCACCAAAAGCGGCAGTCACCCAGGAAAACGTCGATGCTGTGCGCAAACTCATCATTGAAGATAGACATGTGACATATCGCGAGATTGAGGCGTCCTTGAAGATCTCAAAGACCTCAATTCAAAAAAATTTACATGAAGAATTAGGAGTAAGAAAATTAGTTTCTCGTTGGATACCCCACCTGTTGACTGAAGAGCAGAAAGCAGCCAGGGTTAATTGGTGTCTAAAAAACGCTTGACCGTTTCAATTCCGGAAACTCAAAAAATGTGTACAGCATTGTTAGTGGTGATGAATCGTGGTTTTACTGTTATGAACCAGAAAATAAACGACAGTCGGCTGATTGGGTGTTTCAAGGTGAAGAAAAGCCAACAAAAGTCATCCGTTCTCGAAGTGTTTCGAAAAAGGTGGTCGCGACATTTGTGTCAAAAGCGGGTCATATTGCAACAATTCCTCTTAGTGGCAAAGAACTGTTACTGCGGATTGGTATGCCATAATTTGTTTGCCAGAAGTCATCACCGACCTTCGAAAAATCAACGCCGAAAGAAGAATCATCCTCCACCAAGACCATGCCAGCTCGCACACAGCCCAAAAAACAAGGCAGTATTTAACTGAAGAAATCGTGGAATTATTGGACCATCCTCCATATAGTCCCGATCTAAGTCCTAACGATTTCTTTTCTTTCCCGAAAATTAAAAACAGACTGCGTGGTCAAAGGTTCCAGTCACCAGAAGAAGCAGTTGACGCATTCAAAAATGCCGTTTTGGATCTGCCAGCAAACGAGTGGAATAAGTGCTTCGAAAATTGGATGTGTATTAAACTTCGTGGAGAATACTTCGAAAAACAATAAAGACATTTAAAACTACCTACCGTGTTGTTTTATTTCCATATGCAAAACTTAAAAGACATCCCTCGTATACCTTAGATTCTTAGATATGGAAAAATACATTCGACACGCGTCTATTTCGAGGTTGTCTGATGTCACAGTCTCCTCACGTCTGAAGAGTGTGTTCATCGAGCGGGGGGAGAGTTGACGTTATCAGATTGACGTTACTATCTCTAGGACAGGGAAAAGATGTCTATAGATTAATTGTTTGACTGACTTGATCCGTTGCGGGGAAAGTGTCGGATCAACCTAACTGACGCATTTTTTCACCCCTAAGGTTATGCCATAAACCATAAACCATCGTTGAACTTGACAGGGAGCGATTTATTTTCTCTTTATTTCTCTTTAAAAATACATAGTGTATAACGGTTTTGTAATGGTCTTGAAAATATTAAATGGATTTTTGTGTATCTAACTTGATTTACAATATTTTGAACTTGCACAGTGGACATACACTACTGTTCAAAAGTTTTGGGACACCAGATTTTTTTATGGAAATCAAACCAAATCAAACAATAGAGTGTGTTTAATCAATAAAATAAGAAAGGGACTATTTTCCACTGGAACTCAGTTGGTAACTTATTTCTATCAAAAATGTCCACCACGAGCCCGAATAACTGCATGACAGACACGACTCATCCGACGTATCAAATTTTCAAGAATAGTTAGTGATAAGGATACCCACGCTTCCTGCACTAGTAGGCTCTTGTTGCTTCACCTGTCTGTCCAATTCATCCCACTAATGCTCAATAGGAGACAAATCTGGGGACTGGGAAGGCCATATCGTGATTTTCATTGCAAGTGAAACCGATCCGCTGTTAGTAAAATGTCTACTACTAGGTACAGGAATACAAAACAAGGACTGGAAGATGCATAAGATATAATGGCTCACATTTTGTGACTGAGTAAATTGATAATTTTGTCTCCGTCAAGTACATTATTTTTAGGAAAATGCGTTTAATGATTTCATGAAAATTCAAACTCGTATTTTTTCATTTTGACATTCCATCTTATAAAAGAAAACAAAAATTTATCACAATCAGGGATTGTAAACATTTCAGTGAGGATGATTTTCTTCATTCTACATCGGGCATAGATGAATTATTCACGAAATCTAATATTGATGAGAAGGTAACTGTAAGAGTTAATAAGCCACCATCACCTTGGTTAACTGATGAACTGCGCACTGTTCTTGATAAAAAGAATACTGCACAAGCTTTATATAAAACTAATAAGACCGTGGACGCCTATAATAACTTCAAATCGCTTAGAAACCGTGCTCTTAACATGATCAGGAGGGACAAAAAGACATATATCGAAAATTTGGCAAATGAAAATGATTCAAAAAAATTGTGGAAGTCTCTCAAACAACTTGATATAAATTTTCGTAGTAAACCAACCCTTCCGGCAAGTTTTAATGACCTACCAAAATTAATGATTATTTTATGTCTGTTTATAGCTATAAACCTGTTGATTCACTAGTTTGCAAAAAGTATTATTCAAAAATAAATAAAGCTCTGAATATATTTTTTCATTGATCAAAATTAGTTCAAATGACGTATTACAGGCAATAGGGAGCCTAAAATTTGATGCGAAGGGAATTGTTGGTATATCCCTGTCAATGATCCAGCTTTGCCTCCCAGTTATTCTCCATCACATCGTCCACATCTTTAACGACTGTTTGGAAAAAGGCTACTTTCCAAACACATGGAAACACCGTCTAATTATTCCAATTCCTAAAAAAATGAAACCCACTGAGTATGATGATCTCAGACCTATCAGTGTATTACCAATTTTATCCAAAATTTTTGAAAAAATTATAAAGTTCCAATTGACCGCTTACCTAGAAAAATTTTTTATACTTCCCGACACTCCATCCGGTTTTAGAAAAAAATATAGTACAACATTTGCCCTACTTAATCTGCAAGACAATATTTTAAGTGCCTTAGATAAGAAAATTGCACTAGCCTTAATCTCTATAGACTATTCGAAAGCCTTTGTACAGCATCAATCATAAATTATTACTTGCTAAATTAAATTACATAGGTCTTGACAGTGTATCCCTTTCATTTTTCGACAGTTACCTTCATCAAAGAATTGGGTGTGTTTTTCTCAATCAAGAAATGTCTCAAGTGACAATAATTCCCTCAGGCGTACCTCAGGGCCGCTTCTGTTCCTCATATATACGTTCGACTTAAGCAAAAGTATTGATAATTCTCATGTCCAGTCATTTGCAGACGATACGCAATTGCTCCATTATTTTAGCCCAGATAATGTCAATAATACTCCTCAAATTTTACAAAACGATGTTAATAAATTAATTAAATACTCTTTAGATCACAATCTACTTATTAATCCACAAAAATCTAAAATGGTATTATTTTGCGCACAAAGAAAAACATACAATGTAACACAGCTCTTGAACATTCAGATAAATAACCAAATTTTGCAATTTTCTGATTCTGCAAAAATTCTTGGTGTTGTTTTTGATACGAAATTAAGGTTTATTGAACATGTTAAAAGTCCATCTCAGAAAACCTACCTACGGCTGCGCACTCTTATAGCAAACAGGTATTTACTAAATTTTAAGTTGCGTAAAAAACTATGTGAAGCATTGGTCATATCTATACTAAATTATTGTAATATCGTATACTATACTTGTTTAGATAATTTCACTAAAAACGTTATTCAAGTTATTCAAAACAATTGCATACGATTCATTTTTGGCTTACGTAAATTTGATCATGTATCAGCGAAATATCCCGTTCTAAACTGGTTAAAAATTAATGACATGGTCAAGTAACACTATTTAGTTTTTGTTCACAAATTGCTGCTCACGTCTAAACCTTATTACTTGAAGGAAAAAATTTGATTCAATAATGATGTTCACTGTAGAACTCTCAGAGAAAATAATATTAGAATACCCCTGCATACGTCTACACTTTTTAAACGCAGTTTTTCTTACAATGCTGCTATTATTTATAATGACCTTCCTAAAGTATATAAAGAATTTTCATTACCTGTCTTTCGACAAAAAGTTAAAACATTATTACTCAACCCTCCAAACATATAATTTACGTAATCATTCATTTCTTTTTTATTCCATCTTTAATTCAGATTAATAATTTTTGGTGCATTTGGGTTTGGAAAGTATGCCTTTTTCTCTTTTTTTAAATTTTACTTTCGATGTAATGAACCAAATCTGTTTGTGGATAGTGTATTCTTTTGAACATCTGCTAGAGACTATATGGTTAAGTGTAAGAGTAGCAGCATGCTAAACTTCGCCATATAAGTCTGACATTTGGCTATACTACAACGTAATTGTGGATAAATAAAGACGTCTATTATTATTATTATATATTGAAAAAACAGTATGACATGTCATACGAAACAAGAGAAGTTAAAAAAGGGGTTTTATAATAATTTTAATTCACATTGTTGCCAAATTTTTCCATAAACTCGTCACAAAAGTCACCATGCGCTGCAAATTCGAACAATTCAGTAAACTAAAATTATTTTTTATTACGCGTAGGCCAACAATCAGAAACATGGAAACTACTTGTATTGTGAAGAGATCTAGGCGCCGGGCTTAGAGGGTAGACATGTGATATACGTTTAGTACAAGTTTGAACTCGATCGAGTCATTTGGTTTTTCGTTCGTATTGTATTCTAAAAATGAGTCACATCAATTTCAATCAACGGTATGCTATCAGGTTTTGCTTCGGACTTGGAGACATTGCAACGGAAATGCTTGCTAAACAGAAGGGAGAGAATCGATTGAAGGTGAACTACGAAGCACAAGTCTTTCATCTTCAAGAACCGATGAAGATATCGACGGAATCTAGGATATTTTGTGTTCAGATCGTCGGTTGACAGTAAGGGTGATCAAGAAAGAGTTACTCAAAAGAAGACTCACACCACCGTTCATCAGATCAAAAACAACTGGGAGTTGCAGCACGATCATGCTCCTTGTCAAACAGCAATGTCAAGAAATGAGTTTTTAGCAAGTAAAAACACTCCTGTGACTTCTCAGCCTCCTTGTTTGCCTGACTTTAGTCCTTTTGACTGATTTCTCTTACAGAAGTTGGAAGATCAGCTCAAGGTCATCAGCTCATTTTGGGACAGTCGAAAACAGTCAAACGGCTGTAACCGACCAGCTCCAGTAGTAACTTTAATTACGAGCCCCTTCCCACTTCAGTTGGCCCACTTCAAGATGTGTACCAAAATATGCCTTTATAAACTAATCATGACGAAACTATTTACTTCTAAAACAATTTATTTTCTCAAAAACATTTTAGATACACTCTAGTCGTAAAAAATACATATTTGCAATCACTTAGACCTATAACTAATAGAACATCTGAACAAATAAACAATGTGCGAATAAATGCGCGAAGTTAACAAAGCAACAATTGAAAGACTACCATTGGGTAACATCACCTTTATCTTTTAATACGGATGAAATTCTTTGGGGCATAGTGTTAACAATCCCATATTTCTTGAAGCTTTTGTCTCACTTCGGTGATTGTACGAGCAGGATGTTGTCGTAGAACCTTTTTCATCTCGTGCCACAAAGTTTCAATAGGTGACACATCTGGACTGCTAGAAACCCATTTCAAAAGTGGTACATTATTTTCTTCCATCCATTTTATAGCCTTTTTTGAGGTATGGCACGCTGCACCATCTTGCTGAAACACAAAATCTTGTCCGAATGTCAAACATTTTTCCATCACTGGTAAAAGCGATTCTTCTAAAATTGCCAAATATTTGTTTGTATCCACATTTCCATCAATAAAATGAAGTTTTCCTACTCCTTCCTTTTGATAATATACTGCCTCAGACCATAATGGATGCTGGAAATTTCACTTTTCTCTTGAGATAGTCAACATGGAATCCTTCATTTTTTGGCGAATAACTCTACTGCGACTGTCACCAACACAAACTTCGAATCGGGCCTCATCACACCATTGTATTGCACACCATTGTTGAGGTGTCCATTGTATATGTTCTTTACCCATCTAAGCCGATTTTTCTTTTGCAGTGGAGTTAATAGTGACTTTTCTTTGGCCTATGAACAAGTTGTGCAACTTTAGGGTTTTTACTTCACTTTTTTTGTAAGAGCAAGTGCTAAATCCTAGTTTGTGGGCCTCTCTATGAGTTGTGGACCCCGAAATTCTCCTTCCAACAGCGTCACTCCACAGAGCACTTAATTGTAAATAATTGGCACGCCTGTTTTTCACGATTATTCTTCTTAATGCTCTTCGGTCGGCCTTTGTGATATTACTGTTTTTCACATATCGTGGCTTAATATTAACTGAACCAGTTACGTTATACCTTCTAACAATATTTCTCACACTGTACCGCGATAAGTCTAACAAAGTTGCAATTTCTGAGTTTGATTTCCCAGAATTAAAAAATTTAATTATCGGTAACCGAGAAAAATTACCTTTCCTCTACCCATTCTGAAAGCCTTAACTACCCAAAACTGTTTTAAACATATTCTGACAGCTGTGATTAATAAAAACAATTGTCATGGCTTTTATTTTTCACAGCCACCTATGCGTTATAGACTTATTTTGCATTGAAATGAAAATAGGTTAATATGTTGTAATTGCAACATGTGTTATTTTTATGCTGCAAATTTGATTAGGGAGTGATAAAGTTGGTGTTTTCTACAATATATCATCAAAATATTCATTGTTAATATTTTAAACCTATAACACCCTGCTACGTTTTTATTATTTGTGTTTGATAAGGAAAAAGCTAAGATTTCAATAGTTGGGCCAACTGAAGTGGGAAGGGGCTCCTATGTTTTATAAGACTATTCGTAGAATATTTCCCAAAATCGTTGCACAACACTTGAAAAAATGCAACTGAAAATTTAAACTTATTTCTATGACGCCCCAAAATGGCTCATATGTTTGAATAAATAAATTATAAGAAATCGGTCTCATCACCTAGTTTACAGACCTCGTATACATCAAGGCGAATGAGAAATCAGCTCTCGGAAAGCAGTAGTATAATGCAGATATGTACAAAATCATTTTTGTGAGCGTCAGTTCAACTGAATACTCATACTAAATCATTAAACAAATGGATCATTCACCCTGACAAAAAACGATTTTCTTCGAGCATTGTAGGGGTGTGACGTGTAGTACCCAGATGATCCAGAAATTTTGATGAAAACACTTTAGGCTCAGGTGGAACTTTGATATTAGTAAAGCACTAATTTTGACGCGGTACTTACAAATAATGAAACATTCTTGTTTTGCAATTGTGAGCATCTTTACTGTGAGCCGCCACTGTCCAAAAGCACTTTGAATATCCTATATGCATGTGTATCTAACCTGGCTTCCTCAAAACACCGCTGCAATCTAGCAATAATACATATTTCTATACTGGTATAATTCTCTTGATTTCTATAACTGCGCCCGGGGACAATGAGCATGATACAATGCACCGAGATGCCTATGAGTTCAAATTAGAGATAGAAGCGCTCTTATATTACCGTCGTGTCATATATTCTTCAGTTAGAAGATAATCAAGCTGCTATACGTGGATAATAACTCGGTGTGATTTGGTTTGAAGTGCGCCGGCTGCCGTTTGTACTTCTGATATTTTATAGTACAGTCACAATGGTATCTTATAAATAATATTTTGTGCAACTCAAACACCATGGTAGTTAAAATAACCCGACTGGCTCGGTACTGCTTATCTTAGTTCGACTCGCGTCAGCGATTCACAAATGAAATTGATTTATACTTCGTATTATTAGTATCAGTGACAATAAATGAACACGAGAAATGACGCAGCGCTGGCATTGACGATTTTTTATGGGACAATCAATGTTTTCAGGATTCCTTTTTTTTCATATTTGGTTACCATCTTTATATGCATTCATTTCAGTTTCAACCATGTATTCAACTGAACTCTTGGCTGTTAGAAGCCCAGTGAAAAAGATATGCAGGGCAAATCAGTATTTATTTTTGTTTTTGAAACCGGATACTTCAAATATCTGCAAGTAATCTTTACGTGCGTTCCAACTATTTCAGTTAAAACTCAGATCTTTGTACTTGATACAAAAACATCGTTTTCGGTATGTGTATACAGGGTGACGGGAAAATAGATGCGGAGCCGGTGGGGGGAGATAGTACAAGCCAATCTGAGTCGATTTTACTATAGGAACTACTGTCCGAAAATTAGCCGTTTTCGAATTATTCTAATTTTTAAGATTTTATAAAATTAACGTCCTTTATACGTTAACCAAGTCATAAAACTTGAAAATTGGGTGTTTTATTTGATTTTTTTTTTTGTTTTACAAGAAAAATATTCTAAAATACTAAAGTTGATACACAAATGTACATTATTGACGTTATCTCATGCAGTAAGCTTCAAAATAGTTCGATTTTTGTTAAAAAAATCTTCGTTCATCTGAAAAGCTTCAGTTTACTAGAAAAGTTCGCATACAAATTTTTCGCATAAAATAATTAGAAAACATCTCTTAGAGCAAAGGTGGAGACAGATTGATGAGTCTTATATCAAGAAACTTCTACAATCTATGCCGAGACGATGCCAGGCGGTGATTGATAATAATAGTTATGCTACAAAATATTAACACAAACATGGTTGGTTTTCTATAATTCAATGAACTTTGCTTCTTTTTTCTATAATGGTTTTGCTTTGTCTTTATATTTTTGTCCTTCATAGTTCCAGTTTTTACAATTAATTTTTTAATGAATGGAGTCTAATGAATTTATTTATGTATAAGTGAGTATTATGATATAAAGAATTATGTATATAGGTTGGTGTATTAATAAAACAAAATAAAAATGAAATACAGCACAGTATTAATTTGTCTATACGTTTGTCCATGACTCTATATAAATGGCTTATCATATTTAGTTTCATTAATTTGGCCAAAAATTTAAAGTTATTGTATAGCCGCCTATGCAATCGGGCATAGAGCCAGAATATATATGATTGAATGACTCACAAACCATCAAAACGACAATAAAGGTACTTATAATTTTCCAAAATTTTCCAATTTTCAAATCCAAATGTCTTTCCTAATTTACAAATGCTTTAAAAATTTTCAATTATTTTCAAATTTCAAAATTTTCGATAATTTTTCGAAATTTCATTTTTCAAAATTTTTCAAAATGTTCGTTTTCAAATTATTTTCCAAGTTTCCGATTTTTTTCATTATTTAACAAATTTGCGAATTCAATTTTTTCTAAGATTACTGTACTGTAATTGGTCCTGTACCCCTGATATAATTTTCAAGTTAATCAGACTTCTTACATACATACATACTCGTACATACATGCATACATGACAAGCTAATAAAAACGTGTTAAAAACTAATTCTCCAATTCCTGTACTATTTGAATTACTTGGCGTAGACGGATCCAACGCGACGCGACGGCGGTGTGAGACCACACACTCGGCGCTGCTGGACGTACCGTCGCTCCAGCGTGCCTCCGCTCTACACTCACATCATTATTCACAATAATTTGTATTGCGTTCGAGCCATCACACAAATTTATAATTTGTCGGCTGAATGCTCACTAGCTGGTACTCGGTACTACCAGTGCCATGAACGCATCATCGAGTCTATGTATCTGATACGAGCTGACTCTCAAGGGAGTGCCGCCGTACTGCAAGACACATCAGGGCAGATGGCGTATGATATCCATAGCAAAGCGGTGCTCTTTCTGTGATCGCTATACACGGTGTCGCATTTCAACCTCCCCACCTAAGTATTTGGAAAACTGCACATTATACAAAAAGCTGCATAAGAAAGTTGTTGGGATTCACAATGACCTTGACTAAGGCCAAGTGAATAAACCTCTCCCTTTTCACACCTGAATTGAAAAGACGGCAAAACTTTACGTATAAATATCGCCTTGGTCATGATATTGGCCACCGCATAAGGCCATTTCTAGGTCAAATTAAGACATCAACAACAATTTTCTTTAGCAAGTATGTTCAACAGCTCAGTTGTGAGGTTTGCGGGATAACACAAAGGTGACTTTAAGTTGACATTGACCTTGGTCATGGTCAAGTCAAATTTTTTAAAATTAACCTCTCAATTTTATACTTTAAATGGAGAAAGCAGGAACTTTACATCCGAATGTGACCTGGACTTCAAAGTCAAGGTCGTGTCGAGCTTAAAGTTTATTTGGAGTTAAGGTCACATTGGGACGTAAAATTTCCTGCTTTCTATATTTCCAATATAAAAATAAGAGGTTTCCTTTAAAATGTTGACTTGACCTTGAAAGTGATTGTCAAGGTCATTGACAAGGTAATGTTCAACATTATTGTCAAGGTCATGATCAAGATCGTGATCTAGGTCAAGATCAATGTGTTGGCCAAGGTCATGGTTGGGGTAATGGTCAAGATCAAGCTCACCTTAGGGTATCTCACAAACTTCACAAGCGTGCAATTTTTTTTTGTTTTAGGTTGTCCTTCCAATAGCCCTGAAGGCAATGGCCAAGATTATGTCCAATGTGATGTTTATCCGTGAAATTTGCTCCTATTTTCAATTCCGATGTGAAAAAATGGGATTTCATTTGCGAATACTCACTTGACACTGAATTGTCCTTGAAAGTGTCAATGTCATTTTCAAGGTCACTATCATTTTGTCGCCTCAAAATCCCACTACTTTTGTTCAAAACTTTTTTCTAGAATTCAGTTTTCGAAACGTTTAGGTGGGGAGACTGAAATGAGACACCGTGCGTAGATTAAACTGGGCAAGGCAGCTTTAGAACTCCATGATTTTCTGGTCAAATGAAACCTGATCTGTATAAATTCCTTTTACTGGCGTTTCGGCCACACGGTATTTATTTTATGCTGTGTCTTCATATTAATTATTTTACAAGTCTATACAGGACTTTGCAGTTGAGTCATTAATTTTCAAATAATAATTGTAGAAGAAGGATAAACCAAAATATGTGTGTAAAAATAAAAAAAAAGTAAAGAAAATGTTACCTTGTTTTATAAAGTATCCTCCCGACAAGTATTTCAGTGCGGACCTGAGCGCCCAAAAGCATGTCACAAAAACTGTTCCAAATGATTTCCGTTTTGCTCGACGCAGAGCTGGGCTTGTTGCCAAACACGAGCACATAATATTATTATTGAGACAGGGCGGTACTCAAACTTCTAAAGGGCTATAACTTTGTTACTTTAATTTTACCAGAAAAATGTTATAGGAACATATCTCTTGATCAGATCTACACACTGTTAAAATAAATGACTCAACTTCGAAGTCACCCTGTATAATATGTGATACATATTTGACAGGTCCACATATTTTGAATTGACAGCTTTTGTATGTACCAAGCAAAAATATGTGGCCAAACTATCGGTTTTGGATTTGCTAGGTCAAATCGCTGAATTGTCACAAAACGTGTTTTGTTTAAACAACTATATTTATTTTTAGTGTCTTCTCTTATAATAGCAATACAAAGATTATTCGTATATTATTAAACCAGTTACATATAAGACAGAGATTTGTATTATGTATATTGTATGTTTGTAGTGGATGTCGGGAGAGTATAAATTCTGTTAACCTTCAAGAGAGATTTAGGCGTTGAGATTAATAGTTACCTGGATTTTTTCATATGTTCTAAATAAGGCATGTTATTTTACATTATTTGGATATATTTCCACAATTTGTCGAATTGCTTGAAATTTTTTGGCGGAACATTGAAACTCCAAATACCTTATATTAACCCATACAAGAATTTTTTGATATTCAAGGTCATATGAAAAATCAGCGCTCCAAATTAACGACAGAATTTTCAACGAAACTGAAAGTTTCGTATGCAGAAAATTTAAAATTTCTATAAGAAAAATACAAGCAAAACACGTTCCTTGGGCAAATCGGGTAGCGTCGAGGTCCAAAAGACCTTATCTTAAGGCAAAGGTATATTTAGAAAGCATGCGTCTTTGTAACAAATGATGTCTAATAGGGAAGCCTACATCTTGGCAATAAGGAAACAAGAAACCAATAAACCATCGGCAATAAAATATTACATCACATGTAATACAACCTCACATGGGCGCAAGTATATAAATATACTAAAGTTTTATAAATTCAAAATGGCGGATTTCAATCGAAGATTTCAACTCTGAAGTTCCTACTCTACGGTCCACAGCTCGAATAGCTTGATGGCCTTTAACATTTGAGGTGTCGCTAGATATCGATGCATTTTTGCCAAAGTAACGTAAGTGACATTTTTGGTGAAAATCATGTTTTTCCATTAACGTAAGGCTTTTACTGTTGAGAAGGTACTGCCAAAGTGTAGGAAGCCTAGATTTTACTTTAAACCTTTGTTTTTAACTTTTTTTGAACACGTATGTCCAGAATTTTTTAAATCATATCCGTAAAGGAAACGTAACTTTAACACTATTTCCATCATAGTAATGCAAGCTAACGTTTTTTACCGCCATAATAACGTAAGTCCCGGTCGGTTTCTGCGACTTACGTCAGATTTCCGCAGTCAGTGTTTGGCTTACGACAGTGTTAGGTTCGTGCTACCATCGACTAGTAATTATTGATTTTAGGTAAGTAAATAATAACGACATTTTTTATAGTTAGAATTCAAAGATAGTAACAATCTTAACTAATATTATGTAGGTACATACCTATAAAATTCCATTTCATATATAATTTCGTTCATTTATTACAAACGATTGTGCGAAAACATCAAAGCCTGTGAGAAATTTGCAGGAATGAATCGGTTGAAGCTAAAAAGAACGTTTTTTTGTAGTTAGAATTTAAAAATATTAAAACCTTAACTAATATTATGTACCTACCTATAAAACTCGCATTTCATATTTAATTTGGTTTATTTATTAGAAGTTATTCTGCCATAACCTCGAAGCCTGTGAGAAATTTACAGGAATGAATCGGTTGAAGTTAGAGAAAGACTGTTGTATTTGTTTCTATTCTAATTTTTATAGAAGCTATGAAACATTGTAAACATAAATGCTCAATTACTTTCAGATTATGTCTATGGTCAGTTCACGAACAAAAAGGATTTTGGCGGCTCTTAGCCAAAATGATTAATCGAATAATGTTTATTCTGAGGAAGAAATCGGGTCTATGCCGATATCCATTATTTCAAGTCACAATATTTTTGATCTAGATAATTCCGAAAATATTTTAAATGAAGACGTAATCGAAATAGATCAATCGAAATAAGAGAAACGACAAAGTTTAAAAATTTTCGAAAACATTTTGTCTGAATTATAAGAAAAAAACTGATTTTTTAACGTATTTTCAACACAATGTATCTCGGAAATGAAACATTTCCGGACCCATGTTTATCGCAAATTTATTGTTCTGTTTGTGGTTGAAGTTTTGGATACTAATTTAGTGACACCCTGTATAAGGAAGTCGAAACCGGCAAGAAAACGCAGTTTCTGAACATGAAAAAATTTATAAACAACTGCTTCCAATATCCGAAATGAAGAAAAAGGATTTGGAAAAACTTTGCAAAAACAATGTCATACCTGCCAGGTTTCACGATGAATTCTTTAAATTAAAATGTAAGTCTTCTCTTCCAGATGAGTTAGCAGAAACTTTAAAAAAATATATATTTTTACTAGTCAGAATTTCATATTTTCTTTTGTAACGTTATTTTGTGTTTTTCTTTTTTTAATAATAAACGATAGTTTTTAATCATTTCCAAAACACTTTAAGTATCTGTGTACTTACGTTACATTTTTGATCAAGACTTCGAGATTTCTGAACCCGTAAAGTAACGTAGGTATCAATTAACCACCACAACTATAGAAAAACTTCAAAAATCATTTTTCTTAATTAAATATAGACCTCAGAGAAACACCCTGGTAAATTTTGCACAAATTAAAAAAGTTTAACTAGGTTAAATTAAAAACACGTTTTTTCTCCGAAATCGTTTTTGGTGACTTACGTTACTTTGGCAAATACGTATCGATATGTCTGGGCAGTGCGACTGACACCGGGTATATAAAAATTTAATTTCTTGAATTCAAAACAGCTTGATTGAGTTTGGTTTGAATAGTCCTTAGCTTCCTGATAGCACAATCGATTCTTCATTCTTTTCTGGTGCCGCAGTCGTGTTGCTTGTATTTTGTATACATGTCTCTTTCTTTATGGGGGGGGGGGCACATCATAATTATCGCGGATGCTTTGAAAACCAAAAAAAATGACACATTCGCCAAAATACTATTAGGTCTATTTTACTTCTTAAACGGAAATGCAATTTTTGCAATCCTAAGTAGTAAGATCTCATCCCTATTTATGTAAATTCAAGAAAATATCAAAGTCACAGTAGAAAATACTACACCCTACACCAGTACACCCAAAAACTCACCCAGCACAGGCTACATCCAAGTACCTAGAACAAAAATAGACGATATGTAGATTTTGCTATTTTAGTTGTCAGTAGTTACTAGACGTTATTCTTGCTTCAATTAGTATGTTCAAGCAATCCAAAATATTTGGGAAGCAAGCATGACTGGTCGGCGAACTTCTTGTTAATTATTTTATAGCAGCTTTGCAAGGTATGTAACAAGTAGTGAAATTACATGTTCAAATCAAACATCAAGGAACAAAATCTACGTATGTATAATGAAATATCAAATCCTAAATTAAAACCAAAGCGCCAAGTTAAACTGTAAGGTTTATAAAATATAATCTCAAATCATAAAATGTGAACGCGTCAAATAACGTTGGTATCTAGGAAAAACAAAAGTTACTTGTACTCCCTAAACAATTGATGGACAATTAAGAAAAGCTCTAATCTGGCAATTTATTCATGAATTTATTGTTGTGAAGAAATTAAGATCAATTTTTATGTTTAGACGGTTCAACTTCGTCATGGTTAAAAATTGTTCAATTTATTGGATCGCGTAAAGCGGTATTGGCCTATACTTATGGTATTCTACCTGTAGATTAACAAAGAATGAGTCAAAAAGCAACTTGTGTCTGAAGCCTGAAAATATGATGTACATATTATGCTCGTCAAAATAAATGCTACACGAAATAGATTTTTCTTGGCTAATATGTCCAGTGAATACTTGAATACATTCCCTACAAATACAATGAATCTATTGTTCTATTGCTCTTAAATATTTCTTAGAAGACGCTGATGAAGTCCTAAAATGGATGAGAGACATACAAAAATGTGGAGAAAGCGATAAATCGATCAGCTGTAAACTGATAATTCGAGATAATATTGATAATCATGATGCAGTAGATATAAAAAAACACCTATGTATCTACCTATACTCAGTCATTTGAAATGAAAAAATTCAAGGCATCCTAGATATAGGTCAGCTCAGAAGGGTGTCTGCTTTCTCTATGAAGATTACAAAAGATTAATTCTGGACAAAACCCATTTAACATCAACAATTTTTGCAGAAATTAGTTCAGATAGATGGAAATTGACAAATTCATGGATTATCTGATAGGAAGTGCTGCCAGTTAGATAAATTCTTGCTAGAAACATTTCGAGGTTTCATATTGTGGTTTTCTTTCTTCCGCCGAATCTCATAAACAAAAATCATATATCAAATTCAAGCGGATAACCAAATGGAAATGGTATTTACCATTTTGGGTTGGTATTTACCAATCCGTTCAAGCGAGTGTAGTTATCAGTTTGGTTATAAGATCCGTGACGTCACGAATCAGCTGTTATATGTCATAGTTATCACCGCAAAATTGTGGTATTTACCCAACTCAAGAGTAGTTTTATATTTCTGGTTATTATTTGAAATGTGACAAGTTAGAATTTTGCCGGTTATTGGATATTGTTATTGTACTTCAGCTTCATTTTTGAGAAAAATGATACAGGCTGACTTCAGTTTTACCATAAAGTGGAGCATCTTATTAGTTATACTCATTACGGTTGTTGGGGACACTTTAAATGTAGTTCCTATGATTAACAAAGTATCCTGTGTAGCCATATACCACAAGAATATTAAAATATGGCCATATAAACTCACTAGATGATATCCACCTGTATACGGTTTAGCTAATTTATTTTTTCATCATTTCTGCTGAATCAATAAATGTTTTATTTGACATGCGGAAAAATTTAGAGAATTGAAAGTTATCATAGCTACAAAGCCATGATTCCATCATTAAAAAAAAATCTGAAAAAACATTTCTCCCATGAATATTATGAAAGGTTTCTTATTTAAGTTTTCCATATACAGTTGTAGACGAAAAAGAACCGATTATTAAGTGATAATAAAAATAATCAGAGATTATATACGCGCTTTTCTAAAATAAACAACTTGCAACAAAACCGCGGTTA
This sequence comes from Acanthoscelides obtectus, assembly GCA_963669975.1. Lineage (NCBI taxonomy): Eukaryota > Metazoa > Arthropoda > Insecta > Coleoptera > Chrysomelidae > Acanthoscelides > Acanthoscelides obtectus. The sequence goes on from CAVLJG010000009.1 coordinate 68,018,117, forward strand.
AAACCAACGCGTTCAAGCGATTCGTGTAACTGACGTCATCAACCCGTGTGTCATCTTGAACCATATTATAACCGCGGCACATAACACAGAAATTTTGGTTATTCGCTTGGATTTGATTATACTGTTGAATGCTGTAACCTGTCAAAGTTATATACTTGAATTGAAATGTTTTTGAATATAACGGAAAGCCGGAAAGGAAGACAAGGTTGGCCATGAAATTTCACGTCCAGCTTGGCAAAAAAATAGAACTGAAGAAATCCCTGGATTTATTTGACGTCAAATTCCTGTTTTATACTATCGAAATTTGGCCAAGAACTTAATTCATGAAGAAATTCATAGATTTATTCTAAATATAAAACGAGTACTATCAGCAATATTATTAAAAACGTCTCAAAATAGATGCTCCAAAACAAGCGTACCAAATGTGCAGATCATAACGGCTCCAGCCTCAAGCATCCCAAACCTTGCCTCCTACGTCGCCAGAATGTCCAAAACACACACACACTCACGTTTAGGCTGATTGTATCAGTTTTTCAGGATGTTTATCCACAAAAATCCACAAAACAACTAAAGAAATTAATAAACGGCCACTGTCTGTCTAATGTCTACAGCCACGCGCCAGCCGGGTTAAACTGCCGAAGTGCTGCCGAACGCGTGCCGATTGCTTCCGAACTTTTCTTATTCAAAGCCTACTTGTTTTCGGGCGTTTTTGCTCATACAGGAATGGAATGGATGCAAATATTCGTCTACAGTGTCGTCCAAAAGTATGCGTTCGGTTGATTTTTAAATTAATATGATTTTAAGAGAATTTTGATGGGTTCCGCTGTTTATTTATAGTAGATCAGAGGTGTCAAGTAGGCGTTATCGTAAGAATTTCGAGATAGAGGAAAATTCAATTATTATATTATTATCTGTAGGACCTAAAAATATCCATCCTGCAGTAGGCAGTACTGTGAGCAGTATCAATAAGGCAAACTACATGATGATAATCCATATAGAATATTTCCCATGAATACATATGCTGTCAAACTATTAGCAGCTTGACATCGCGTAATCTCAGCAATCGCTGAATAGATTCTTACTAAGTGTAACGATTTGTCGTGTCTACCCTTGTGTTTTTCAAATTTTCTCTCGTATTAATGCTGTTTTTTTGTTCTAAGCAAGGTGTCAATTTGAATAAAACTCACAAACTAACACTGTATACTTTTCTATGTTTTTGATCTCATTAGCATAGTTCAGAATTACAGTGCTGCAGGTTTTCTAGCTGCAAGCCAATTGGTCATCCAGCCTCTTCTGTCGGTCTGTATTGTATAGAGTTTTTGTGTCCGTGTATTCTTAGTAACCGTTGCACCGCTTTTAATATTTAGGAGTTGCAAGGAGTTTCTAAACGGGCTGGAAGCGGACTTCTTTGAGGCGGGAGTGCAAGTGGATTTCACGTCCAAAAAAATACAAATGAAAAATTTCTTGTGCCTGAGAAAAATGAATCTTATTTTTGAAACAATCCTCGTACTATCCCGTTTTGGTGACTGGTTTGTGAGTTATAAGCAACTAAATGTACAAAAATACTTAAATTTAACAACCCGTTCACCATTCTGAAAGATAGTAATTTTGTATCCTAGGATTATGAAGTACTCATAAGGAGTTACAAAAAAATTATCACACAGCTCCCTATTCTATATGAAAAGATGTTCCCAAATGTACGCCCAACCGTCTTCTTGGAATTTTGAGTAGCCACTTTCACGCTAAAAGATTCAATTTCATTATTCCCAATTTTGGTTAAAAAAAAGCAGTGTTTTTGAAAGGCACTGTATTTTCATGGCGCAATTTTTAAACGGGCTGACATAGCGAAGGAATATCTCTTTGTTCCATTGCTGTGACACCAGAATAACGGAGCGTTCATACTGTCCAGTCCAGAATATAAAGAGTGCGACAGAGGTATAAGAATGGTGGATTCGTTTGGCAGGCCCAAAATTCAAAGACATCGTAGGAGAAAGCCCATAGGAGCAGATTCCGTTGGCGTATTTGTAGAAGGTTCAATCGTCATCACCGTGAGGCTTGACATCACTTGTAAAGTGTCAGACACATATCTCGGCTCCAGTTTTTCAAAAACGTTTTTGTTCGTAGAGGAAGTCACCAAATAGTAATTGCGCGAGGTGTTAAGGTTATTATACTAGATGAATACGAAGCCTTACCAGCCGATCTCATTTGACTCAAATGAAAGTACGGTGAATGACTGATATTCTCACTGAAAATCATCAACATTCAAAAGCAATTCCAACTTCTTGAATGGCCTATGTTCAACCCGTTTCTCTGTGGATCCATGCAGCGCATCTCCATTGGCGAGTTGTAAGTCACAATTCACTGAGGAAGATATATCCTGATGGCAGTAAGGAGCGGGACACCGTCGGACAGTCTCCGTCGGTTTACTCGTTTAATATTTCCACTATTAACTTCTCCAAATAGAGGAGAAAAAGGCGATTTACGGCCCGACTTAGACCGGTCTATACGCACATACACACGCATTTTTCTAAGGGAGCATTGCACCGGCAGGGTCGGACTAGATCTAGATCTTTTCTTTGAATTGTAGGAAATTTCAGGCTTAGATAAAGGATGATATAAAGGAAAGGCGTGAACAATTTGATGCAAATAAATATTTGTAACATAACCTCAAAATAGAGAGCTGATATAGAACTATGAGAATCAAGGAGGCCATAAAGGCGTCCTTCAATAATTGTAGGATGCTTTTATGGCCTCCTTGATTTTCATAGTATTTCATCTCCTTCAGAAAGGCTGGAGTATTTTCAGATTTCTACGACTCCGTGTCAGCGTCAGCGCTCTATTGTCAGGCTATGTTTTCTTCTTGAATTGTAGGAAAAATCAGGCTATATAACAGATGATATAAATCAAAAGCATAATTAATTGGATGGAAATAGGTATTTGTGACATAACCTCAAAATATAGCGCTAACATGGACCAGTAGAACATTGAAAACCAAGGAGACCATAAAGGCGTTCTACAATTGTAGGGACGATTGACGATACGGATCTTAGTGTGCTCCAAGGTAAGCTTAGTAGCCTGTATGAAATTTGCAGGATCTAAATTAACATCTGCAAAAAATAGAATCGGAGCATGAAGTTTTTGGTTGGAGCATACGAAGTCGATTCTTCTTAACTATTTAGCTGCTTTTCCAGACATAAACCTTGCTACAGTACTTTACGGTTTTTGGTGGTTAAGAAAACAGCCAAGCGCGGATCCCCTGGACGAATCTAGTTTGACCACCAATATTTATGGCTTTGATAAATTTAATGAAATACAGACTTTCTGCAAATATGTAGCTCTGATCAATTTGTAAGCGCTGACGGCGTGGAAATGAGAGGGTTGCATAAGTCTGGGTGCCTGTAGGTACGTGCAGCTTGACGCAAATATAAATAAAATAGTGATTCTGCGTTTGGTAGCCCTGCGTGTCCGTTACTGTATTATTGGAAATTGAGCCTCGTGTGTTCTGTGATTAAGGTAGTTAATTGAAACTTCGCGCGAACCTTCAACGCTTTGAGCAATTTTGATTTGAAAAAATACTTTTTTACATACAAAATCAGAGAAAAGTGGATTCATTTGACTGAAAGGAGTAATCATCATCATTACCTAACCGTAAGAGTGCTGAAATCTCTCTCTATTTATCTGTCACCACATAAACATGAGTACATGCGTAGGTAAATGCTACCCCCACCCCGAGACGAATACCTTTCTGAACATGAATTTTGTGACCCCCCCCCCCACACAAATGCTGGATCAGACCTTGTAAACAGCTTGTGTAACTGTATCATGTGGGGAGCTTCACTTCCCTAAGGAAAATTGCAAACTGAGCATCCTAAGCCTACTCGTTCATTTTCTGAAAATACTGCCATAAATTTAATATTGACTATCGACTGTGTAGTTCAATCTCCAGACAAGAGTAAAAAAGGTAAACGTAAACGTCCATGACAAGCTAGCTGTCACAGTGACAGCAACATCCATAAATGTGGAAGATTCGTACATTTTCTGAAAATACTGCCATTAATTTAATATTGAATGTCGACTATCTAGTTGAATCTCCAGACAAGACCAGAAAAGGTAAACTTAAACGTCCATGACAAGCAAGCTTACACAGTGACAGCAACATGCATACATGTGGAAGATTCGTACATTTTCTGAAAATACTGCCATTAATTTAAGATTGACTATCGACTGTGTAGTTGAATCTCCAGACAAGACCAAAAAAGGTAAACTTAAACGTCCATGACAAGCAATCTGTCACAGTGACAGCAACATGTATAAATGTGGAAGATTCATACATTGACTAGAAATTTTCTAAGACAAAACTAAAAATCACACTTTCTTATACGAGCTCCTTCCCACTTCAGTTGACCCAACTATTGAAATCTTAGTTTTTTTCTTATCAAACACAAATAATAAAAATGTAGCAGGGTGTTATAGGTTTAAAATATTAACAATGAATATTTTGATAATATATAGTAGAAAACACCAACTTTATCGCTCCCTAATCAAATTTGCAGCATAAAAATAACACATGTTGCAATTACAGCATATCAATCTATTTTCGTTTCAATGCAAAATAAGTCTATAACGCATAGGTGGCTGTGAAAAATAAAAGCCATGACAATTGTTTTTATTAATCACAGCTATCAGAATACGTTTAAAATAGTTTTGGATAGGTAAGGTTTTCAAAATGGGTAGAGGAAAGGTTATTAGTGAGAAAATTCTGTTAGACTTATCGCGGTACAGTGTGAGAAATATTGTTAGAAGATATAACGTAACTGGTTCATTTAATATTAAGGCACGGTATGTGAAAAAAAGTAATATCACAAATGCCGACCGAAGAGCATTAAGAAGAATAATCGTGAAAAACAGGCGTGCCAATTATTTACAATTAAGTGCTCTGTGGAGCGACGCTGTTGGAAGGAGAATTTCGAGGTCCACAACTCATAGAGAGACCCACAAACTGGGATTTAGCACTTGCAAGGTAAGTTTTCTTATAAAAAAAAGTGAAGTAAAAACCCAAAAGTTGCACAACTTGTTTATAGGTCAAAGAAAAGCCACTATTAACTCCACTGCAAAAGAAAAATCTGCTTAGATGAGCTAAAGAACATAGACAATGGACACCTCAACAATGGTGTGCAATGCAATGGAGTGAAGAGGCCCGATTCGAAGTTTGTGTTGGTGACAGTCGCAGTAGAGTTATTCGCAAAAAAATGAAGCAGTCCATGTTGACTGTCTGAAGAGAAAACTGAAATTTACAGCATCCATTATGGTCTGGGGCAGTATGTCATCAAAAGGAGTAGGAAAACTTCATTTTATTGATGGAAATTTGGATACAAACAAATATTTGGCAATTTTAGAAGAATCGCTTTTACCAGTGATGGAAGAATGTTTGACATCCGGCCAAGATTTTGTGTTTCAGCAAGATGGTGCAGCGTGCCATACCTCAAAAAAGGCTATAAAATGGGTGGAAGAAAATAATTTACCACTTTTGAAATGGGTTTCTAGCAGTCCAGATCTGTCACCTATTGAAACTTTCTGGCACGAGATGAAAAAGGTTCTACGACAACATCCTGCTCGTACAATCACCGAACAAAAGCTTCAAGAAATATGCGATTGTTTTACACCAAATTTTTGCTAAAACTTGGTTAACACTATGCCCCAAAGAATTTCACCCGCAATAAAAAATAAAGGTGATGTTACCCAATGGTAATCTTTCAATTGTTGCTTTGTTAACTTCGCGCATTTATTCGCACATTTTTTATTTCTTCAGATGTTCTATTAGTTATAGGTGGAAGTGATTTCAAATATGTATTTTTCACGACTAGAGTGTATCCAAAACGTTATTGAGAAAATAAATTGTTTTAGAAGTAAATAGTTTCTTCATGTTTAGTTTATAAAGGCATATTTTGGTACAAATCTTGAAGTGGGCCAACTGAAGTGGGAAGGGGCTCGTACTACACCTAGAAATAGATGGGATATATCATGCTGGAAACAAGATCCCTGCAGTACACCTGCGACAAACACAGGAACGGCTTCAGAGTTTTCTGCTTCCTGGGGGCAAATCCCCCCACACCAATTGAGAACAAGGGCAGATCCAGCCTTTGAAAGTCAATTGGGAGCTCATTTAGTAACAGTGGCGGATTGAGATAGCTGACCAGAAGGAGGGCGCATCAATGATTCTAAGAGCTAATTAATGTTTTATAAGTAAAGAGCAGGGGACGTCGGCTGTATCAGTGCTTATAATAGCTAATGCCTTTCTGGCATTGGCTAGTTGGTCTCTACTTGCCCAACGGTAGGTCATTATCTTCATGACCTACCTGAATCTGCCCTCGACTGAGACTTTTGCGACAACTGCCCATGATTTAAGTAAAAGGGTTAAGGCATTTGTCACTATGTCGTATCATGTCAAATTGATTCATTTTTCAAATAATTTTTGTTATGCGATTCCCAAAAGAGTGACAGTCGCTATGCTATTTTGAATAAAGATAAAAAGAACCCTATCTATCTTCTTCCTCTTCCAAAAACCGGTCACGTCTCTATTCTTTGACCATTTAGATGTCGAAATACACTTGAACCACATTGTGCATAGAGCAGAGGTAATATCCTTATCTCATTACAAGACAATCCGGGGAGATCCAAGAAAGAAGAACCGGGACAATTTAAGGAGATCCAAGGAAATATTCCTACCCAAGATCCAATACAATACCAGGAAGGACATAAAAACAAGTTTAAAAAGATCTGAGAAATGCAAGATGATCCAGAAAAATATCTGTATCTGCATATGCACAGGCGGCTCTTTCTTTATACCAAAGCTGTCGCTTAGGCAGAAGTCTAAATACCTGGGCACCACGGCTGCTACGGGGATCTTAAAGAAACTTTTTTAACAAGATTCTTGAATTGCTTCAGTTTAATAGCCAAAGGAGCGGTCGTATCGGTCTGTTCTAGATGTACGAAGTTCAACACGGTTAGGATAGGAGGCTGCAGCGAGGCGGTTTTGTCTTACAAGCACGTCGCCCAGCAGCATCATGGAACACGGTCAACAAGTTAGATTGCTGATGGCGCGTCAATGCGAATGGGTCCCGAGACTGTCCGTTAGCGAAGAGTCATCAATCGGTCGGATAGCCCTTCCTTTGAGCCACAATAATGTAGCTGTGGTGACAGCACCCCAAACATGTGAGCAGTATTCGAGGCTACGCCTTTTCTAGGCCTTGTACAAAGTGAAGAGGCCATGCAGAGAAAAGTACTTCTTAGCCTTGAACAAATACCCTAGCTGTTTCCCAGCAGCTTCAGCTATAGACGAGATGCGTTCATGCTCTGCAATTTTACTGATCTTCTAATCCAATTTCAGTACAAAGAGGTATGAGCAAATTTAAAGAAATCTGAGGAGGTCTATGGTTTTCCAAGGGAATCTAACATTTTAGCAGATAGGATATTTTGACTCTCAGTGGTTAGCCCTGCGTATGATCCTAAAACGATGTTTTAGATGCCAAGAGAGATTACTAATTGAGAAGATTATATGTATGAGTACGGCACTGATTTGTAGTCGGTCGCAGCTCGTTCTGCGGATAGTGGATGTCACGACATAAAAACTAGGTACATTTCTATGGCATACACGCACTGAAATATTACCGGTGCTGTCTAGCTGCTAGGCTGCAACGGAACCAGCCAGCCTCAGATCTATACACCGATAAAGCGGGGGATACTGAACATTATCACGGAATAGATTTTTTTATCTGTGAGGATCCGACAACAAGCCTACGGAGTTGGTACCGCAGTTTCTTTCTCAGAGATGTTTGCTTTCGTTCAGCCACTTTGACTATTTATTTTTCAAATTACTGGTCACTTCATTTTGTCACTTTGGCTTGCTTAAAAACTGTCATTAGTTCGTAAAAGATTGGCACAATTTAGCCCGTCATACAAAATAAGTTTAGCCGCCAGTTCATGATAGGCTGCTCTTCCAACTTCTTGCTCCCGACGCGGGTATTGAAAATATTTTATCATTTTTAAGTTTTAAGGGCAAGCATACCTAAAAACCTAAAAAGCTATATGTGAAATATGTCCCAGAGGTGCGTATAATAACCAGGGCTTAAAGCATATAAGCCAACTAACAATTATCACTCCTATTAGAAGTGCAAGAATGATTATACAGCATTGTATACTGTAAGAACATTGGCAAAACCCTCTTAGAACTGCTATACAAGCGGAATGGGTACAAATAATAGGACACATCAGTCATTTAAAAGGTTGTATAAGGGTTGCAGGTAACAGCTATACAACAAAAGTGTAAGCCTCTTGCAGCCACAATAAGACATTTGCGTCAGTGCAAGATTCAGTTTTTGTCAACTGTTACGTGATTCTACTTTATTGCAACCAAACTCTATCTTATGTATTGTATAGACGAAGAAGAATATAATAACTAACACATTACAGTCATCTTGTTTACTTACATATCGGCCATTATGAATTTCATACACAGGTATATGATAAACTTCTACACTGTGATATAGGGCTATTGAATAACTTGCGCAGCAAATTTTATTGTGATTATCGTGCAAATTAGTTACGCAATTTCTATGGGCTTCGTATTTGATTCATATTTTGATAATGAACAAAAGTATGTCTAGATCTTTAAGATGGAAAACTGAACTTATCTGCGTTAAATCTTCCACAAATCCTATTTAGACACGATTACACTAATGTTTATCACTTTATATCTGTAATTTCGAACTAAAACATAACTATTTAATATTAAATAGAGGAATAAATGCTTGCCCAATATGGCGGATGGGTGTGTATAATCATGGCATCGTCCATGTTGTCTTTAGGTTATTAGAATGTTGTGGTGTTGATTGCAGGTGTTATACAACAATTTGACAAATGTCTGAAATGAAATACCGACAGAGTCGAATGATTTACCCAGAATTTCTACCAGATCTATATCTTCGGTTTGAGCAGTTGATAAAACATTTTGAACCAATATGCATGCGTTGTTTGTCTTAAAACATTGGTTATGGGATTTTAACAAAAATATGACAGCAGAAAGTTAGGTTATGGTGAAGTTGTACAGCAACATATTTAGCACATGTACAGCCTTTAACAGTTACTAAACAACAGTTGTATAAGTGCTTCTGTTGGGAGCAATTTGTTGGCTAAAGTAGTAAATTGTACAGCAAAACAACAAGGCTCGGGTTTGTTTTATAAACGTTACCATGGATGCCACAACACAACCGTTTTGGCTAACGTGCAAATATGCCGTATAAAATAGTTGTATAAACGTTTATGCAACAGTTAAAAATTTTCCCTATAAGGTGTTGTATAACTATGCTATAAGAATATTTTAAACACCTCACTTTAGAGCAAATATGTTGCAGAAAGCAAATTTGCATTCCACACATCATTAAGCCAGCATTTTGGTGTTCAGGCAACAACAATAGAGAGCTTTTATGGCTGAACGGTTCTTTTACCAAAAGCTTATACCACTACTTTGCTAGTTGGGAAACCTCCTTCACAATCACGACTTCCTCCTCCAAATTTCCACCAATCAAAAAACTTCCAAAAAGAAGCAGGTGTTTCTGAAATGTCAAGAAACAAAAATTAGGCTATTTTTGTTTCATTTGTTTTTTCCTCGTTCCCTCGCCGTCACTGAATCGATTTTCACACTTTTGCGTCCGTAACATACAGGTACTCGTGTCAAAATGTTTCGCAATTACAGTCCTTCATTGCGAGATGTCGTGAAAAGTAAAAAGAAGGCACTTGAATCAAAATCGTCCCAAAGAACTTTAAAAAATGTCTCTCTCAAACCGCTGAGGGTATTACTTGCACTCCCTGTTGGAGGAAACTGGTAGACATAGGCTAATGGGTCTCAAAGTTATGCTAAGTTCAGTATCAGTAGACTATTTCCGATACTGCTTGTGTCAAAAAGTTACTTTAGTACTATCGTATGACTCAAATGCTCAACCTTTTGAATACAAAAGGGGCACTAGATTATATTATGTTCGCTTTATTTCCGGACCTAGCTCCCTATGATGGAAAAGAAATCAATCAAAGCAATTGTATGTGAGATATAGGGTGTCGACCTACACTTACAAAAGCCGCAAAGGCTAGTCAATTTTTAGATGTGAATATAGCAGTTGGCGTGATTGGAACTTCAATTTATCAGCATATTAATTTGATAGGTGCATAGTCGTACCGAGATGAGAAGCTTCTTAACAACAGAACGTGTTTTATATTATTAACCATTGCAAATTTTTTAAGAGCTTAGGTGATTCTTAAAAACTGTGAGTATATTTGGTATTTGACATAGTTGTAACCTTGTGTCACTGGACGGTACGCAAATGCATCACATGGTTTTACAAGACATATATAAAGTCAAAAAATTAAAAAATTCCATTTTAGAAATTTTTCGCTCTCACAATTGGCGTGGTAGGTGGAACTGCTCAGTTGTAACACAAAGCGAGACTTTCACTTGATAAATCAGATTCCTCAGAATGTATTGTATTCCTAGAATATTCATGCATGGAGGTAATTTGTTTGCTTGAACATAGACTTATCCGTTGCTAACACGAGAGCATCACCACCATCCCTCCTTTGTCTTATAATACTACACCGTCAAATGCATCATGTTCCAATCTACAGAAAAATCCATATACCATTGACGTCGTAACGTGTGCGAGAGACAAGAGTGAGAAGCACCACGTTGCCTAGCAGCCCGAGTGACGAGGCCACGTACGCAGCTGCGGCTTGCCGCGTTGCCATCGACGCACTCTTTCTAGCAGACGTGTTGCACATATCTCGCGTTTTTTTCTTGTACACTTTACACCATTAGTGATACTTGGATTTTTCGGTATAGTTCGCTGTAAAAAATACAAAATCGAGGAAAATAGACATGGGCTAGTTCTATATCAAAGCGACAGCCTGCAGTTACCCTTCAGGGCCGTATCGTCAGTCGTCAGCGCTTTATTTTGAGGTTGCGTTACCAATATCTATTTGCATCAAATTGTTCATGCTTTTGGTTTACATCATCTTTCACTTTAAATAGAAACCATAGCCTCACAATGGGAGAGCGCTGAGGCTGATACGGAACAGTAGGAATCTAGAAATACCCCGGCCTTTATCATTGAGATAAAAGACAATGAAAATCAAGGCGTCCTACAATTGCAGAAACGACTGACGATATGGCCCTTAGGGACCGTATCATAACTCTTAAGCCGAATACACAGGAAATCAGTTAGCCAGAGGAGTACTAACAAGAGCAAATAGTGTCAAAGCCGCTGGTAATTATAAATTTATTTACTTGCTGCACTATTTCGTCTCAGACATAACTGTAAGTCCAAGTGAAGTTGCAATGTATTACAAACAAAGCAGCAGACTTCGCTTGTGTAGTAGTATGGAACCAATTAAAAAATTGATTACGGTTACGCCGATTTTCCCACTTTCTGCCTTTCATTACGATTCCTTCACACATCTGTTGTCCTGCTGAATTCCTAAGATAACTTCATCTGGCGAGATATCACCACGCGTAATTGCCAGATGATGTAAGGATTATGTATGCTAAGCTGTGTAATAAATCACTAATTAATGGACATTTTTTCTAAACGAGATAAGAGCTTGATTTATTTATTGGACTTTAAAGATCTGTTAACAAATTCACAGTTAAGCTGCAGTTAAAAATAACTATAAGCGGCTATATAAAATTGAAGATTACAGTAGGTAAGTGTATAGTAGTTTCATAATTAACGACTTTACATTATATTTGTATTTATATTTAGCATTACCGACGAGCAATTGAAGACATCGCACAGTGTGTTCCTTTACAGGGATCAGGGACAAAATTCGATATCTTAAAAACTAGTGGTCCTATTTGAATTCTGTAAACGCAGGGCGATTACTTATTTAAGTAGCTTTCTAAAGTATGACAAAAATTATTTAAAATAATAAGAAGGGGTGGGGGAGCAAGCGGGATGCATTTCGCATAAATCGTTTTTTTTTTTGTAAAAGTCAAAATATTAAGTTGATGATCTCGAATAAATTGGGATAAGGTAGGATATTATTATAGCATTCTTAAGAGAGACAAAAAAGACTCGCTTTTATTTTTCGAGATCTTTACCGAATGATTTAAAAGATAATGTAGCCAACTTGTGGCGGGCGCAATATGATTTATTAAATTTGTCTATCTATTTGAAAAAATAATAAGAATAATTCAAATAAAAAATAAATCTGTATAATTTGAAATTGATATTTAGGTTTTTATTTAAAAAAATATATTTAACAAAATAACAATTACTTAGTAGGTAATGTATGAAATAATAATATAAACTATATTAAAAAAATAACACCAAATATACCCATTCTAATCGGAATAGGATTTCTTGCTCGGTGCTGTGTCATTCGTTATTGTACCTAAGTCAATACCTAAATCATCATTTTCTTGCTTTTTTAAATAGTTCTGAACTGCCTCGTTGCATTTCTTATATTTTTTTGAGCTCACCTTTCTTTTTGAGGATATAAAAGAATTAGAAGTAAGTAAAAGAACACGCATGAGATCCTTATTCGTATCTGTTCTTGAACATTTTCTGGTGTGAGATAATCGATGTTTCCTAACCTCTTTATGGCGAGCCTCAAGCGCATCCTCCGACAGTTCTCCAATGGGCAAACAAAATGCATCAATTATCTCACACCCATGAACAAGGACCTTATGTACCGTGTTTGGCATGTTGGACCACTTATAAAGGTGCATATACAAATTTCTTGCTTCTTCCAGCAATGACGCAAACTTTTCCATATCAATAGCGCAACCACTAGCTAACACTCCTAAGATGATCGCAAAATTCTCGATTAATTCCCTGTCAACCCCTGTGATATCTGAACTTGTTTGTGGATTGTGGAAAAAAATTCTGGCCGTATTGCCATCATTTGAGGAGCCATACCCGGGTTTTGGTTTGTCAACTATTAGAGACAGCTTATCTCTGAACTCTGCTTGGATTCGTTTTTTGTTTGCTTCGACTATAGCTTTGTTTTCAATCCCACGAACCTGCCAAGATTGAATTGGCAGGCGGTATCCAATATGGAGTCAGCATTCAAAAAAACGAATCCAGCAGTGTAAAGTTGACAAACCAAACCGGTAATTGTCTACGTTAGGAGGACGGTTAATCCCTGCTAACGTGTTCATGTCCTTGGGTGTGGCTCCGCAAATGATGCACTTCATAGTTGAATTTGTCTCTGATAGAACGTTTCCAACACTGCCGTCTAACATTGTTAACATCATATCAACTTCAATTATATAAGAGTGCCCTTCTTTTGTTTTAATCTCAATAGGAATCAAATTTTCAATTTTTGTTATTATTTCCTTTTCCGTATTCCGCACTAAATCAGTATTTTCCTTTTTAAATAAAAACTTGATCGACCTACAATATAAAGTAGATGAAGGGCTCTCATTTTTCCACAATACCTTATTCGTTTCCATATCAATCAATCGAGTGGCGTCATTGCTATAACAAAAAGAAATTCGTCGGTGTTTTCTAAATCAGAAAATTTCTGCTTATATTGGCTATGCCCAGAACTGCCATCAAATCCCCACTTGCATATCACTTTAATCCGGCAATCTCTCTCTTCAAAATTTATTATTTCAAGGATACTTTCAGCTGTTTTCTGTAGAAGTTCTTGCAAATCAACTTCTGCAGAAATTTCGGTAATAATAAATTGTGAAGGGAGGATTGCATTTTTTGTTTTCTGTAATTCTTTATAACTAGGAAGGCCTTACCATTAATAACAGACATAAGTAGCAAATACTTTCTTACGGATATATCCAAATCTATCATAAGGGCTAAAGCTTCAGCTGTACTAAAACTAAAAATTTGTGGCGAGACCTCACTGTGATTGCTTCCAGAAACGACATTTACAGCAAATTGAAGTTCATTTGCAGATCTGTCTGTGGTTAGTTCGGCTACACGTCTTCGTTTTATTTTCTTCGATGCTTCTTCAAATGGCACCCGTGGCCGTCCAACTGAGCGACAAGGAAGTTCTTGTTCCTCATCCGAAGATGTGTTTTCTTCAGAATCATTATTTATTCTATATATAATCTTGTCTAACCAATACACCTGATTTTGTAAAAGTCGATTCCGAGATTGTCCTACTTTCTGCCATTTATTTGCCATTTTCAACCCAAACAACTGGCTGCATTTCATAATATTACTTTTAAGATGTTTGGAAGGTTCATCTGTTATATCAATAAGAGATAATATCTTTTCATAAACTACCTGTTTTCTATTTCCTCTCGGTTCTTCTATCCACATATCAATCAAATCTCTATTTCTGACAATAGCATCACGTCCTAAAAAAAATTATATCTCCCTTAGACGTGGCATGACGTGATTTAAACTTTTTATCAAAACTTACTATGGACAGATAAACAATAAATAAAAAAAATTTTAGGGTGATGGGAGATGATTTTTGTAAAACTCTAAACAAAGTCAAAAGTTTAAAAAAAATTAAAATTGCTAAAATAGGTAAATCGCAGCCAACTTGATTAAAGTACTATACTTACGTGTTGCAGTGACTAATTATCTATCCAATGGTATAATAAAAGCAACAGAATTCTAATGTCAAAAATTATGTTTTTGAGTAATTTTGTCCATTGGGCGCCACACTGTGCATCGGTGCAAAGATCCGGTAATCAAAATTTGCTTTTTTTATTGATTTTAATTACCTGGGCAAGTATTGGTAGCAAAAAGTTGGCAAGTTCAAAATATACCTGCTCTTTGCACCGAGATCATTTTGTACAGGTGGTGACTTTATCCGATAGTATGGTCATGTGCTTCTACAGGGAATGAAAGTAAACCAAAGATAACCTACGATTTTTAACATCGTTATATTTTACACAACTTGAATATAAACTTGGGGACCCCAATGTCGGATACTTGTCAGACATGCGACAGAAAGCAAAACACGATAAATGCAAAGCAGAATGCAGAAAATAAAGCCTCCCTGCAAGCAGAAAAACAGTCACACATACGCCAGTCAGAAACGTTTGATATTTCATTAAAAGGAAAGTCGAAACTTGCCATAGATGACATCTGTTGCAGTGTTATGCTTTGACTATGAACAGAATTTGCCGTTACCTCATGTTCCCGCTGTATACACTCCGCTAAGTCTGGCACTTATGTTTTTTATATATATGACAAAGGTACTTAGAAAAAAAAAGACAGTAACGAAGTTATAAGCTTTTTGCATCATTATTCACTTCTCTACCAGATACTGAAAGCACTTTATACCTTTTCTCTGATAACGTATTTGCGCAGAATAAAAACCAAACGATGGAAAAAAATTGTTTACTTTTGCGAACATCAACCAGAAGGTCACTTTGAAGATCATACATCAGTATCCGGTGCCATGCGATCGATCGTTTGCCCAGCGACGAAAAGAAGGAGTTCATACTCCTGATGGATGGAAATAACTAGTAGGTTCAACTTTCAAAAGGATTAAAGTTGTAAGCGCAATTAGAACATGATCATGGATCTTAAAGCTTTCTTAAATCTGCTTTTTTTTAGCAAAAAGACGATAGGTTTAAGATTTCTACCTACCAACTTTTCCAGTACCAAAAAGGATTTAAATATCTAAAATGTAGTATTGCAAAATCCATCCTATCTTTACAAGGTTTTATATTGGAAAAGGAAATGTGGTATTTAGCTTTCAAAGTTCACAAATGCCTTTGTCGTTTAATGAAAAAAGTGCTACTGACGTTAAGCTTTATCAGCAAAATACGTACTGGTGGTCGATCTATAGTACAGTCTCCAGAGAGTTGGAAAATATAGCAGTTCCACAAGAAGTAGTTGGTACAGGTGATGATGCTTATGTCTCCGATTCATCATTTATGTAATTGAAGATATATTTTTATTACCACTTTTTTAGGTTGTACTGTACTGTACTTGTTCGCTTTGACTATTAAAACCGTTTGAACAAATTTTTCGATTGCTTCAATATAATGTTCGGGGAAAAAACCAGGTGAGTCCAAATTTTTAACCAAAAAAATTAAAAGTTTGGGTTCATGTTTTCATGTTATTTCATTTCAAAATATTCAGTTTTTCTCAATTTCCCAAAACTTTGTATAATGTGACTTACCGGGCTTTTGCGCCGAGGCCTTCAATTATAAAAGTAGTACCTTATTGGAATAATGCAAATAATGGGTGATTTTTTTGCTAGTATCTTTTTGGCAACACTGTTTTTGACAGATGACGCGTGTATCGTGTCTTGTGTCATTGTCAAACTTGTTCAGTTTGGTCTATAATTTAACCATGAATTTTGCGACAGGGTTTGGGTGTAAAACCTTGTAAGATACAGCTGGTGCAAGAATTGAAGCCACACGACCTACCACAACGTTTCCAATTTGGTGAATGGGCGCTGGCAAAGTTGGAGGAAGATCCACATTTTTATCGAAAAATTGTGTTCAGCGACGAAGCTCATTTCTGGTTGAATGGGTACGTTAACAAGCAAAATTGCCGCACCTGGAGTGAAGACCAGCCAGAAGCATTGCAACAGGTACCAATGCATCCCGAAAAAATCACTGTTTGGTGTGGATTATGGGCCGGTGGCATCATCGGGCCGTACTTCTTCAAAGACGACAATGGCCGGAACGTAACTGTGAATGGTGAGCGCTACCGTGCGATGATAACAAACTTTTTTTGCCCAAAATGGAATAGCTGGACTTGGCTGACATGTGGTTTCAACAAGACGGTGCCACTTGCCACACCGCACACGAAACAATGGCCCTATTGAGAGGCGAGTTCGGTGAACAGTTTCTCTCACGTTTGGGGCCCGTCAATTGGCCGCCTAGATCGTGTGATTTAACGCCGTTGGACTATTTCTTGTGGGGCCATGTTAAGGCTAATGTCTACAGGGATAAACCAGCAACGATTGATGCACTAGAAGCCAATATTGAAACATCTATTGGTGAGATACCGGCCGATATGTTGGAGAGAGTGTGCCAAAATTGGACCTTGCGCATGGGCCATCTAAAGCGGAGCCGCGGCCAACATTTACATGAAATAATCTTTAAACATTAAATTATATCGACCGTTCTATCGACTCAAATAAAGATTTAATCGTTTTTTCAAATTTTTTTTTTTTTGAAATCAAATAATATACCTCTTAAAAAATCAGCCGTTATTACGCTCCATTACAGTTGTCACGGATGGGACTTCCTATCGTAATGTGAAGAGATACCGTACCAAATAGGTCACACGTTCAGAGGCAACAGAAGGAGGTTCGATGGTAGTAGTAGGTGGAGGTAGAGGTAGGGAGGCGATATCTAGCAACTAGGCCTAGGTGTTGATAATTCCATTGGTTTCTTGTCTCAAGTGCACTTACTTGAGATGTATGCAAAGCTAAAAATTAGTTGCGCATCCGCTTTTTCTTATTCAGCCCTGAAATTAAATATGAAAATTACCTGAATTTCAAAAAAGAGCTATAAGAAAAGAAAATCACTGGTTGGTGAGGAATATTAAAACTAACAGCTAAGAAAGTAGGGTGCATACAGAAGTATTCATGAATCGTCAAAAGATTATTACATTCCACATTAGTTTTTATTTACAGTCATGTAAATTTTATAGACATTTATTTTACGATGTCAAGTACAAAATATACTAAGTGACATATAAATCCGAACACCCATTTTAAATGGTTTTATTTTAATAAAATTTTGCATAAGTACTTAATGAAGCATAATAAGTTAATGATAAAAATTTCAAAATGATTGCACTGCTTTAAAGTCCTTTGACCTTTAATAATGTGTGGATGTACCCTGATGTGCTACGCATTCTCCAACGCACCTAGGCATGCTTCTGATCAGGTGGTCAATGTCCTCCTGTAGTATCTCATTCCAGGCAACCACCAACTTCTCTCGAAGTGCTTCTAGAGTCTGAGGAGGACGTTGCAAATTGAGAAATCTCCTACCCATCATATCCCACACGTGCTCAATTGGGGATAAGTCGGGAGATCTTGGTGGCCATGGTAACAATGTGACATCATTATGTTGAAAGAAGTTTATTGTGACTCTTGCAACATGTGGTCGGGCATTATCTTGTTGGAAAGTTATATCTGCCAGGGTGTCAAGATAGGGTAAAAGATGGGGTTCTAGAACTTCGTGGATATAACGCTGTGCGTTCATGTTACCTCTGATGAAGATTAAAGGTGACCTGGAACCATAAGCTATAGCACCGCAAACCATAACTCCAACAGTGTGATGAACTTGTCTTTCAACAAAAAACTGTGGATTCCTCCTTTCACCACGTCGCCTTCTAACCCTGGCACGACCATCGTGCATGCCTAAACAAAATCGAGACTCGTCACTAAAGACAATACTGTTCCACTCCTGATCCCAGAGTGACCGTTGTCTGCACCACTCAAGGCGATTACGTCGGTGTTCTCGAGTTAAAGGGATGACCCAGTGTGGCCGGTATGAAAGCAAGCCAAAACTTCTCATTCGTCGGTAAACACTTGGCATGCCAATAGGTCTTCCGTGTTCTGCAAACCATTCATTTGCAATGGACCTGGTAGTGGAGAAACGGTCCCTTAAGGCCAATAATCTTAGGCGGCGATCTTCACGGTCTGTTGTTCTACGGCGGCGTCCAGTGCCCCTTGCTCTTTGCGTACGGCCTTCTCGAAGCCATGCCCGACAACACCTAACCAGAGTGTCTACACTTCTTTGCACTCTAACTGCAATTGCCCGAAAAGAAAGTCCAGCTTCCCGAAGTCCCACTATACGGCCCTTATCAAACTCACTAAGTTGACGAAATCGTACAGGTCTCCGTACTCTAGGCATCGTAACCGATCGTAAAGGATGTCAAGAACCAAAATCCGCCAACGTTGATTCTTTACTGCGGCTGAAATATTCATTTTCAGAGGGTTAGTGAATTAAAAAAAAAGCAGTATAAAAACCGGAATGTCCAACTGATAAGGCTGAAAATTTTTTCACTTGTTATTTACAGTAAAATAAATACATTCACCAACTTTTATTAAAATAAAACCATTTAAACTGGGTGTTCGGATAATATATGTCACTTAGTATATATTACAGTCGCCGTTCTCTAGCTAAGCCTTGTAGCCAGCTCGTCTGACGCTTGTCGAGGTCTGCTACGACTCAGGTCACAATTTTCCCAGATCCCAGTACCTAGGTAACATTGAAGCTCCTTCATCTTCAATTATCAAATCAAAGCGTGTTCGACCCATTTTCCCTTTCGCTGTTAAAACACAACACGTTTTTATTTGGAAACTTGAGCTTCAATATCGTGAAAAAATTGAGAAGTATAAAACGACATATTTCCAATTGAAAATAGTCATTTATTATACAAGGAAAAAATTACTAGATTTTAGCTAGAGGTTGTTTTGTCTCCCGACGCATAGCGGAGACAAAAGACCGAAAGCTAAAATCTAGTATTTTTTTCGTGTATAATTCACAATTTTTTTCTGTGGCGGAAAAAACGACGATTTTGTATTGAAAAATTATATTATTACAATATTCAAGTCAGAAAATTATCGATGTGAAATTTGAATTTTGAAATTAGTAGGCTATGTCGTACTTATAGCGACAATTAGACCTGCGTTGCTAGGGAAACTATTAAAGTAATCAAATAGCTGTCGATTCAATTTTGTGATTTGATTTAAAAATTGTGGACTTAGTGAACAAGTAAGAAATGTCTGTTTCCGCATTTTCTTTGACTACACCGGAATTATTTGAAATAGCCAAAGTAGCGTCACAAAAATTATTGCCAGCTAAATCGTTTATACAATATCAGGGAAAAAGAGTACTAATTTTTTTCCCGGGAACAGAGTAAAAAGTGACATTTCCTTTCGACAGAGATAAAATGTCAAACTTTTTTCCCGACAAAGAAAAAACATATTTCTGAATGTTGAATAAAAGCTTGTTAAGAATGCTTTTTTACAGCCGCCTCGGATTTCAAAATTAAATTGCCCTTCTTTTATTAGGCAACACAAGTAGTGAATCGAGAAACAAAATGCACCAAAAAAGGCATAATCATGTCAAACCATAAACAATCTCGTCGCGTCGGTACCACTTTGGCGCCTGACGGTACTCCAGCCCAAGGTAATTTATGATGCAGCGTAATCTTCAAATCTCGGAGTGCTAATTTTACACGTGTTGGTGTCTGCATCAAGCAAGCTGTGAGGGCGGCATATCCAGCTTATATCTTAATTCCAGTTACTCTTCAGCATCACGTTTGACCCACTTATCGTTTCACACCATGCCCACATTCGGATCATGTAACTACATACGGTTTAGGAAGTGAGTAGGTAGAATGTACGTTTAACTAAGAAAATTTTGGTCAGGGGGGAAGGTGGTTAAATCTGAAAAGTAGTTTCCTCCATATACAGGGTGAATTTTTACTGCGGGCTCTAATAAAGGTAGTTATAAAATTGAAGCAGTATGTTATTTACTAAGAAAATATTTGAATTCCTACAGGGTGATTCATAACTGAGTGGCAACTCAAACCTACATTATTTTCTTTTAAATGGAAACACCTAGATTTTATTGCAGATTATGGTATGCCGATTCAAACGAATCAATTTGATAAGGATATAGTGGACAGTTTTCTTAACTTCTTTTCAACAGTTTTTATCCCGTCTGGTCTACTAGGGTCGTCTCCTCCAACAAATAATTCTACCGATATCATTTCTTTAAAAAATATAAGTGAAAAAACGTAATTAGGGCTTCGAAAAGATTAAAGAACAAAATGACGTCTGGATGTGATGGTATTCCAAGTTTTTTCGTTAAAGATTGCATTCATATACTAGCGAAACCGCTGGCTTCCATATTCAACCTAATTCTAAAATCAGAGATATATCCAAATATCTGGAAGACCTCTAAAATATGTCCTATTCACAAAAGTGGATATATCTCTGATATTTCCAACTATCGCCAAATAGCAATCCTGTGCAATTTCAGCAATTTGTTTGAGATCATTGCTTATGAAACGGTTTACTGCTCGGTCAGGGGTGCAGTCTCTATTAATCAGCATGGGTTTATGAGAGGCAGATCTACGGTCACCAACTTGGCTCTAATTACTCAGTACATTTCTGAAGTACTGGACGGTCAGGGACAAGTTGATGTCATCTACACAGATATTCAAAAGACATTTGATCAAGTTGATCATTATGCACTTCTGGATAAGCTTAAAACAGTGGGTATGTCTGATGCAATGCTGTCGCTCATGAATTCATATTTGAGGGATAGAAGGTTATTTGTCGAATATGGTGGTCATAGGTCGAGTTACTATCGGGCCACGTCCGGGGTACCTCAAGGGTCAAATCTAGGTCCATTATCGTTTTTGATATTTGTTAATGACTTATGTTTTGAACTGAAGTGTTTCCATTTGTTTTTCGCTGATGACCTTAAAATCTGCACGTCAGTCAAGACAGTCGAGGATTGCGACATGTTGCAAGATGACTTAGCTCTAATTTCGTTATGGTGTTCACGAAACTGTTTCAGTCTGAATGTTTCGAAATGTAAAGTTATGACTTATACAAGAAAGGTTAACTATTTAATTTATGATAATTATAACATCTTTGGCCAGGTTATAGACAGATGCACCTCTGTCTCTCAGAGTCCTTGGAGTCATTTTTGATACCAAGCTAACGTTTACTGAGCATATACTCAATATCTCGTCGGCTGCCACTCGACTACTTGGTTTCTGTATCAGAAACTGGAAGGGTTTCTCCAATGTTGATACATTAATGACTTTATTTTTTACTTTTGTCAGGAGCAAGTTGGAGTATGCGACTCTGATCTGGTCTCCTATATACCAAAATTCTGTCGTGATCCTTGAGGCCATTCAACGTAAAGCTTTAAAGTATTTTCACCTTAAATGCACAGGTTCTTATCCAGAAGGAGGTTGTAACCATAGTGCCCTATTAGAGTTTTTCAATTTGGATTCACTGTCAACAAGACGAAACATATTTGCTTTGTCGTTTTTGTATGGGCTCATTCACAATTGACTGTCAAAATTTACTTGAAAAAATATGTTTCCGCGTTCCAAGGCTAGGGAGTCGACAACAAACGGCATTCTATTGTCAAGCTGGCCGTACAAATGTTATGACAAAATCGCCAATTAATCTCATGTGCTGCGTCATGAACAGTGTTACTGAATCGTGTGATATTTACAGTGACAGTTGTGCATCGATTATTAACTGCTATAGATCATCCAATCTTAATTAGAATGTGTGATACTATAGATTTAAGTCCAAGAACCATGTTTCTTTAATTGCTATTGTTTTCAGCATTTCCTGTAATTGAGTTTCACCTGCTGGAAATAAATAAATCAATAAGAGGTTTTATTTATAAAGTGGTGGGATATTCGACAATCTGTCGAAAACAAATACATTCAACTTTGACAACTCGCACCTCCGTGACTATTACAGCTAGAGTTCTAAATTTTTCGCCAGAGATATTTCATGTTCCCAAGTTTTCTTCCTATCCACTTACTACTATTTCAGTTTTTTTGATAGACTATACAGGGTGGTCAACAATGCAAGATTACCGATTTCCTGTGCAAAGGGGAATCAAAAGGTGTAGGAATATACAGCGTATTCTACAGGGTGTTTCACAACTTATCCGACAAATTTTAACCACATATGCACTGTTACGAAATAAGTTTATTTCTCAAAAAAAAACAATGTAATAAAAGTCCTACAGAAATCGAGATAATAAAATAATACAGTTTAGCAGTTCGCTTACCTATAAAAGCTGGTCAAAATTGTTTCCATTGACTGCAATAGAAGCTTGGGCGCGTCTTATCCAATTTCGGCGCACTAACTCAAATACACCTCCCAACTGTGCCTGAAAGCTCAAATTATCGGCAGCCACTGTGATTCGGTCATCATTGTATTTGAAAATTTTCCGACTTCGTTCAGATTGCGTTCTTAACTAACCAAAGAATAGATAACGTAAGTAGATAGGGAGAAACTATCGGGTCATAAATTTTTCTGAGGAAAAAATCAGTTTACTAGCTATCACAGTTGCGGAGGTTGAGTGTTTTTTCGGATAGATTTTTCAATAGCTCAAACACAACTCTATAGTACTAAATACGAAATTACATAATTTGAAAGGGCCTATCCCCATCAGCAACATAAAGTAGGCCTTTCAATTTAAAAAATGTATGTATTGGTCGCCATGTTGTGAATCACCCTACAGAAATAAAAATATTTTCCAAGTAAGAAGCATACTGTTGGCTACAATTTTTGTATTAGATACCACGCGTCATAACGAAGTTAGCGACCGAGCCCGCATTAACAACTCACCCTGTATGCTTTCCACTGTTCTTCTCAACAGTAAGGAAAGATAGTCTTGGTTGATTAGCTAAGATAGAGATAGAAAGGTATAAACGTTGCAGATACAACGCAAATCAATTTAGGCCAAAAAGAAAGATTGTTCTTTGTTCATGTCAGCGTTTTGAATATGTGTTATTTTTTTCATCTAGACACACTACAAAGAATGTTCTATGACAACTTGAATTTATGACATCTTTGAAACAGGTATTTCTGATGTCAAAAACCTGTTTCAACATACGCAATCCAAAAAACAGATATAAACCAGTAATAAGTTAACATTATCCTTAACGTACAGGTTAAACATTAAAATATTGTTCAATATGAAACACTTTATGAGTAAAAGCTTTAAAAACTATGTTATATTCATAAACATTTAGTGAGAAGAGTCAAAGTTAAAATGGCAGACGCAGCCTGTTCATATGGCAATTCGGCATTACCGAAAACGACGACAAAGATTGAGAAAGGGGCTGAAAAAAAATGTACTTGACAAAAAGTACAAGCGTTGTCAAGGCCGAAAGGTAAACGGGCAACCAAAGCCAGGTCGAGAGAACAATCGGGGGTATCTGCATGGTTTGATTGTTGATCTAAACAACGCTGTACAGTCGGTTATGGGCATTTTTGCCACCGTTTTCGGGCACGCCAAATTGCAGTTTGAACTGGCGCTGTATTCCGCCATTTTCTTCTTGCCAAAGATAATCAACACAATGCTATATTTCTGCGTCCAAAAAATTGTCCAAGATGAAATGAGATACCGTAGCGTCGTCTACAAGAGCTTATCACAGCTATTTCTCTATTTGTCACATCTTCTTTGGAAATGCAAGTGTCTCACAGATGGCGCCGTAGTCAACTATAATAGCATATAGGAGCATATAGTCAGGTCAAGGTAGGCTATCTTCAGGTAGAATACGTTAGTCAATGACTAACATCATTTTTATAGTTTTCCACTCATGAAGTGTTTGCCTATGGAGTAATTGCATAATCCTGTTTGACGTTTAATTCTGCTGTTATACATGTTCTTGACTAACTTTTCTCTTAGAGGGCTCAACTTGTGCTGAACATGATCATTCGTAAACCTTGCGCGGCAAGTGCAGAATTAACCTGCTTGATGCCAATTTTGTTTTGATTGAGGAGGATTTCAACGTTGTAAGTGTTTCTTTTTCAGTTATATTTATTGATTTAAATTATCATAAAATAAACATTGTAGCGCGTCTTGATGAGGAAAGTAAACATCGTCGAAAGCTTGCCATGACCAAAGAGCAAACTGAATTTCTTTGCCTTGTAAGGTAAAGTAAAACAAACGTGGTCAATGATAGCAATTGTTGTTGTTTCAAAATTGATAACAATGTGGATGAATGAGATGTTGTTTCTCAGACTTCCATTCCTTATGAGTTTTTTTGAATCACGACATATCGATTGATTTCATCTTCACTGATGTTTACCGATTGAAGATCACATCAATCGGACGTCGTGAATAAAGAAACTTTATAGACAATGAAAGTCCGAGAAACAACATCTTAGCGATTGTTGGCCTAGAAAACATATTCTGCATAAAGTTATAAGACCCAACACCTTCTTCATGACAAGTTAAAGCTCTTCTAGAGAATCTACTTCATATTTAACCAACCGGCAAACTTCCTTTCCTTTTATTTGTCATGTCGTATGCTCCATTAAACCAAGCTGTTAGGTTGTTGCATCGGTGATTTGATTAAAGGTTAATATTTCTTTGATACAATCTCGACGTGGGAATGTAACGACTGCACATACAGTTCAGGGTGTTTCAGAATAAACAGCAAATCTCTAGGATGTGTATTGGATATGAAACGTAATAACAGAAGTTGCTAAAAAAAAAAGGTCCTTTGTCCTATAATTTGAATTTGGCAGCACTGTGATCAGTTGGGGTTTCATACGAGATAATGTTTATAGAAAGTACTCAATAATTTAGATCGACAATGCCTTACTTTGGTTAAATGATCCCGTCAGGAGAGGAATGTGTGTTTCAAGAACGTTCTTATCGATTCACATTGAAGCTGCATCTTTAAAACTAGATTTAGGTGATCTAAACATGTTCTGGGCTCTTTTATGCCACTGATCAAGAATATCTGGATTTTCAAACTGTCGGAACCAGAGAGAACAATCCAGCATCATCATTAATAAAACTGTGCCAGAACGAGGCTGCTGCTTTCTCAGAAACCAATCGCATTCTTTCAGCTTAATGATTGGACTTACCATTATCCGGTTAGTTTTTGGGTTTTTAGGCCATCGAACAATATTTTAACAACTCAAAAGTCAACCAAATAATATTGGATGATGGCCACGAAAGCCTTTCGCATTTCATTCTATGCCAATGTATCCAAAATTGTCAAGTATACTTGTATGCTGTGAGCTTTATTTTTCTTTCACTCCTAACAAGAGACATGATCCTTGGCTACTATAAGTGAATGCATTGAAAGACTAACTGTATTTTCATTATTTTATGTTATTTGGTAGGTTGAAAGACAATGCTGAGTCCACTATTTATATCACAATAAGTACGAGCCCCTTCCCACTTCAATTGGCCCACGTCAAGATGTGTACAAAATATGCCTTTATAAGCTAATCATGACGAAACTATTTACTTCTAAAACAATTTATTTTCTCAAAAACATTTTAGATACACTCTAGTCATAAAAAATACATATTTGAAATCACTTAGACCTATAACTAATAGAACATCTGAACAAATAAGCAATGTGCGAATAAATGCGCGAAGTTAACAAAGCAACAATTGAAAGATTACCATTGGGTAACATCACCTTTATTTTTTATTATGGCTGAAATTGTTTGGGGCATAGTGTTAACCAAGTTTTGGCAAAAATTTGGTGTAAAAGAATCCCATATTTCTTGAAGCTTTTGTCTCAGTTCGGTGATTGTACGAGCAGGATGTTGTCGTAGAACCTTTTTCATCTCGTGCCACAAAGTTTCAATAGGTGACAGATCTGGACTGCTAGAAACCCATTTCATAACTGGTACATTATTTTCTTCCATCCATTTTATAGCGTTTTTTGAGGTATGGCACGCTGCACCATCTTGCTGAAACACAAAATCTTGGCCGGATGTCAAACATTCTTCCATCACTGGTAAAAGCAATTCTTCTAAAATTGCCAAATATTTGTTTGTATCCACATTTCCATCAATAAAATGAAGTTTTCCTACTCCTTTTGATGACATACTGCCCCAGGCCATAATGGATGCTGAAAATTTCACTTTTCTCTTCAGACAGTCAACATGGAATGCTTAATTTTTGTTGCCAATAACTCTACTGCGACTGTCACCAACACAAACTTCGAATCGGGCCTCATCACTCCACTGTATTGCACACCATTGTTGAGGTGTCCATTGTCTATGTTCTTTAGCCCATCTTAGCCGATTTTTCTTTTGCAGTGGAGTTAATAGGGGCTTTTCTTTGGCCTATAAACAAGTTGTGCAACTTTAGGGTTTTTACTTCACTTTTTTTAATTGTAAATAGTTGGCACGCCTGTTTTTCACGATTATTCTTCTTAATGCTGTTCGGTCGGCATTTGTGATATTACTTTTTTTCACATATCGTGCCTTAATATTAACTGAACCAGTTACGTTATATCTTCTAACAATATTTCTCACACTGTACCGCGATAAGTCTAACAAAGTTGCAATTTCTGAGTTTGATTTCCCAGAATTAAAAAATTTAATTATCACTAATAACCTTTCCTCTACCCATTTTGAAAACCTTAACTACCCAAGACTATTTTAAACGTATTCTGACAGCTGTGATTAATAAAAGCAATTGTCATGGCTTTTATTTTTCATAGCCACCTATGCGTTATAGACTTATTTTGCATTGAAATGAAAATAGGTTGAAATGCTGTAATTGCAACATGTGTTATTTTTATGCTGCAAATTTGATTTGGGAGTGATAAAGTTGGTGTTTTCTACTATATATTATCAAAATATTCATTGTTAATATTTTAAACCTATAACACCCTGCTACATTTTTATTATTTGTGTTTGATAAGAAAAAAACTAAGATTTCAATAGTTGGGCCCACCGAAGTGGGAAAGGGCTCGTAAGTCCATACCTTGTTCTGCTACCGTAGGAAATTATGGAGTAGAATTTGACTCAAATCTAAGATCCAAGCCTCATCTGAATGCATTCAGAAAGCTGAAAGCACTATATGCTCGTCGAAATATATTTTAGTATTTCGCCATTTCAATTTTTGTGATGTGCATATGGATCTTGTTCAGAGAAGATTGACATCGGCAGAATTGGGAGTGTTACTGAGATTCATCTACGGTCTACCCAGGCTTCAAAGAGTTCCGCTCAAGTTGCTTCTCACGATATCTTGTTGTTTAAGCAACCACCATCCTTCAGTAGGATAACTTTCCGTACTGATGTTCACAATTTAAATTTGCTTTTTCGGGGCTACATGTCACATTCTCCCCATCAAACCTGTTATCTGTGCGGATCTTTCTCAAGCAACATTCATCGGCTCAATAGTTAAATTAGAAATCAGCTTAAAATCGAATATAAAAACTTTATTTTTCAAAAATACTAATATAAATCACACACAACAGTCAAATTAATGAAAGTTTATTTTTTGTACTACTACTCAGATTTTTCAAGGCTTTCCGAGACAATTTTTTTTAGAAAATATGTTATAGCTATAAGGTTGAGCTTCGATCATGCATCAATGCTTTCACCGTCCTTTTTGTAAAATTTTTTATTTAGTTATGTATTTTGCTGCAATTTATGATCCACCTATTTTGTATGTTAGAAATAGACATTATTATTATTGTTATCATACAAGGTTCAATAAAAGCCAGTAGAGCTAGTCCATCCCAGGAAATTTAAATGAGTTATTTTTTGTTTTGATGAATGTCATCTTGTAAACCCCAAAACTTCTAATTATACTGCGAAAACCAATTTCCATTGGCGTCCATTAAGGGCTTATAGAGGAGTCGCGTAACCATACTTTAGGAAATTGTGGCATTATTGTTTTGTTTTATATGCATCTGAGAGCTTCACAGGTTATTCTGGGCCACCTTGTAGCGCGAAATTATGTCAGGGATAACAGAACTGTAACATTTGGCAAATGAATTCTAAAGCAATTTGTTTTGCTCGATGCGCTTTGAATTATGCTAGAGAAGATGCCTGAGAATGAATTATTTATTTATACGCAGTTTATCGTCAACGAGCAATCATGCATCAAATCCGTTGCGTACGTATATGCTTGGAATACTCAACGATCTGTAAATATGTTAAGTGTACTGCCAGGATGTGGAAATCAATATGGCTTGGTACTGTCATTTGTATTTTGTTTTTATGCCTTGTGGAATACAGAGCCAGCCTACTTGACGCTACTTGGAAGAAGCTAGACAGATATTTCTTGGCATCGTTATTACGGATTAGAGATCAAGAGCATTGGCTCAAAACTTTATTGAAATGGAAACAACGGGACTTTCACGGTTCTTGACGGCAACGTTAAAGCTACAGGAATTACTTTTAAACTTGTTTAAACATCTTTTTATCATAAATAATCATAAATTGGAAATAATAGATACAAAATACCCTAGATCCACACTTGCGTTGGTATGTTGAAATTTTAAATATGTTAAGAAAAGTTAGATTTGCCTCAAACAAAATTGAATACCTCAACAACATGCTAAAAGAAAGATGTCTTATACCATACCTTGACCGAACCACATTTAACCTACGGTATATGGGCATGGGGATTTGGATGCTCAACTCATATTTATGATTTGAAAATTTTCTAAAAAATGATTCTAAAAACAATACCTGACAAACTACCACAATTGTATCCTGCTGATTTCTTATACAAATATGTACACGCATATGACTTATATTAAAACAACTTGATCCCTAGTCTAATCATATTAGACGAAAATACCACTGGTTTGCGAAATAATTGTAAAGTCTGGTCTCATTGATGCTAGTTTTTCAAGGGGGTTTTTAAAACAGGGACGCATAAAATGGGTTCACCAATTTTTGTGGGAAAACTTTTTATTCGACAACAAAAAATGAGAAAACGTGTTTATTGGGATTAAATCGAAAATGTTGGCAGGAACGAAAAAACTTCTCAAATAAGATTTTTAGATATTCATTAGACCACACGTAAAAGGATCCCACTAATAGTGAAAACGTTATGGTATAAAACCGAATCAAGATGCAGGTTTTGGAACTTGCTGCTAATGCGACGATAATTTCACGAAGCTACTTGAAATTGTTCAAATCCGAAGGCTTCTTACTTCTAAATGACCACAGCTCCTGATGTCCCAACTATGATCTTGATAATGATCTCGATGAGGAGCAAAAAATTGTAAGATCCGTCAGGAGATATTTTAGGGATAACGGCGTCAGTGATCCCGGCGCCGCCATTAGTGATCCTTCCTCAGAAGGTTCGTTTTCGGAAGATTCTTCAGCTGAAGAGTTGCACAGCACATCAGCGGCAGCTCCCGAGATCCCGCATTGCACACCAGTAGAACTCCAAGGTCATATTAAAGACCTCAAGGTGCGTAATGCTCCTGGGGAGGATCAAATCACTAATAAGGCGCTGAAGCTGCTTTCACGCAAGTCCTTGACTTATCTCGAGGCTATTATCAATGCCATGCTTAGGACACAGTACTTTCCATCGGCGTGGAAGACTGCGGAAGTAATAATGGTTCCAAAGAAGGTGAGTTCGATATTTCCCCAGGACTATCGTCCCATCAGCCTACTGTCTGCTCTGTCTAAGCTCGCTGAAAAGATGATTCTACGTTACGTTGCGAATTTCTCGTCAGATTACCATGTGATTCCTGACGTGCAATTTGGATTTCGGTCTGAGCATAGTACGGAGTTACAGGCGGTTAGGCTTGTGGAGCGAGTAACCAGAGGCTTCACCCTTAACGAAGGTACTGGCATCTTGCTCGAACGCATTTGACAAGGTGTGGTACAAGGGCCTTCTCTATAAACTAATTCAAAAGGGCTTTTCATTTTGGCTCCTAAAACTTTTGAAATCCTTCCTTGAAATTTCGGATCAAAATTAATAATTTCTTTTCGACACTACTGCCCGTCAGAGCCGGCGTCCCTCAGGGTTCGGTTCTAGGGCCAATCCTTTACTGACTTTTCACGCATGATGTCCCTTGCCCTAGCGACTGTGAAGTCTATCTATATGCTGATGACACTGGTGGCCGAGTCGCGTACCGGGAATCTGGTTCACGACAGGTTGCAAAGTGCGGTGGATGAGGTATTGGAATGGGCAAATCGGTGGCTAATCAAAATTACTCGAAAACGCAGGCTATCTATTGTACTAAAAAACGTAGCGGCGCCCCGCCTGAGGTTTTAGTGAATGGAGCTCGCATACCGTGGGGAAATTCTGATAAGTATCTCGGTGTCACTCTTGACAAGGGGATGACCTGGCAGAATCACACTGAAGCGTTAAAAACTAAATTCCAAATTACGTTTCGCCAACTCTATCCTTTGCTATGTAGAACCTCAAAATTAAATTTGGTTAACAAAGTTCGACTATACAAGATGGTTATCAAACTAGCAATCACTTACGCATGTGCAGCGTTGCCAAAACGCATATGCGTAATCTACAGGTTTTGCAGAACAGAACCTTGCGAACCATCACTAACGCACCATGGTATGTATGTCTCCAACGAGACCCTTCACAGAGACTTCGAAATCCCTTACCTAAAGACCACATCAAACATCAGGCGCAGTTACGTTATAGTCAAGCGGAATCGCACAGCAGCATTCTGTTGCGTGAGTCAGTAAACTACACAGTCGGGCAAGTTCGCAAGTACACAAGACCGCGGCTCGCACTGTGATCAAAATCAAATCGTGCAATTCTAGGTCCAACCAAAATGACGTTTTTTGGCACACACAAATTCCTAAATTAATTTTTGGAATAAGTTAAAATAACCGAATACCAGTTAACAATAGCAAGGCATCCCTTTAAATTGGGGTCGATTGGTCAAGTAGTTTTTGAGAATGTTCAATATTGTTTATCCCCTTTATTTCTCCAAATTAAAAATAATAGAAAGGAGCTTTGTGGATTCGAACCTCCGTCCAGCGTTTCTGCAATCTTTAATCCTTCCCATTACGCTACGACGCCTCCTGGTTTACTAGATCTTTACACCACTATGCATGACACTGGCAAATGTCAAGCGGGACATATGAAATCTGTTATAAACAATTATAATACTCTTTAAAACTATACAAGATACAATGCTGGAACTTTATATTATGTATTGAGGACTAATACCGAGCATTTTGCCTAATTTTTCAGACTGTCAGTTCGTTACAATTGATATCTTTTTCCTGTTTTTTTGTTTTGTCGAGTTTATTTTCCAAGGTTTTTAACTCGCAGTCGTTTTAATCGTATAGGACTTCGAAGATAGACGTATACTATATTAATATTTTTCGAAAAAAGTTCCAAGGGATTATATTTCTTCGTAAAGAAACTGGATAACGTGACCTACTTATTTGACAAAGTCATGCAGTCATCAATAATGCAGCCATTTAGCTCATGCTACATACTAACTAGTCTACGACAGTTTGAAACATAATTCTGTCTTCAATTTGCGTGCTAACTTTATAAACAGTTGAGCGCATTCCAGTATGAAATATTTATTTTTTAAACTTTAAGGCTCATCTGTGACCGTGTAATAATTTCAGCTCTAAATGTGTATTCACAAGAGTATGACGAAATCTTTGCAACAAAAGGTGTTAGACGCTTTTTTTTAAATGTGTATCATAATGTATATATTTCGGATATCGTAGGGAATTACTCACAAATACGAAATATTTGAATTTGTTTAGAATAAAAAAACGTACCCCTCCGTTTTTCGCATAAAATAACTTTTATCCTTTGGAATGGTTTGTTATCCGTATCGGCAAAATATGCTCATGTATTTTGCTATGAAATGCCCTTTAAACGAACCTAGTATATTGCTCAATAAACTAGTAGAGATGGCCGCAAGACAGGTGTTTTGGGATACACAATAAGAAATTCTCAAAAACTACTTGATCAATCGACTCCAATTTTGTTGTGGTCATTTAGAAGTAGGAAGCCTTCGAATTTGAACAATTTCAAGTAGTTTCCTGATATTATCGTCGTATTAGCAGCAAGTTCCAAAACCTGCATCTTGATTCGGTTTTAGACCATAACTTTTTTACTACTAGTGGGATCTTTTAACGCGTGTTATTTGAAGACTTTTTTCGTTCCTGCTACGCTTGCGATTGAATTCCAAAAAACACGTTGTCTCATTCTTTGTTGTCGAACGAAAAGTTTTGCCACAAAAATTAGTGTACCCATTTTATGCGTCCATGTTTTGAATACCCCCTTGAACAACTTGCATCGATAAAACCAGACCTTACAATTATTTACGGAAAATTTCAAAAATGAATTATTGACGAAACAGTAGCAAGTTCTGAACGTGATGACATCGCGGGAAAGAACTCTTCTAAAATTCAAAATTTCAAACCAATAGTTCACGCACTACTCTCGTAGGCCGTCGCTAAGTCCACTCCAAACAAAACCATTTGAAAGGGAAAGGAACATTACGTTGTTATGAATCAGCGGCCCACTTTTTGGGAGCACGGCTGTAGTTTCGATTTCGAAATGCCCATTAACAAGTAATCCCGCTGTCTAAGTACAATCGTTTTTTCCTCGCACTGCCTACACCTCGTAACTCTTATCTGATTCTTATTATTGGTGATTGTCCGTGTGTAGTGTAGTGATGTGATGCGTAACTGCACTTAATTATTTGTAACGGTTACTTTAGTAGCTTCCAAACGATTTAGTGCCTTTGATATGGTATATTTACACACAAAGCTGGAATAAAGTTTTTATGTACTTTATGGCCTTGCATCTCATATTTAAGAAATATTTTTTAGGATGAATGAAGAAGAAGAATTCTATTGTTTGAAACACATTCAAAATGATAATCTGAATAAAGTCAAGTACACCTCCCGAAACTTTTTCTAGAATATCTTCCGTATTTGGAGGATAGTCTTGTCTGTGTATTCACGATTTACGGTGAAAATTGGTAAAAAATTAGTCAGATGTTCGAGTTATAAAAAACTGTATTGTACCTAGGTGTACAAATACAAGCATATCACTGTACTGCTGTGAATCTCATTTTGATGTAAGTACTTGGGTATGGTTTATCTGAAGTCACTTGAAATAGCATAAAAACCTTTGGTCGGCGCGTCCTTTGTAATTTCATGACGTATCATAGGCGTGCGGTCAATTATTTAGAACGATAATAATAATGTTTTTATACGTATATCACAATAAATGGATTTTACTATCTTCTTATTTTTTTGATTTGGGATAAAAAATACTTATATTGGGAGTTTAATTTAGGTTGACTGAAAGTTAAGAAATGGAAAAATTACAGAATTCCAACGTTTGACATAGGCAAATATTTACATAGCAGGTAGGTATCTAAAAAGGTATATAAAGACTTACATTATAGGTGTTTATATATCATCCTCGCCTTCGGAGCTGTCGCTAGAGTCATCTTGTAGAGAAATTACAACGGGATTTACAGGAGGCAAAACACAATATTCATTTTCTTTTTCAATAATATGCCTAGAACACTGCTTCCATAGGTCTGTGGCAGCAATATGAGATACTGCATCTCTTATTGTGGCCAATAGCGATTCACTTAATTGAGGGGTCTGATTATGTTTTCTTACTTTTTTTTTTAAAGCAGCCCAGACCAACTCAATCGGGTTAAAAATGCAGTAATAGGGAGGTAGACGTAATACTTCATGGCCATTTTGCTGAAGCAGATTGTCAACAACATACTCTTTTTCAAATTTTTGTCTTTTAATAAGATCCAATAATATGGCTTTGGTTGATTTTTGTGGTATTTCCATTCCCTTATCCTTCATAAAATCAACAATGTCTTGTTTTTTTGTGCCTGTATTCGGAATTTTGTTTTTCTGTCGGGAATGGTATGGCGCATTGTCCATAATAATCACTGAATTTGGGGAAATGTTTGGTATTAACTGCTGCTCTATCCACTTTTCAAATAAGTCGGAGGTCATGTCCTCATGATAGTCGGCACATGATTCTTTGATATTTTTGGCAGATAACAGCAAGGCATTAGGTATAAATCCATTTTCACTGCCAGCATGGAGAATAATGATTCGTTTTCCACGGTTGCATGGTGCATTTAAAATGCACTTGTTGCTGTCGTTAACCCAGCCGTACTGCACAACATCATGGGTATCATGCCACGTTTCATCCAGGTAAATCAGATTTCTTTTCTGCTCTCTATAGATTTTAACTTTGTGCAAAAATTCTTGGCGCAATTCAACGATTCGAGACGACTCCATAATGACCATTCTTTTATCTAATTTTTTGTATTGAAAACCACACAGTTTTACAATACAGTGCAGTGAGTCTAAGCATTTGGAATTATAAAAATCTTCAGGATAATCTTTTAATTTATCCCGTATCATTTCCAACGTGGGCACCAAATTTTCTTTATAAAATCCGTATATTATACGACGAATATCTTCCTGAAAACCCACGTCTATTCTTTTTAATTTTTGCCCTATGCGCTTTCTGTGGAAGGAATGGTTGACTACATCTCCCCTTTTTATAACCTGATTTTTGTCAGGATACAAATTCTGTTTAAAATTTGATTTTGCGAGGAATCTGGATTTTCGTTTTTCAGACAATCTACATACTTAGGATTACTCTTTGGGTCTGTTCCTCTAAATCTTTATGAAAGAATTCTGCCTGCACAGGTTCATCAACCATCTCCTCGTGGCTTGGAGCATTTTCCCAAGGTGTTCAAAGAGCCATATTTAGGACACACAAGAACAATCAACACAACAATTAAATCAACAAGTAAACTGAGTATTCAAAAGTCAAAAGCACACAAACTAATAAAATCTATGAAAAAACACGGACAGACTAAAGAAAACACGTTTATTCACCGCTAGACGGCACTGGCTAAACTGTTTCAATTTTCAGTAGCCACCTGCACTTGTTCCGAGCTCTGAAATACACGCTTTCTCATTGGCTATGTCCACGCATAGG
Source organism: Acanthoscelides obtectus (assembly GCA_963669975.1). Classification (NCBI taxonomy): domain Eukaryota; kingdom Metazoa; phylum Arthropoda; class Insecta; order Coleoptera; family Chrysomelidae; genus Acanthoscelides; species Acanthoscelides obtectus. The sequence goes on from CAVLJG010000009.1 coordinate 68,053,569, forward strand.
CGTGCTTTACTCCACGTGGACCGGTGAAACTGCCTTTGATCTTATACGGGGGATATTTGCTGCGAAATTTGGCGATTTTTGCAGCAACAGAGCGTGTTAAATATAGATATATAAAAGTTAATATGGTATGAATGACCATAATAATTATTATTAGTGTGTACGTCTATTATGATTCATCCTGATGACATTCGTAGAGCGACGAATCTCGTCCATGAAGTGAAAAATGCACTCCATGAATTCCGCAATGAGCGGTGGAGCGACTTTCTGGCGGGGATGCTTGAATCAAGTATTCCTCTCTGGAAAGTGGCAAAATCGCTCAGAAACGGAAGGCAAGGACAACTACCACATATTCATGGTCCTGGAGGCATATTTTTCAGGACTGAGGATAAAGTGGAAGTTTTTGCTGTCGTCATGGAAAGGCAATTCTCTCCCAATTATGATTTGGACAATGACCTTGACGAGGAACGACAAATTGTAAGATCTGTCAGGAGATATTCCTGAGATTCCCTTTTGCACGTCAGCAGAGCTCCAAGGCCACATTAAGGACCTAAAGGTGCGTAAAGCACCTGGAGAGGATCAAATCACCAACAAAGCACTGAAGTTGCTTTCGCTCAAGGCTTTGACTTATCTGGTGGCAATGATCAATGCAATGCTCAGAACTCATTACTTTCCTAAGGCGTGGAAGATCGTGATCCCAAAAAAGGCAGGTTCGACATTTCCCCAGGATTACCGTCTCATTAGTCTGCTGTCAGCTCCTTCTAAGCTTGCTGAAAAGTTGATTTATCGTCACCTTGAGAATTTCTCGTCAGACCACCATGTCATTCCTGACGTGCAATTCGGCCTTCGGTCTGAGCATAGTATGGAGCTACAGGCAGTTAGACTGGTGGAGCATGTAACCAGGGGGTTCACCCTGAACAAAAGTACTGGTATCTTGCTTTTAGATGTTTCAAAGGCATTTGACAAGGTGTGGCACACGGGCCTCTTGTATACGCTCATCCAAGAGGGTTTTCCATTTTGGCTACTAAAACTGTTGAAATCTTTTCTAGAAGGAAGGAAGTTTCGGATTAAAATTAACAATGTGCTGTCAACAAACACGGCCCGTGAGAGCCGGTGTTCCTCAGGGTTCGGTCTTAGGACCAATCCTTTATTCACTTTATATACATGACGTCCCTTGCCCCAGCAACTGTGAAGTCTATCTCTATGCTAACAACACTGCACTGCTAGCCCAGTCTTGTTCTAGTAACCTGGTTCACGACAGGCTGCAGAGAGCGGTGGAGGAAGCATTGGAGTGGGCGGATCGATAGTTGATCAAAATGAATACTTCGAAAACGCAGGCAATCTATTGTACTAAAAAACTTCGCGGTGCCCCCTCAGAGATATCAGTGAATGGAACTCGTATACCATGGGAGCAATCTGTTAGGTATCTTGAAGTCATCATTGACAAGGGGTTGACCTGACAGAAACATACTGATATTTTGAAAACAAAATTCCAAATTACCTTTCGGCAGCTTTATTCTTTGTTGTGCAGAAATTCAAAATTAAGTTTGATCAACAAGATTCGGTTGTATAAAATAAAATAAGACCCGCAATCACCTACGCATGCGCGGCTTTGTGTTTTCTTGCCAAGACGCACTTGCAGAGACTGCAAGTCCCGCAAAACAGAACCCTACGCACAATTACTAACGCCTCTTGGTATGTGTCAACTGAGACCATTCACAGAGATCTTGATATTCCATATCTAAGGGATTATGTAAAACAATAGGCGCAGCGGCGTTATAATCAAGCCGAATCAGACAGCAACACTCTGTTGCGTCATTCTGTAGACTACACAAAATAATTCGAGTAGTCAAAGCAATAATGCTTAAGCTATTTCAAATGATATACTTCTTTTCTTGCTCTATTTCTTCCTTCCTTTCTGTCTTTCTTTCCCTTTTCCCCTTAAACATATTTGGTATCTGGGTAGCCAGACCTCACAGACTAACAGACCGACGAGACTTTTAACTAAGAGTAAAGGTCCACCGGACCGCTCTGACGAATAATGATGAATAGTAGTCAATCTATTATGATGGAGAAACAACCGAATAGGTGTAACCGAGAATGGGGGCAGATTTGACTATTGCTTTCATTTCGAGATAACGGGAATATTGTTATAGTGAGCATGTTATGGCTGGAGGGAGATTACGTCTTCAGTCACGTCGGTGTCCAGGTGGAGATGGTAAGGCGTGGTTTCAAAATAGTGTCAGTTTGTGTGTCAAGTCTGGTAACCCAGTAACCAAACAATTTTAAGGAAAAAAGGGGGATGAAAGGGGAGAAGGGAGAAAGAGAGCAAAAAGTAAGGCAACGTTTAGGCATTGTAAATGTCACTAGACAAATTTTCATATGGTCTAAAAATATTTAATTTTCGTCAGGATTTTGACAAAATGCTCCACATTTGGTTATTCTAAATTCACGGATTAATTTTGATTAGAGCGTGAGCAGCGGCCTTTTGTGCTTGCGAACTTGCTCGACTGTGTAGTCCACTGACTTGCGCAACAGAGGGTAGATGTGCCATTCCGCTTGGCTTCTCCGTGATTATTGAAAAAAGAGCTTTAAGGAAACCCATAAGACTCCACTCTATTTCGAATAGTAGCATGTTTATTACACACACATCTAAAAATTAAACTTAGTGAAAACATGTTTGACAAGGATATACTCCATATTGAATCCGTCACTTTGATCATCGACAAATTGATATTGTATTCATTATCAGTTACCTGGAAAACGAAGAAATTGATTTTCGTACAATTTAGCGATTTTTATCTGATGTTAGCCACATTTTAGGACTTTTGCGTCGATCGCGTGTGAGCTTAGGTATACATTTTAATGATTAGCAAAAAATAAACGTTTCGCATAGTATATTTAACCATTAACCATTATTGCATCTACCTTTGTGAGTTTGGTCAAGTCGGATTTAAGGGATATTCAGAAAAATGTCCACTTTATTTGTAGTAAATCTATATTGCACAGCAGTCTATGCAGAGATACAAACAATATATAGCGGCTGGTCAGCTTGAGTGCTAAATGACGTCACAACCAAACTTTGGCTCACGATGGCGATTTGTCAAAGATACCAGTTATGCTAAATGCAAGTGAAACTAGCAGTATTTTAGACTTTAAGAAACTTCCTAACTGTCCTAAACAATTACGCAGGGTATTTACGAAATTATGTATAAAATTCTTCAATAGATTTGGGTGGCTGATGATGGAGCCCTAGGGAACTCCTGGAGAGAACATGCAAAGGATCTAGGTCTAAGTACCTTTAACTTGACGAAGTCAAACTATCTCCATAAACCTCCCATTTATCTTTTCATATATAGTATATTACAAATCATGGTGTAAGCATTCTGGCGTTTCCTGAAGGAGCTGTATCGTCAGACATTCTAGAAAACATTTCGAAGAGCATGAATAAAGTCAATTGAAATGTCGTAATCGATGGAAGGTGGGCATGGGTTTCAAATGAACTAAGTAACGTTAACAAGTAATCTTCAAGCTACATCTTTCAAAATCTGTATGACAGAAATCCGTCTTGTCGACTACATTTTGAGACACGGGTACTAAGGTGGCTCGATCGCACCAAAATTAAAACTCAATTCCAATGTTTTTTGATCTGTCTTCAACCTCTTATCCCCAACCACAGCTAGTAAGGCTCTCTTAATCCAACAATTCTTTTCTCCATCACTAATATATTGCGTAGTACGCAACAGCGCTTGTTCGGCGCATACTTATGTTAATAATGTTATTGTGACCGAACAACGATAAAGTTCGCAACTTTTATCTCGCCGGCGGGTCTGTCGGGTCGTTTACGTACCAAAGAACGGCAGAATGCGACCGGCAACCTACGAAACCGCAGAGGTAATACAAAAAGCATTCTGACACCACCTAGATGCCGCTGCAAATAGATTATTCTACAGGGTCTGTCAGAAAGAATGCATGTTTTTCGAAAGGGTACTACATCGATTGGGCTGTTCCCGTATCGGTGGGAAAGGGCGTATTGGATAGTGGAAGAAGTGCCGTTTCAGTTGGCGAGATGGTTTGGAACGTTGAGCATCGTGTGTTCACTGTTCACATGCTGAACAATTTTTTTTTCCGGAACTTCGACGTCGACGTGTCCGTCTCGGAACAGTGTGGTTCCAAGAAGACGGGGCAACATCTCACACAGCTCGCTCATCGATGAAACTTCTTTGGCAAAAATTCCCAGGACGTCTCATTTCACGTCATGGCGATCTTCCGTGGTCCCCTCGCTCCCCGGACCCGTCAACGGGTGATTTTTTTAAGGGTCTACCTGAAATCAAAATTTTACCAAAGCAAGCCTCGTACCCTCGTCGATTTGAAGGAGGAAATAAGAAGAGAAGTAACCCAAATTCCTGCGCCGATACTGGCCGATGCAATCGGCTCAATTCGGGAAAGGCTTGATTCCTGCATTTCGCCATATGGCCGACACAGTTTTTAGAACGTAAATTTTGTTTTACTCAAAAAGATGGCATGCATTTATGAGTATTCTAATATAATAAAATATTTTCCCATACTTATTTTAACTGTACTACTTAAAAACTTTAAAAACATGCGTTCTTTCTGAGGGACCCTGTATTAATGGGGAGGCTGAACCAGACGCTGCCGACAGGCAATGTTCAGCGTTGGTGGTGAATTGAGAAATTTAGGCTCCCCCAAGCCAATGCTGAAAATTCGCAATACCCACGAAAATTCGCATCGCATGCGATTCGAAACATGTTTTCACTGCGGTATATAGACAAGTTCAAACTGGAGTGGTTTTCTTCGTTTTGATTGCGATTTATGTGCGTATTTAACCGCACGAAAACTTAGTTTCCAATAAGATGCGTTTTTGTCCGATTTGCAGTAATTTCGCAACGATATGAATAATAGTAAAATAGTAAGGTATATCTAAATGGAGCAGATTATAATCAATAATTATTGAATTTCTTCGAAAGTTCCCTATATCTTATGACCTTTCCCATGAGGTCTATAAAAATGTTTGCAAAAATAGAAAGGTTTGGGCTAAAGTAGGAGAAGAAGTAGGCGAAAACGGTGCAGTTGAAACTCATTACATTATTTATTCAAGAAAATGATAATCAAGTATGCTAGTAAACATTGTAAAGATATATACTTATTCTAACAATACCCGCAGGGTCATTTAATGCGATTAGACTAGCTTTGGTGTGAGGCTTCACCCATTGCTATGAAATTCGCTGCGGATAACATATTCTCTGAAGCTGATTGAGAAATATCAAAAGACTTCAGAGGAAAATAGTACGGTATCAAAAGTGGCGATTTTTTAAAAACGGCGATAGCTCAAAAACCGACCACTATCGGACAAGGGATTATATGGTTTTTCGAATCCAAATGAACCCCCCCTCCCCCTCTATTGTTTGATCCACGACTTTTGAGGCACTTCAGTATACTATACCGGGTTCTAAAAAGTTACAGCACCCCTATCTTAGAAAAGACTGACGAGGGAAGAAATGACTAAAACACGAGTTGTATGATTTTGAAAGTGCATGACCATGACCTTTACTTTGACGTTTATGGTCATTTTCAAGGTAAAATTTATTTTCTTAAAAAGAGCTTATACTTTTGACATCGTAAATTGAAAGAGGATAAAATTCTTAGTTAGTTCTTGGCCATGACCCTGATTTTGACTTTGAAGGTATTTCCAAGGTCAAATTGATTATCCTAAATACTCTATACTCTAGACCGCGAAAGTTCTTGAAGATCTTGAAGGTCGTTTAGGGGTCAACCCGTGCTCATATACGTATCCTGTCCTATAAAATTTTACCTCACGAAATCCGGTAAACTTATCATTAGACTCCAAACACGAAGCTCCTTCATTTATGCATGGTGTTTGGTACATGAACCAACAAAATTTTTTGGGCAATAGGAAATGCTATTTGATGATTCTTGATGGAAACCGCAATGCTGTAAGGGCTGCGGTTACCGAGATAATATATGCTCGTTTTCCTTTTTTTTGCTGAATTGACTACAATTGCGCATAAATATCATTATAACTTTTTATTTCTAGAGATAGTGACACAAAGTAATCGTAAGTCTGCTCTGTAATGTATTCTCAATCAGGTCAGATGAACAGTTCATGCAAATCTTCTCAAACAAATGACTTATGACCTTCCAAGGTCGCACAATCACGTGGAGTGAATGAATAATTTGAAATTCGAATTTCAATTTTAAAAAAAATTACACCTTTTTTGAAACCTAGTCTTACAAAAAAACGAAAAAGCATCATATCTCGATAACCGTATCCCTTAGATCTTTGCGGTTTCCATCAAAAATCATCAAATCCCCAATCGTCCAAAAAATGTTGTTGGTTCATGTACCAAACACCCTGTATAGATAATCTCGCGCCCACCTGGTATGTGGATATCGCTGCACCAGACGGAACCGCTACCTGCTTTAATATCCCTCGGATACACTCCAGTAGATGCAACATTAGCAATTCCCTGGAGCACGGCAACTGCGACCGATAGATACGCGATCCATCAGCTGAAGACATTTTTCTGTAAGGGCAACTGTGCAGGGAAATCATGATGTATGCAATATGTCTAATAAAAGGAGTTGGAAGTATACTAAGTGACATATAAATCCGAACACCCAGTTTAAATGGTTTTATTTTAATAAAAGTTGGGGAATGTATTTATCTTATTGTAAATAACAAGTGAAAAAATTTTCAGCCTTATCAGTTGGACATTCCGGTTTTTATACTGCTTTTTTTTTAATTCACTAACGCTCTAAAAATGAATATTTCAGCCGCAGTAAAGAATCAACGTTGGCGGATTTTGGTTCTTGACATCCTTTACGATCGGTTACGATGCCTAGAGTACGGAGACCTGAACGATTTCGTCAACTTAGTGAGTTTGATAGGGGCCGTATAGTGGGACTTCGGGAAGCTGGACTTTCTTTTCGGGCAATTGCAGTTAGAGTGCAAAGAAGTGTAGACACTGTGGTTAGGTGTTGTCAGGCATGGCTTCGAGAAGGCCGTACGCAAAGAGCAAGGGGCACTGGACGCCGCCGTAGAACAACAGACCGTGAAGATCGCCGCCTAGGGACCGTTTCTCCACTACCAGGTCCATTGCAAATGAATGGTTTGCAGAACACGGAAGGCCTATTGGCATGCGAAGTGTTTACCGACGAATGAGAAGCTTTGGCTTGTTTTCATACCGGCCACACTGGGTCCTCCCTTTAACTCGAGAACACCGACGTAATTGCCTCGAGTGGTGCAGACAACGGTCACTCTGGGATCAGGAATGTAATAGTATTGTCTTCAGTGACGAGTCTCGATTTTGTTTAGGCATGCACGATGGTCGTGCCAGGGTTAGAAGGCGACTTGGTGAAAGGAGGAATCCACAGTTTTTTGTTGAAAGACATGTTCATCACACTGTTGGAGTTATGGTTTGGGGTGCTATAGCTTATGGTTCCGGGTCACCTTTAATCTTCATCAGAGGTAACATGAACGCGCAGCGTTATATCCACGAAGTTCTAGAACCCTATCTTGACACCTTGGCAGATCCAACTTTCCAACAAGATAATGCCCGACCACATGTTGCAAGAATCACAATAGACTTCTTTCAACATAATGATGTCACATTGTTACCATGGCCACCAAGATCTCCCGACTTATCCCCAATTGAGCACGTGTGGGATATGATGGGTAGGAGATTGCTCAATTTGCAACGTCCTCCTCAGACGCTAGAAGCACTTCGAGAGGAGTTGGTGGTTGCCTGGAATGAGATACCACAGGAGGACATTGACCACCTGATCAGAAGCATGCCTAGGCGCGTTGGAGAATGCGTAGCACATCAGGGTGCATCCACACATTATTAAAGGTCAAAGGGCTTTAAAGCAGTGCGATCATTTTGAAATTTTTATCATTTACTTATTATGCTTCATTAAGTACTTATACAAAATTTTATCAAAATAAAACCATTTAAACTGGGTGTTCGGATTTATATGCCACTTAGTATATATCAATATACTAACATCAAACAGTTGCCAAAAAAATTTTTACTCTAAACAATTTTTGAGGAATGATCAGCATATCCGGAAACGTTTGGGTGATTTTTTTTTGCATTCCTCATCGCCGCCATTGGAACGATTTTCAAAATCTGTAAAGCTTTTTTTCCTCGGTATAGTAGCAATGTTGTGTAAAAAAATTATCAAAATCCCAGTAGTATTTTCCAACTTATAGACGAGCCACGGATTCGCAGACAGACCGACAGATGGAAGGAAGTGAGTGACGTCACCATCATTATCAAGTGGAAGTGCAACCTCGGTCAAAGCAAATTTTGCTTGCGTGGCGCATCGTCGTGGGATGCACAAGTCCGTTGAGGAGCAACAATAAACAAAAGAAAATCATGCATTTGGACGAATTACAATTGCAGTGGGTCTCACTGATGAAGTCTGTGTGAGCGGCGAGCGGCGTGTTGTGCGTGTATGCGCTTGAACTTGCAGCACTCCGCGTTTCCGCAATGCTCCGACTTAAGTAACGTTATATAACGTTACAGCGTCGCTACCGCCACGGCCTCCAAATGCAACTGATTCTCTTTTTAGTTTTAATCCAAGATCCCACATTCTTTGTGATTGTATGTAATACTAGCTGACCCGACAGACGTTGTCCTGTGGTAGCTATGAACTAGGATGAGTAATGAATAATAAAAGGGTAAATATACCTATGGAATATAGGGAATTGTACAGCGAAGTGTTTGTACCGCCATGTGGCTAGCAAAATACCTTGGCACCACTGCCATTCCCCCATCAACTTACCTTGAAAGTGGGCATAAAATTTTGTTGCCAAATGACGTCATTTGAAAGCAATTACTGTATTGCTGGATATGAGTAAAAAATATAATCTGGCCCAGTTCTGGAATATGATGGCTCTGGTGGTGATACCAATGGAGTCAATCTGATCTTTCCTCTGACGCAACATGCATAATCCATTGATTTTTAAACTTGAAAGCCATGCAAGATGGACTCACAACGTTCATTGGTCCAATAGCAACGATTTGTTGTGAACTGTAATCGATTGCCACGTCATAATTGAATGCAGCTCGATTGGGATTAAATGCGGCACTTCTACGTTGTTGAATTTCTGTCCTTCGATCCGTTCAGTTTGACTTCTTCGTATGTATCTTTGAGTTGCAGCATTGCGAGTTCTGCGACCTATATTGGTACGTCTAATTGATGGCATTTTGAAGAATCACAATTTTAATATTAGGCGTGGTTGCGGTGAACTAACTGCCAAAACTGGATAAAAGCTCTAACCGAATGGACTGTGCACTGCTAATTAAATAAAACAATATTTTTTCATCGATAAACACTGTTAAATGATAATATAAATTTGCGGCGTGCGAGCTGTCAAGTTCAAAATGATAGAGTAGTGAAAGTAAATCAAGCAAAAGAAACGTATTTTCATCCGCCATTTTTATTCATAGAGTCAAGTCATCGTTAGCTCTTGAGTCACGGTGTCAGTTTGTAAGTCTGTCAGGTCTGGTAACTCAGAAACCAGACAATCTTTTAATTCATAGAGTTAACTGACAAAGATAACAATTAAGCAACACTGCAGTTTCTTTTGAAGGGGCATCACGAATTACGGATGGTAAAGAAATGTAAGTCCAAAAACGAAATAACCGTGTTTTCAGAAGCAATTTTATCTCACCTAGCTAACTGTCAATAGCTGTTGGAATAAAGATGGCGGAGAGGAGTGCCTGTTTCTTTTGATACTTGAAATATTTCTTCTGTTGTGCGTGCTCCATGCTTAAGCAAACTGTCAAACGCGCGTAGCTTAAATAATCATTAGGTTCTCAATGATTTCCCAATTTTCTGCGCAATTTTCTTGATTTTTTTCCCGTAAGCATCTCCTATACATCATTAGGAAACTTTGAAAAGAAAAGATGAATGGACTCGGTAAAGTCATCCTCAAGTTATGACGAGACCACAAGGGATTTATTTATATACATATATATATAAATCCGCAGAAAGGAGGAAAGTGGATTCGAGCAGAAAATAGGATAGCTAACCCGAGCGACACGTATTTCTGCTGGTTGGCTAATCATTTTCTCATTATATATATATATATATATATAAAGAGTAAATTATCATGCGGAGAAAGGTATATAACAAAGATAGGAAAATAATGGGCAAAATCCGCAAAAAGTGGATTTGAGCAGAATAGGATAGGTAACCCGAGCGATACGTATTTCTGCTGGTTGGCTTCATCAGGCCCGAAATGAATGCACATATGCAACTACAAAAGTAGAGACACATGCCCATACATCCGGATACGGGTGTAACCTGAGGAAACAAAGATGGAGAGGAAAAAAAAAACGAGACACACGAAGTCCACAACAAGAGCCAACCTACACATTGTAGTATCAAATGGCTAAAAGACTTCGTGTGTCTCTTTTTTTTTCCTCTCCATCTTTGTTTCCTCAGGTTACACCCGTATCCGGATGTATGGGCATGTGTCTCTACTTTTGTAGTTGCATATGTGCATTCATTTCGGGCCTGATGAAGCCAACCAGCAGAAATACGTATCGCTCGGGTTACCTATCCTATTCTGCTCAAATCCACTTTTTGCGGATTTTGCCCATTATTTTCCTATCTTTGTTATATATATACAGGGTGACTTTGAAGTTGAGTCATTAATTTTCAGATAATGATTGTAGAAGGAAGATAAACCAAAATATGTGTGTAAAAATAAAAAAAAAATAAAAAAAAATTTTTACCTTGTTTTATAAAGTATCCTCCCGACAAGTATTTCAGTGCGGACCTGTATTTGATCGTGAGGTCCCCTGTGAGGTCTTAAGTCACCTGATTCACGAGCCCGTTGTACTACATTAACAAAGGCACGAGGGGTTGGTTGCACTCGATTGGGAAACCGATCCGCATAAACATGTGCCATTTTTTATTTCGTTTGAGCCACGCAACAGACACTATTCACACGCGTTACCGACTGACCAAAGATAAACCCTTCGACTGACACTGACTGTATGTATAACTGAACTGAATAAAATAATTGTAAAAACATCGTTCCAAATTCTTTCGCTTTTTTGTTTCCGATGCGATGAACCGATAAGGCGGATTATATCCGTTGTTGCCAAACACGAGCACATGATATTATTATTGAGACAGGGCGGTACTCAAACTTCCAAAGGGCTATAACTTTGTTACTTTAATTTTACCAGAAAAATGGTAAAGGAAAAAAACATTTCTTTTGATCAGATCTACTCACTGTTAAAATAAATGACTCAACTTCGAAGTCACCCTGTATATATATATATATATATGAGCAGTAGTCATTGCCATTGCCAACAACCAGTTGGACAAAAAATACAATTAATTGCTAATTGGGAAATTGGCAAACTTTTTAGGCTTTAGTAGACTCTTTTAACGGTAATCTCGAGCTTTCGACATTCTCTATGGAGCCTTCTTCAGGAGTCGTCGTTGAGGTTGCAGCCAAATGGTGTTTCAAAACGAACGCTGGGATGAGAGCACTTTTTACAAATATAAAACTAAACGGACGGACACATTGGGTGTATTGATAACGACATCTGCTTCACGTTATTATATATATATATAGATTTCTCTTCCCATGGACACCCGATGGAGTTTTTCTCAAGGGCCCGATCATCGACAAGAGATAACTTTTTGTAAAAGTGTACCTGTACCCAGAACCTTTTAAAGAAGTGGAAGTGTATTTGCGCCTAAAATCTTTTGGAATTCCGACGTAGCAAATTTTCTCAGGGAAGGTCATATCCTAAGCATTCTAGACCTCACACTTCATATTGATAAAATAAAATGTTCAAATATTTCTTTAGTCTGTATCGGGTGTTCCCAACTATACTCTCACCATTAGGATCAAGGAGACGGTAAGAGACATGAAATCGGTTAAATGGGATTTCGCATCTAGGTAACTAAAAAAAATGGCACGTAGAGAGAAGAAACCGAATTATCTTAGCATAGTTTCTAACTATTTCTGACTTATTTGACATGGGATCTTAAAATAAAAAGTGTATTAACATTAACACTTTTTCTCCTCTACAAGATGGTATCATGAAAATTTCAATATGACGTTTCGCTTCTTCTGAATTATTAACTTTTTTTTTCTTATAGACATCATATTGAATTTTTAACACTCATTTCAAAAATATTTTTAAATGATTATTTTAATGATAATATAGAACATATTATGACATGAACTGAGAGGTCAAATGTATAGACCAGTCAACTCACATGAGGAAAAATGTCGAGGAAAGATAAAAAACGTGTTTGATGTAAATTTTATAGTTTTTGACAATTTTCGTATAATTTGTCAATTGCAGATAAGTCTGCTGCATTATTTTTTACATATATCAATCTGTGAATAAAAAAATTAATGAGCTATAGGGGAAAGATTAATAAAACTGGCTGGTTTATGCAAAGTTTTTTGATTTTTTAAGGGATAAAACAAATCTTGACGTTAAAAATCTTATTTTACTGAATGAAATAAGCTAATTAATAAATGGTTTAATTCATCTTTTGATACAAGCTTAAAATATTTTTTTTATTCATCTTTACTGAATTCTGATGCGGAAGTTTCTTTATCATCTAGCAAAAGCTCTGATAATATTTTCTGATTTGATCACAGAACTACTGGTCACATTGTGGCAAATATTTTTTAGCCAGAGTCATAACGTGATCAAATTTATTTTTCTTTAGCTTTCTTCTTTCACTATACATCTATTTGTAGTGCTTGGTAGAGTCAGGGACTGCACATCCCTCTTATCTCAGATTTCAAAAATATGATACAAACAGACTGTTTCATTACATTTAAATAATATTTCATTACCTAGTTTGTCATAGCGCATGATTCGTTATTTTGAAATCGTAAATTCATTGATCTTTCTTGGAGGAATCTTTACAAAAAATTGTTGCAAATGGCCCTATTTTGTCGTACTTTCTTTTTTGTCTTCCTACGACTCCAAAGCTGCTACCACGAGGAAGAAAACTATGTCCGGGTTCGTGATATTATATAATTATACACTTCAGTTTCCACAACTAAAATGTTACAGAGCTGGTTTACAAAACTGGAACGTTCAGAATTTAAAACTGTGCAAGAATATAAACCCAACTCATTTTGCTCAAAAAATGAACTTGGCCGGACCCTTCAAATTTCTAAAAAATAACCTTCCTATAGTTGGTGTTAACTACAAGGAACAACCTAATGCTAAAACGTTTTCATATTTTCAGATTTTTATATACTTGAGCTACCGTGCAGGCAATATGGGGATGCCAGGGAAGGGGGGGACGTCGCACGGACATTCTGGCACTGCCTTAAAGATCCACCGGGTGGTACCGCCACGCTTGGTGGCAATGTCTCAAATAAATCCGGGATTATAAATAAATAATAAAAACGATTTTGGGAAAATTCAGTTTCTTTTCTTTATCTCCGCAATTTCGCCCTTATTTTACTGACTATAGTTAAGAGGTGGTTTCAGATTTCCCTCAACTTCCATTAACTGAAACGGTCTAGGAAAAATTCATACGGAGTTTTTGCTAAGAGGCCTTACACCGGAGCTAACACGATGCTATGTTTGCACATCGCCATAGTGGCATATATAAGGGGGGCGGCCTGAAGGCCCCCCCCCAAAAGGTTCAACCTACCACATTATAGACATGCAGTCTCATGGAAGCGACCAAAAATCGAATTTGAAATGGGCTGGATTACTCTCCGATAAGTTTCTTGTCTCTGCCATCGTTGACATCTCCACTGGTGTATAAAGTAATTTTTTTCTATAGTGGTCAAAGTCTGATCAACTTTGAATATACAGGGTCTCCGCAAAGTTGGGGTTTCCTTTTCAGAAACAACTACCCTTGAAATAACAAAGGTATTGTGTAGTGAAACGAGGGCGACCAAGTAAAAAAAAAAAAAGGAAAAAGTACTAACTCTCCAGTTGACGAGAAGGGCTAAGTACGTCTCTGCCCGAAACCATACTGCTCCAACAGAAAATGAAATCAGCTGATGCGCTACCGAGCAGACGCCGGCGGTGGTGCAGACCACGAACAGAGGTAACAAATATGACCATCCTGCAGAAACCACATTGATTGTCTTACACTTAATGGCACATCTTCTAACAAGGAAGGCAAAATGTTGCGTAAAAAGTCTAGGTATTGCATCCCGTCCAATCGATTTGGGAGAATAAATGGTCCAATGAGCATACCGTTCACCATGCCAGCCCAAACATTCACCGAAAATGTTTGTTAAAAATGTGCCCGACGGACAGCGTGCGGATTTTCTACTGACCAAACATGAGTGTTGCGAAAGTTATTCACCCCATTACGTGTGAACGTAGATTCATCTTTCACCAATATGCACTTCAAAAAGTCTGGGTTATTGTCATGTTGATGCAACAACCACTCACAAAACCGCACTCTTGCTGGAAAATCGTCAGGTTGAAGGGCTTGTACACGTTGGACGTGAAACGGATACAGCCCCTCTTCATGCAGCGTTTGCCACACTTTAGTTTTTGATACTTGCACTTCTCTAGCCACGTCTCTAGTGCTTGTTGTTTTTTGAAACGCAATCGATTGTACGGGTTCGTTTACCTCTACACGCGTGACCGTAACCGTCGGTTGAAGGTTGCATACTGACCTGACACACTGACCCCGACCCAGTTCTGTCGTCGGGTTGAGCTAGTGTCCTAGTACCAGTCGGGGATGTCGCGAGTCGCGGCTACAGGACGGTATTCAGATATTTTTGATGTTGCAGAGCCCTTTATCTCGGTTCCCTTAAGACATTGGTGTATATGGTACTAAGAAAAATTGCTTATGTTTTCAAGATCTACGCGTCGTGTAAAGGAAAACCCCAACTTTGCGGACACCCTGTATATTTTCTTCGTTATGTTTTCATTTTCTTTATGCCCTGGAAATATTGTCACAGTCTCCTGAATCACCATATACATTTTTGAATAAAACTGTAAAAACAATTACAGAAATAGTTCATCAACATCAAAAATATAACAGAAAAACTGTAGACCAGCCTCTACTTACCTTTCATTTTATTGAATGAAAAACTCTGATCGCAGAATCTTGTACATCCGTTAACAGATAGTAACCAAAGGCATTTCACGGTGTAAAAACAATTACAGAAATAGTTCATCAATATCAAAAATATAACAGAAAAACTGTAGACCAGCCTCTACTTACCTTTCATTTTATTGAATGAAAAACTCTGATCGCAGAATCTTGTACATCCGATAACAAATAGTAACCAAAGGCATTTCACGGTGCATGAGAGCCCGTACTATTTCCTTTCCTTCGCGGTTGCTTTTTTAATCGACACCTGGTTACCGACGATCAGGAAGTCGATATCAATCTGCTTTTGTTCACCTTGATGGGTTTTAACTGGACCTCGACCATCAACACTCCACATATCACTCTCAATACTCTCGAAACGATCGGGTCATTAAATTCTTGTTAATACACGATGCAATAAGGAGATACTCTGTATCGCTGAAGAATACAGGGGAGAGAGAATGGAAGCGTTCGTCGAAGAGACAATATGCAATGAACATCTGGTTTGTAATCATTTTGATTCTTCCTCCGCTATTGTATAGAATTTGAAAAATGGCATGTAATAGATGGACTATGCTTTTCCCATGCAGCGCTGTTATCAGTTCATAATGGATTATGTTCGCCATTATACAACAAAAAATGAGCATATCTAGGGAGTTAAACAGGCCCATACAATTTTTGTCCAGTCTCCGCCCATATGACAAAGTTGCGATATAGATGTTCCTAAAAATTAGCAGGAGTCTCTATACGTAGGAAAACGAAGTTTTTCGGTATTCTCGTTTTTGCCCGTACCTCCACCCCCAGTGGATCGAACTTCAAACACTACAAAGCTTTTTTGTCCTTGG
Source organism: Acanthoscelides obtectus (assembly GCA_963669975.1). NCBI lineage: Eukaryota > Metazoa > Arthropoda > Insecta > Coleoptera > Chrysomelidae > Acanthoscelides > Acanthoscelides obtectus. Next base: position 68,069,528 of record CAVLJG010000009.1, read on the forward strand.
TGTAGTAGTTACGTACGTTGTGTCAAAACATCAAAATCCGATAGGACAGACATAGCGACAGAATATAAACAATAAAACAACAAGAACGGAATACCCGTTTTCGAATTTTATCGTGATTACTATATTTCGAAGCTGAAAAACCACAATGAAGAGAAAATATACATCAATAACGACACCACAGTGAGAGAGAGGGAAATACAAAAGAAGATCAGGATAATCGCCCGAGAAGAAAGAGAGAAAGGCAATGATGTCAAAGTAGGAGAGAACAGACTATGGGTAAACAAGAAAGAATGGAAATGGAATAAACAAAAAGAAAAAATAGACAAACCAAAAAACTAGCTAGGCACAGCGTGGAAAAACGATGACGAAACTGGCAATGAAAAAGGACACGAGCAATAATAATACCAGAAACAAAGAAATGGAGAAAGCTAAACACAAACAAATCGAGACAGACCGAAGACGAGGGGAACATAAGAAACCCCAACCAGCAACTAAAAGAAGTTTGGGGATAGCGGCCCATACAAACGAAGAAAAGCACGAATTGGTGGAGTAATAAGATCAGAGAAGAAGTAAATACAACGAAGGAAGCATGGAGAATTACTTAAGTAACCAGTGCGCTGAAAACTACCAAAAGTACAAGATCCAAAGAATAATAGTAAAAGACTTGGTACTAGAAGCAAACATGAAAATCTGGGAGGATTTCGGCAATAAGATGGAAAAAGACTACCACGTTAACCAAAAACTATTTTACAGAACCCTGAGAAACCTAAGAACTGACAAAACCCACCAGAAACCAAAGCAAGGTAAAGACGGACACACCTGAACAGAGGAAAAGCAGCTGGATACGACAGTATAACAGCGGAAATATTAAAAAGCATGGGAGAAAGGGGGATAGAAATGCTCAATGTTATCTAAGAAATTGTTAAACACAGACATTGACAACCTCCGGCCTTCTGTCAAAGGGTTCATCTCACTCATTATTCCATGACCACCATTTTGTGCAATCATCAAGTGGCTTCACGATGTAATGCTTTAATGTTTTTAAATAATTTTTAATCTGTTTTTAACTTGTTCTTGTCATATTTTATATAATTTTGAGATGCCCTGTATAGTAAAATATGAAACGTGCAATAATGTAGGTGACTGAGTTATTAGAGACACCTGCATAATAATAGGTATGTTAACGGTCTCAATGTAAATGCGTGGTTTCCGGACGATTCCGTATACAAAATAAAAATATATTAAATACTTAGATTAACAGGTCTCCATTACCAGGCAAATGCTTTCGTAATGTAGTGGACATATTCTTCCACATCGATAAATAGGCAGAACACAGGATCTGGCCACTGACACTTTATTCCTTTATTGGAAAGAAGATCCACGCTTCTCAGATTACTTTGGATCTCCACAGGTTTGTTAAACTTCCTCGAATCTCTTTAACAAATTTGAGAGGTGACAAAGCATAGACATTAGGATGTCCTATACTTCACTTCTCAAGCGGAAGCCAGGGGACATATGGCCCCCATTGCACCCCCTAACAGGATCTCAAGTGGACATATTTTTGGCGTTGATAAGAGATATTCCAGACGTATGTCAGATTTCAACTCTTCAAAACTTATTTGCTTGTAAGAAAGGTATTTTCTTCAAAGCCATACAAATATGATACTTACGTTTCAACCACAGTTATTATCAGTAGTCCCTTAAGCGAATTTTATCCAAGGCAAAAATTGTGAGGGCTTACAATGTCTTGTGTTTTTTAACTGCAAATATTTGTACTCGAAAAGGGATGATGTTTTGCACCTAATCGAAAACAAATATATAAAGAAAGCAAAACAAACTAAACATTGTTTAATTTGATATGCTGTTAGTACGTGGGTGCAACTATGAAATTGATTTAAGTGTAGCAGTTCTTATAAACATATGTAATAAAACAGTTGGTTTTCACGGTACAGGGTGGCAAAGTTGAAAAAATTTTTTTTGATATCTCAAAAATCGTTGTACAAATTTTATTGAATTTTGGTAGTGTTGTTTATTATGACTTCCTGAGGCAGTTCACGAATAATATTTCAAAAAATGTACGCCACCGACTTTGAAAATAAAATTTCCGGGCTAAGCAACCAATTATATATCGACCACTGCAACGAGGACTATACTAACTCAAAAATCCTTGCTTCTGACTTACTATATGGTATCGATAGACCTTATCAGGTTCTCTTTGGTGGAAGAATATGGTATCTCAGTCACGAAACAATAGGCAACCAGTAAATCTTCTACGCTATATGGCAAGTATAAAAGTGGCGGTTGCTCCTCCCACATCAAATTGAGTTACTTTAGTCTTCGATGCAAAAAACCACGGAAAGCCTAACTTACTGTTAGACCTACTATCTGACTTACTATAATTTTCGCGGCATAATGTGACGTTACGGTAATTAATAGCGAAAACGTTTCAAGTAGTAGATGTATGAAAAGAGCGGTTTTCAAAGCGAACTAAAATGAATTCAAGTACCAAAATAATTCTGGCAGATGCAAAGAAGCTAAGTTCAGTTACTGAATCACTAAATTCAGATAAGTTTGGTTCATAGATAGTGATGAATTTTAAAACATAGCGTCCTCTTCTGTACGTTATGCATTGGGATCTGTCGCATCACAGTCTGTTTCTCCCATGGCTGTGAAATACAAAAGATTAACAGAGAATTCAACTACCACAGTCCTCGGTTTTGCTAAGAAGTCACTCACGTGTTTGCTTTTCATTCGTTCATCTCCAAGTCTGCAGCTGATACAGACCTATATTACAGACCTATATCGTACTGATGACGGTTAAAGAGTCCTGTCTGCGGTTAGTCTTGGATCCATTAGTTTTGAATAAAAGGTAAAGTCGGAAAATTGGAACAAAGACAATTGTGGAGAAAAGTGGGAAATAAATAAGCGCCTCGTGAAATGAAATATAAGTGTGACTATGCTGATGATCTTACGATAGTAACATTAATAATATAATCAGAGAATGAGACCGCAAAACAATACGCTTCAGGAACTATTTTTGGTGTACACAAGCTTGCTTCCAGTAGATGCTAGAAAATTAAATGGTTTATTAGACCTTTGTAAATCAAAAGCGAACAGTCTTCCTAGCATTCCTGAGGCTTACCTGCTTTTAGTTTTTTTCTGAAAGCTAAGGAAGATAAAAAAAATACGAAGAGAACATAATATTATCAGAGCTGAAAATACAGAAGTTGAGAACGATGATAGTGGAAAACACACACAGATTGGCATTAAAGACTCTTTTTTCGGCCATTTATTTGAAGAACAGTGTAATATTTCAATAATTACCCTACTAAGCCTAAAGCAAGTGTACTTTTTTCTTTAATTGATCCAACGAAAACTATAGTAAGTCAACAAAATGTATACAGGGTGTTTCAGTTTATTGTTGCATAACTTTAAGATTCGATAGAACTTTTAAAATTAATGCATAAAGTCTATATAAACATGGGTAGAAAAATGCGTGGCTTCCGAAATACAGGGTGTTTAAATTTACTTTTTAAAATAGTTTTTTTTAATTATTTCGAACAATATTTGACGTATAATAGTGAAAATTGGTATAGAAGGGTTTTTTGGTACGACAAAACGAACCGTGGGCATAGTTTTACTGTAGCCGCTAGAGGGCGCTCTCTACTGTACCTGTAGTGTATTAAAATGACCGAAAATTTTTTCTTAGTGCAATTTTCTGCTTTCTGAATATAAAAAACTGATTCTTTGCACTTTTCTGCATAAAAAAGCTCTCCTGTAAGTTTTCGTTATAGTTAGCCGTTTTTGAGATATTTCGATTTTTAAGGTTCGATGCATTTTTAATTATTTATGAGAAAATAATATTTTTTTTTACATTTTCGATTTGGCCATTACAAGTAATTAAGATGATCGTTTAGATTGTGTTTTTAAACACAGCAATAATTCCTGACTCCAAATAAACACAAAAAAAAACAGAATACTAATTTGTTTAATTTTCCAATATTATTTTTAACAAATTAAATTAATTATTTACAACTAAAATGCTATTGGATAGTTAGGACAAACATACAAAATCTAAAGTAGTTGCTTGAAATGTAAACCCAATTGTTCAATACACAATTCACATCTACAAATGATCGAACGTGGTATAGCATTATTCAAATAAGGCCTTATTTCATCACATACATTCCTGATTCTTTCTATTAGCATATCTCTTGTGGTTACGGGAGTCTGCAGGCAAAAGGTAGGGTCCAAATAGTCGATTACGGTAGATACCAATCCACACGTTCACACTAAATTCATGCTGAAAATTTCTTTCCCGAACTGCATGCGGATTTTCATGCGACCAAATATGTTGATTATGAAAATTTACCACTCCACGTCTAGTGAAGCATGACTCATCGGTCCATAAAACGTTACTTAAAAACTCCCTATTATTATCAGTTCTGTCAAGAATCCACTGATAAAATGTGATTCTTCGTACTCCGTCCCCTGGCTGTAGTCCTTGCAGAAACTCTCCTAACACTTGTGGTCGGATCTCTATCAAACTCACGCAAAAGCAAACCATTTTCAATTATTTGGCGATGCACTCTTACAAATACTGAGCGAGTTGGATGTCGTCTGTTTGGAAATCTTAGTGCGTATTCTCTGGCTGCTTCTGCTGCGTTTCCATTTACAAAGCCATACATAAAATGAATATCCGCTAACTCTTGATTGGAGAATAAAAATGGCATTTTTATAAAACTTACAAAAAAAAACAGGTAAAAGAAACTAAATTTCGTGCATTCACAATTGCAAAAAAACGTTTCAGGTTTCAACAGACAACAAAACTAACTGTCAACGAATTGACGTTTAACCTTATTCTGCTTTCAATTTCAAAAATATTTGCAGGCACAGCCTACTTCTAAAAATTATCGAGATACTGACTTTTTAACGTTTTTTTATCATAAATAATTAAAAATGCATCGAACCTTAAAAATCGAAATATCTCAAAAACGGCTGACTATAACGAAAATTCACAAGAGAGCTTTTTTATGTTGAAAAGTGCGAAGAATCAGTTTTCTATTCAAAAAGCAAAAAATTGCACTAAGAAAAAATGTTCGGTCATTTTAATACACTACAGGTACAGTAGAGAGCGCCCTCTAGTGGCTACAGTAAAACTATGGTTCGTTTTGTCGTACCAAAAAAACCTTGTATACCAATTTTCATTGTTATACATCGAATATTGTTCGAAATATTAAAAAAAAACTATTTTAAAAAGTAAATTTAAACACCCAGTATTTCGGAAGCCACGCATTTTTCGACACATGTTTATATAGACTTTATGCATTAATTTTAAAAGTTCTATCCAATCTTAAAGTTATGCAACAATAAACTGAAACATCCTGTAGAAAGAAAATTGACTTTTTCTGTAGGTTTGTATTTTAATACCATTTATAACCTTCTATATACAAGAATTACTGCAATGTGCAACATATTTTTGATGAGATCGTCTTTTTTCTGACAACGAAATTCATCTGAAAATCTTCTAATGCCTATATCTCAGTTAAACCAAAACTGAGATAAAATACTCTTCCTTGCTGGAGTCGATATGTTTTGTGTTCTGGTATCCCTCCGAATCTTACTTCGTTTAAAATAAAAACAACTTCACTAGATGTCAAAAATTGTTAAAATAAAATCAAATCTGTTGTTATGACCATACTTTTTTTAACTTTGACACCATATGTGTTGGAAATCACACTTTTTAGTACACTACGTTTGTATGAAAAAACAATTGTCGGACGGGGGTGTGGTAATCAAAGTCCACGAAAATAAGCATGCCCAGTTAACGGAGGAAATTGAGAAAAACCTACCAGCATTGTACCAGATGTCTGAGCCAAAAATGTTTAGACCTAAGATCAAAACCGTTGGCTACCATACAGATGAACAAATTACTGAAGAAGAAATAGTACAAAACATTACAAGCCAGAACCATTTGATAGAAAAAAAGATAGTAAGATAAATTTTATTAAGTATGCTGCCCAACATAGGTAGTGTTATAATCCGAAACATACGCGAATAACTCAAGTTGTTGGAATTACTGGACTATATCATGCTTTCAGCGTTCTGTGTCTCACTCAATACTTAACATAATCTAAACAAAGCAGATGCTTTAGATGTATCTAAGATTATCGTTGCCGGTAACAATTGTCAATATGTATTTTCAGATTTAATCTAAAAACATCACTACTTTCATATGCCACTTGCCGTAATTGTTCTGTAGATATTTTATCCAAGAAACAAAAATAGCAACTGTAAAAAAAAGTCAAATAACTATACATTTCAAGTGACATTTGTTGACTGTTTTTTTATATGCCAGCAACACACCAAACATGCGACAAGATCTCAGCATGCTACGGGGTATAATTATGATTGTTCAGACAATCAAACTGAAATAAAGTGTACGCCTACGAATAATATACGCATTTATTTTCATAACACATCGTAAATAAAATAACCTGAGGAACGTGGAGCTATACATAGAGGCTAGGAAAGTTCAAAACTGGACAGTGAGGAATTCATAAGCAAGACAAAAATGGTACGAATCTGGCAATGTAGAACAGATATCTGATTGCAGATTAGTAAGTTGTCCAGTGTAAACCATGTCATCCATTTTCCATACTTACTTATTGTTCAAAAAAAACCTCACTCTGCATGATTCATCTTCAACTGTCCAGTTTTTCAATTACCATACTTGTATATGTATACATACATTTATGAATGCGATAATATGTGACATTGAATTTACTTTTGTTGCGGTGCATCATTAGTATTCGTTGACAGAGACGTCGAGCTTTCTGTTCGGAAAGGATTAAAATGATACAAACGTATACATCATAAATGTCCATCTGCTTTTTACTAGTTGTTACTTGTATTGTCTTATACCCAAAAGCACATCTTCTAGCAGTGTTGGTAGAATGTTTCGTAAAAAGTCTAGGTATTCTGAACCGTTCAGCGGATTCGGGAGAATATGACTAGACCATTTACCATGCCATCCCAAACATTCACAGGAAATGTGACCGACGTGTTGTGGGATGTGTCCTAGTATTAAAGCCTAAAGGTGCCCACAAATTAGCAACCATGTGCGTCAAACACGTATGTCAACCACGTTTGCGCGTTGATTGTTGACGGTCTGTGGTACAAAAAACCGCAAACATGTGCGTCACACAAGTTTTCAAGACTACTCGGAATTCGTCAACCCGCAAACACGAATTTGTAAACAAGATTTCTCGCGTGTTTATTATCAGTTTGTTTTCGCTTTGACAATGTCTGATGTAAGACACTTTTCAAAAGCCTTTCTGACGGGTTTTATTCGACTTTACAAAAGTTATCCTTGTTTACGGAAAACTAAAAGTAGTTATTACAAGGATCTAAATAAGAAAGATGCGGCTTATTTGGTTTTATTAAAAAAGTACAAGACATTGAACAAATACTAAAAAGCAGTGTGTGAAAACTAAAGTAAATAGCACCCGCGGTTGTTTTAGAAGATATAAGAAGAAAATAGAAGATTCCAAACGGTCAGGCAGAGGATCGTAATATGTATGAAATATACTATATGAGACACATTTATAGTATTATTATTGGTCTCCGGTATGAGGAGAAATTAAAGTTGAAAACTTTCAATCTTAGTATTTTCTTCCTGTGGCTAAATAGCATCAAGAAATTGGCGCCATATCCGCCGAAACATTGGCCAACGTAATGGAAAACGCCGAAATAAAGGCACATCTGGTTATCAAGGCCAGAGGTGGCCATTTGCGCGATATCATTTTTTAAAAATAATTACAACGAATCACCTTGGATCAAAATGAAAGACTTTTCAAATAAACAACAAAAAACTATTTTTTTAATCTACTGTTTTATAAACACATGCTTCCACTTTAATTGGCCCACCCTGTATAAGCGCTCTTAGAGGTTTTTATCAAATTGACCGCGTCTCTGACTTTGTTGTACGAAACTTGCCTAAATGGAAACGGAGATATATTATCCGGAGTATTCATAAAATTTAGCGGGGAGCTAGTCTCTTTAGGAAGCTCTCGTTGTAGGTTCTGTCCTACGTTTGTGAAAAACAGATTAAAACCGCTTGCATTCAAAGTGGAACTTGTATTGATTACGTTCCGTTCTAAAATTTCAACTCAACATTTAAGTCATACATTAACAAACTGCCATTCAAAACTTTCCAAACTATCAGATCATGAAGAGACCGACTTCCGGGATGGGTCGACAGGTGACTCGTCTAAAATTACTTTGCCTTTGGGGATGCACAAAAGAGAACTCAACTCCCATATGGTCTGCAAAAAAGGTATCAAACATGTCGAGTTTATGAAGTCTGCTACTACGGATTGTAGTAAAGATGTTGTCTATACTGGATTACCAAAGGATTAATAACATCGGCAATAGAAAAAGAAAGACTATATAATGTAATGAAACTAACGCCAACTACAGAGAATACCGACTGCTACAACCAATATAAAAATAAATTTATAGAGCTTGCAAGGCAAACCAAACGAAAACATTACCTAAATAAATTGAATAATAACTTAAATGATCCTAAGCGGCTTTGGACAACTATTGATGAGATTACTGGGAAAACAAACTTTAAAGAGTGTGTCACTGAGTTAAATACAACATCGGGAATAGTATTAAAAAATACTCAACAGATATGCGATGAATTTGTACAATTCACATAGGCGAAAATTTAGCAAGTGATAACAAGCAAACGTACAAAATACTAAGCCTCCAAAAATAACTTTGAACTCATTTATTTTGGATAAAGTCGAGCAATGTGAAGTATACACCACTGTTATGTCCTTGAAAAATCGAAAAAGTCCTGGCTTCGATGGTATTAAAAGAGACCATTTGAAAATTATAGCCGAGGACATAACAGAACCACTCACTTACCTAATCAACAAATGCTTTGAATCTGGCATATATCCCTCAATTTTAAAAAAAGGTAATATAATACCGATACATAAATCAGGAACAAAAACAGATGTTAACAACTATAGACCAATATCAATAATATCCAGTGTAGCAAAGGTTTTTGAAAAAGTTTTATCTACTAGAATGATTCGATACCTCACAAAATTCAAAATTTTAAGTGAAAATCAATATGGATTTACAGAAGGGAAGGCTACATCGGACGCAATAACTAAAATTGTAAATCAAATACATCAAAATATTGATAACAGAATCCCTTCAATCTGCATTTTTGTTGATTTAAAGAAAGCGTTCGACACAGTTAATCACAAATTATTATTAGAAGCATTGGAGAGAATTGGTTTCAGAGGAAACGCGTACTCACTGATCGAAATATTATTTGTCAAATCGGCCACAATCTGTGCAGATATCGGGATCATTTAGCAAAGAAATGTATATTAAGTATGGGGTCCCACAATGAACTGTCTTAGGTCCGCTGTTATTCAATATATATTTAAATGATATTTTCCAAATTAATTGTGTTGGCAAAATAACTAGTTTTACAGATGATACTGCAATATTATATGAAGGCACTGACTCGTCTGATCTGAAAAATGTAATTGAAAATGATTTTATCAAAATTATTCGGTGGTTTAACAGTAGAAAATTAAGCATTAACTATTCTAAAACTCATTTTTTGCCATTTGAATCTTATGCTAAACATCTGCCAAGTTACACAAATTTCTCCTTCAACATTAATGATCAAAAAATGCAAATTAGTAGAGTGCCCAACATAAAATACCTTGGAGTGGTCTTGGATCCTCACTTACGATGGGACATCCATGTCAATTATATTTTAAAGAAAGTTAGATTTGTATCCTACAAAATTAAATACTTTGGGAATATACTGACAGAAAAATATCTTCGAACATTATACCATGCACTGATTGAGCTTCATCTCACATATGGTATATTAGCATGGAAAGCTGCATGTTCCTCACATATCTATAATTTAGATGTTTTTCAAAAAAGTATTCTAAAAATGATATTTAAAAAACCGAAACTTTATCCCACTGAAAAATTATACGCAGATGTTCGAATGTATGATTTAAGACAGCTTTATTTCTTACACAGTATCACTCACTACCATAAATTTGTAAACACCGACCAAAAAATTAAACATACATGAATCATTATACAAGGTACAAAATTCGTGGCACAGTAGTTCCTCAACCGCATAAATCTATAATGCAGCGATCATATCTCTATTTAGCGCCTAAATTTTATGAAATTATACCTAAAGACTTAAAAGATTTACGTTTCGGAAATTGTTTCAAAAGAAATTTAAAAAAATGGCTACATTCTATACCTAGGACTGAAATTCATAAACTCATAAATACGAACATCAACTAAATACATAATCTACTGTAGCTAATTTTTCTCCTTTTTTGTCATTTGCATTCTACAGTTTCAACTTAAATTATTGGTCCATGTACAGGCGATGCCTTCTATTGGGACTGTCTTGATTTTATATTTATTTACTCATATTGTTTGTTATCTTTGTACATTGAGTGAATAAATATTATTATTATTATTATTATTATTATACAATTAGACCTCCTTGTGTTAGCTTTGACCACGTGATGCATCCCATAGAAGTTGAATATATTGACAACCTCAGCTGCCTGCAAATCTGACATGAAAGTTATCAGTCACAGTAACGTCCTTCTCATAGTCAAGCATGTCCTATGTTTAATGTTTTCCAACAATAATCGAGAGGAGCCATCGAATATGATTCCACTAGGAAATACGCACTTCAGTTGCTATCTTTGTGTAATTCTCCGAACGCGGTGCTACTTACGTTAATATTTTTGTTTCTCCGCCACTGTACATCCAATAATTGTTCCTCAATTAGCAAGGCGATGAGTTTATCATTTTTACGCAGTTCTGAACTTAGCAGACATATTCATGACGAGGTGCGGTGTGTGTGCAGCATGATATGTTGTGTAACTCTCCCTACGATTGGCTAATTATCAAAAGTAAGTTAATTGAAGACACCGTATACATCGAGAGTGCGTTTTCTAACACTCGTGCCCGTATCTATGTATGTCGAATGTTGCGGTCTAACTGTGATTTTCTGCAAACACTTCGAGATCAGCACATGCGAGAAGGATACATCGATGTGGAACAGCTATTTAATAATTATAGCAAAATCGCAATAAAAATATGTCGAGTCTATAAAGTAATTACAATGTAACAGCATCTCCAGTCGGATAGAAAGTAAGTTTGAGAATGTTCAAGATTGTCTCAGAACGCATGTGTTATCAAGTAATCGACATTCAAAAGAAAAAAAACGCTGTTAATGGTAATTAGCTTGGAGAATGTCTGTTTCTTCATCTCAGGGTAGTGGAAAATTTCTCGAATACAAGAATTTAATGTAATGGGTTTCTATGCAAAATGCTGAAAAGCTTCTCTACGAAAAAACAAGACCCGTAAGGACGCCTCTACAAATGTTCCTTAAATACTGAGCGCCCTGTATAACAATACAATGAACTCCCTGCCACGCGGCACCAAATGGTGTTAATTTTTTAACGCTGTCTCAAAAGCGAAATAGACATTTAAATACAATTTCACGGCTTCATAATTTTTTCAAGCTCGATTCCACTGGGTTAAAAAAATGCTCAGAAATCCCAGCAAAATTGGTAACATCATAAAACGGATGATTCGTTACGATTGAGCTTACAAAAAATGTTCACATTTGACAAGCATTGGGCTGGTGGGTTTCCGAATGCTTAGCTAGGCATGGCAGTTAGTGGCTATGTCCCCTACTAGATGCCCAAGTAAGCATTTTTTTTTCAAGAAATATTGCTGTATTTTGGTGTAAAAATCACCTTGCTAGACCTAGATTGTGAGATGTGCGCTCCTTTCCTAGACGTATCCCATCCCGCGCTCTTCAATTGTTATAAGAGCATTTGCTTTCAAAAACGCTGAAACGCCTCTTAAGTGGTCAAACATTAATTCTCCAACCCCCTTGTTCAATGTTTAATCGCCGATCACCTTTCCCCCCGTTCTTATCCCGAAGACGGACATCTTCCTGACAATGAATGCTACGACCAACCCTCTGGATAGGTTTCTAAGTCCTCCCTGGAGCTGAGAAAAGCGGTGTAGATGTGACAACATCCTTTGGCATTTAACATAACCTCACTAACTCAAGCAATGTTGGCAGTTGTTGTAGACTTTGAAACCCAGTTTCATAACAAATCTTACTTCGTGCCACGCAGCCCTCAACCTTAGCAGGTATTCTCATCATGCCAGGTCTGTACATTAACTGATGAGACAGGGAACATGTGAACCGCTTTCAGTACAAGTTTGAACTCGCTCGAGTCATTTGTCTTCTCGGAAGGAAGGAAGTTCTTTTGAAGGTGACAATATAAAATTGTCTCATCACTTAATTTGCAGCACTCATGGACGAACCAGTTTGTTTGAATCTTTTTTCAAACATGATTCAGTTTATTTTCGTTTTTCGCTCCTAGCACGTGTAAAAACGTATTCGAAACTGTACAGTGGAAGAGAACACCTCTGAATCTTCCATCGAAAGAGTCACCCACTAGGATTTGATTCTCTATCCAGATACCGGCAGAACGTGATCAAACGCTCCATGCCAAACTATCAACGTCATTGAATAGTAGATTACATACGTTAGTGGAAGCAGTATACCATTACTGGCATTTTCCACCGAAGTATGTATAGATTTTTTTCACTACTATGATACACTTATCACGCTTAATTTCATTAGACTTTGAAATATAGCATATCTGATGATTTCCGCTACGTCCGACAACACTTTCAGATAAGGTCGTCGAAATATCTGCATCACAGAATGGTGCTAGCGCTACGTGATAGTATCCGAGAAGATAGAAGATGCTATGAAATCATTTTTGTTTTGCAATAAACGAATTCATCAAGAGGCACGAGATTTTGAACCTGTCAAAATAATGAGATAAATATAAATAAATACAATCAAAACAAAAATTCATAATATTCAAACATGGGTAAAGGGCGTAACAGCAGTGTCAGTTATGTGGCTAACACTCATTCATTATTCACTTAGGGTTTTTTCATTTTCACTATTTAGTCTAATCATATTGGCAAATTTCCCCCAAGTAATCGTAAAGTCTGGTTTTATTGGTGCAAGGTGTTCAAGGGGGTATTTAAAAGATGGACGCATAAAATGGGTACACCAATTTTTGTGGGAAAATTTTTTATTTGACAACAAAGAATGATAAAACGTGTTTTTTGGAATTCAATCGAAAGTGTTGACAGGAACGAAAAAACTTTTCATATAAGATTTTCAGGTATTTATGAGACTCACAAAATGAGACCAATCCGCAAAATAGACCAATGGCAAAAATGTTATGCGCAAAATGCAGCTTTTGGCACTTGTTGGTAATGCGACGATCACGCAACTACTTGAAATTATTCAAATCCGTAGGATTCATACTTCTAAATAACAGCAACAAAATTGGACTATATTGATCAAGTAGTTTTTTGAGAATTTCTAATTGTTTATCCCAAAACACCTGTTGGTTCAAAGAGCACTTAATAGCAAAATACACGTGTTTACCTTGCCGATATGAATCACAAATTATTCCGAAAGATAAATGTTATTTTTATGAGAAAAATAAAGCTACGTTTTTTCTTCTAAACAAATTCAAATATTTGTGAGTAAAAACAGTTGATTTCCTCACATCTGAAAGTAGCAGTGTGATATTCTGGAGACACAACGTAATAAACTTCATACAGGGACTTACTACGTCACAGTTTTCTGATGAAATTGTATGCTTAAGCTAAGTTTTGCTGGTTGTCGTTCATAGAAGAAAGTTAGATCATATTCCTACACGTATTTCACAAAATACTCGTACTACTAATACTGTCATTATCATTTTGCATGTCCAAATATTAGCAACCAAATCAAAAATTCAAGCCTAGACTGGTACGTCCATTCTTATGTACATTTAGGAGCTTCTCCACGACAAGTCTTGTTTATTGCAGCAGATCAAGCTTTACGATTGAATGACGTGATAAACAACTAGCCGTACCATTAGATATCTTCTAGTAATAGGTTACGTCGTGTGCCGTATCTTTGAAACGACGTACAAAAGTGGACATGACAGCCGATGCGATACGACTGGCTTTCTTCTTATTCTTTCTTCTGATGATATGTAAATAGCTACTGCATTCGCATTAATCAGCGCTGCATTTCAAACGAACGGTTCACGTGTTCCACATAGATGTATCCTTTTCGCATGTGTTCATCTCGAGTTGTTTGCAAAAACCACCGCCATGGTACAGTGGCCGACATACATGGCTACTCTGATCGAGGGTCATCAACTATAAAACAGTGACCGATGAAATGGTTTTTCCTTGCTCTATACAGAATGATTCAAAAAATAGTGAAAATATTTTTGGATCAGAAGCTACGTTCTAAAATAACATAGAAAGTTACTACTCTTTGGTTCCTAGGAGCATGGGTGCTAAAGTACTTGCCGAAGATTCTGTGACACCCGATTCACTTCCAAAATCCCACAGTTCATATACCTGTACGGAGACATGGAGTTTGATAGTGAAGTCGCATACTGAGCGGAATGGTCGGATATCCTGATCTTTATTAGGGGATCAAGAAGGGTCGATAGATAGGTATAGTACTGGTACTCTCGAGGTCGACGAAAAGGGCCAAATGTGGCTTGCTTGTCAAGATTCGCGCCGCACCACCTCTACTACTACTACACTACGCATCGGAATAGTGAACGAACCTACCTGCGTATACTGTGGCAGAAATGATGACGCAGAGCACACCATCATTGTATGCAGACGATGGGGAATCCATCTTCAATGACATGGAAGAACTGGCAGCCCCTGACATGATAGTTTCCCTGATGCTAAGAGATGAAGCAGCTTGGGTCAGGGTTGCTGCCTTTATTACGACTACTAATAATAAGACGGAGCGAAATGACTGACCTTGGGGCGCTTTTCTCTTACATCAATGGCACATAAGCTTAAGACTGCCATAATGTAGATACCCACAGCAACGAAGTAATGGTGTGTGAAGAGGAGGCAGCAGTAGAGGTTTTTACTGGGTAGGAGCCTTAGTCGCCGTAAAGAACATGCAACGAAGATCAAGAAAACATAAACTAGTATTACTTGGGTCAGGGTTGCTGCCTTTATTACGAACTACTAATAAGAAGACGGAGCGAAATGACTGACCTTGGGGCGCTTTTCTCTTACATCAATGGCATATAAGCTTAAGACTGCCATAATATAGATACCGACAGCAACGAAGTAACGGTGTGTGAAGAGGAGGCACCAGTAGAGGTTTTTACTGGGTAGGAGCCTTAGTCGCCGTAAAGAACATGCAACGAAGATCAAGAAAACATAAACTAGTATTACTTGGGTCAGGGTTGCTGCCTTTATTACGAACTACTAATAAGAAGACGGAGAGAAATGTCTGACCTTGGGGCGCTTTTCTCTTAGGTCAATGGCACATAAGCTCAAGACTGCCATAATATAGATACCCACAGCAACGAATTAATGGTGTGTGAAGAGGAGGCACCAGTAGAGGTTTTTACTGGGTAGGAGCCTTAGTCGCCGTAAAGAACATGCAACGAAGATCAAGAAAACATAAACTAGTATTACTTTGGTCAGGGTTGCTGCCTTTATTACGAACTACTAAAAAGAAGACGGAGCGAAATGACTGACCTTGGGGCGCTTTTCTCTTACATCAATGGCACATAAGCTTAAGACTGCCATAATATAGATACCCACAGCAACGAAGTAATGGAGTGCGAAGAGGAGGCACCAGTAGAGGTTTTTACTGGGTAGGAGCCTTAGTCGCCGTAAAGAACATGCAACGAAGATCAAGAAAACATAAACTAGTATTACTTGGGTCAGGGTTGCTGCCTTTATTACGAACTACTAATAAGAAGACGGAGCGAAATGACTGACCTTAGGGCGCTTTTCTCTTACATCAATGGCACATAAGCTCAAGACTGCCATAATATAGATACCCACAGCAACGAAGTAATAGTGTGTGAAGAGGAGGCACCAGTAGAGGTTTTTACTGGGTAGGAGCCTTAGTCGCCGTAAAGAACATGCAACGAAGATCAAGAAAACATAAACTGGTATTACTTGGGTCAGGGTTGCTGCCTTTATTACGAACTACTAATAAGAAGACGGAGCGATATGACTGACCTTGGCGCGCTTTTCTCTTACATCAATGGCACATAAGCTTAAGACTGCCATAATATAGATACCCACAGCAACGAAGTAATGGTGTGTGAAGAGGAGACAGCAGTAGAGGTTTTTACTGGGTAGGAGCCTTAGTCGCCGTAAGGAACATGCAACGAAGATCAAGAAAACATAAACTAGTATTACTACTACATACGAAATATCTCAAACACATTCTGTATGCAAGTTCCACCCTATAGCACACGAATTCTGTCTAGAAGGTTCATAAGTCTGATAAATGTCACTCAACACGACTGTCCTTAGGCCTGTTTATGGTATACATTCCAGTCCTCCTCTGGGCACCGGTTCCCAGGATCATATACGCAAACGGGTATAACGATTGCTTCTAAGATTTAGTAGTACGCGGTGTCAATCTAATTACAGTCAACAAGAATTGGAGCATTTTGACAAAATCTTTAGAAAGAATCGAATATTTTTAGACCATATCAAAATCTGTGAAGTGATTTTGACAATGCCTAAACGCTGCCTATCTTAAAAGATTCTCTTCGTCCCTTTTGCTCTCGTCCTTCCTTCTCTCCTTTCCTTGCCTTTTTTCCTTGAAATTGTCTGGTTTCTGAGTTACCAGACCTGACAGACCTACAAACTGACACTGTGACTCAAGAGCTAGGGTCCCACGAACCGCTCTGACAACCAACGATGACTTGATGATGACTGTGCTATTGGTTGTAGTGTTTTGGTTACCTTAAAGGTGAGCAATCACTGGGTATTTCCTCTGTTGTACTGTACTGAGTGGATTTCCAATCATGATATTCCTATATTCAGGATCATGAATGTCTTAATCCATATTTATATGAAGATGATATGCTTTTTACCTTAATATTTTAATTTATGGCTCGCGACTTTACTATTTTTGATTATTGCTTATTCGCAGCTGGGACGCCTCCAGTTTCTGGAGGTTGTTATGGAAGTTTCAGAGTCGGATTGCCTGGTCGAGGTGGTTATGTTAATAACTGCTCGGTTTCTTCTGCCAGGGGAAATGTCGGAGCGCTTGTGATGTTGACACGATGGCTTTTGACCTTGGTCTGAATTACCGCTTAATTACCTTCTCTTGGCAAAAGCTGGAGTGTGAAAGGATCCCGTGCCAGGATCAGTAGGGATTGATAGTTTAAAGTAGGTAAAGTAGGTTTTGGTATTGACACGGCAACGTAATATCCTGGTTTCTGGACTGCTTTTGAAAACAATCGTTAAGCTTAGCATATCTGTCCAGACATCTAGCAACCAAATAGTCCGTCTGTGTGACGACTCGATGATCAGTCTGAGTGAGGATCCAAAGCATTACAATATGTTATTTTAATTTTCATTTAGTTGATTTGAGATGTTAATGATGATTCCTAATTCTTTATTTAATTAGAATGTTGTAAAAATCAATGAAAATAATGTTCTGTTCACTATTTTGATGTCTGCATACAACAATGAATAAAAAAGGATAATGAATAGCTGTTTTAGACATTTGCTAAAATAAAAAGCTATTTCAGAAACTACAAAGTTGTAATTTGGATATAAAAGGCAGCTTCACTTATTATTTCTATTTGTGGTATTTTGCCTTCAATGACAAAAGTTGGAATCATTCGGTTTTTAGTAAAAAAATCTACAACTGTTCTATTTTTGAAAGAGATTTAAATAGCTAATTTTCAAGGTCATTTGCTGACTCAGTCTGGTGCATTTTTGTCACAGTAATTAGTCAAACTTTAGTAAAGGTTTTCGTATTGAAGTCAAATGTAAAAATTTACTTTTTTGAGCATACCCTGCCAGTTTTGCTTGAAATGAATACTGGGTTGTCTCAACCTACTATTAATTGTAGCCCAGGAAAAAATTATGAGTTAAAAGTTCTGTGGATAAAAAATTAGTAAGACACTGACGTAGATTTGATAACCCCACTTATTTTCGCTGATTGCCAAGTAGCATTTTCGTCCCGTAGGGTGCAATGCTAGCGCTCCAAGTGAACACTGTAGAAATACCCATCCAAAGTGAAATGTTTCCATCAAATAGCGTCCTTATTGTTCAAAAACTGACTGAATTCGTTTGTTTCAGGTGTCAATGGCAATGCGGCAGCCTACGTGACGAAGCAGATTCCGAAACCCGAAGACAAGCATTCCACAATTTCAAGGTGAACTTTTTAGTTGATAAAAATTTCTATGACTAATTCGATAAACCGCTGCGCCGCGTATCTTTTGACTGATAAACTTGTTACCGCGGATGTGTAGCACTTTTAGTGTACGTTAAAAGGGAACCATTAACCTTTGTAGCACGATGCTTATAGCTTGTTGGGAATGTTGATGAGATTCTATAGTATTTGAAAATGATTACTGAGAATGTTATTGTACACTGTTCAATGATAGCTAGTGTACGGTATAGTTAGGGTGACCATATGTACTATTTTAAGTAGGACAGTACTTTCTTTTCAAGCTCTGTATTGCTGTCCTTTAACAGTGTATCAAGTACATCTGAATGTACTTTTTGGAGTGAAAATTTAAGTGTACAAAAGCTTTTTAAATGGGCTAACCTGAGAAGTTTCTTGGGCGGATATTTCATCTTTGTGTGAGGCTTTCAAGGACTTCATAGTTCCAGTATTGAATCAGGACGAACTGTTCGATGAAGTTAGTCGAATACAACAGAACGTTACAGAAGACCAAATTGCTGAGTGGAATTTAAGAAGTATTTCTACTGAAGACCGATGGCTCGACGTTTTCCGAACAAAAAATGCATTGAAGAATGTAAAAATTCTATGTGAGTTATTTTTTTGTCTGCCCGGGATCAGTGTCAATTGAGTGGTTATTCTCAAATATTAATAACTATTGGAGTGAAAAATCGTAGTTGGTGATATCTACTCTGGAAGCCACTATGCAAGTCTACGCGGATGACATCTTTCATTTTCTAAAGAGTAAGCCACAAATTTTAAAGGCAATTCATCGTTCCCAAATGTACATCTGGTACGAAAATGAAAATTTTCATGGCCAAGCTAGCACGTCAAAGTAAAATTAACTTCTAAATATTTACGTGCATATTTTTTTAAAAATCTTTTGTTATATTGCCGCTGCATTTGTATTATAATAACACATAAATATCTGTATTTTGTTCCATTAAAAACGTAGTAGATTTAGACAAAAAAGTGCTCTAAGTATCAGTGGTGATTTTCCTTAAAAGTGTACTTTCTTTTTGTTTAAAAATTATGGCCACTCTAGGTATAGTATACTTTTGCTTAACATATTTTATAGGTACTATCACATCGTCACCTTTATAGTTATTCGCACTCGCAATGCATCAATGATACGTTTATCCACTGGTTTTATCATTCTGTCCGACCAATTAAAGGCAAACTTAACTTCACTAAACATAGTAGGGTAATGCAACACATTTAGATATCGATGACGGTAAGGAAAAGCATCAAGATATGGCAGTGAAGTATCGCGAACCAAGCCCCATTTTCCGGAATTTCTAGCTCGAAACGATTCTCTTGCGCAATGGCTGATGTTCCCTTGATGTAGTAGAGAAGCTTTTTAAACAAACAATGTAACGAATTTATTGAACATCTTTCAAAGCATTTGATTGGCCATGATTAACTACTGTTGGTTACTGAACGATGTAAGATTCATGCCGCAATGCCACAGACGCTAATAAAAAATCAATATACAAGACGAGTAATATATTCAATTAGAATTAGAAATACGTCCAAAATAATCCAGCTTATCTCTGAATTGATCTCCCATAACAGCATTACGCCACAGACTATTCGGGCGGTATATGGTTATGGCTTTTGATTCAATATCTAATGCCGATTCAATAAAGCATGATAATGGTTGGGGAAATGCGTGACTCTATCATCTCTGCTTTGACGCTAACCGACACTATCTTATTATTGTAATCACGTAATATGTTCGCCTTACTGTATCTTCGACACCTAACCTTAGCCTTTGGTCTCTTCCCAAGAAACGATGAAATAACAATTTGACCAAAAGTTTTCCGGTATAGCTAGTTGAAATGGAATCCCTAAAGGGGCATTAATTGTGACCCGGTTATATATCTCGGATATATTAGCTATATCTTGATTATATCTTGGCAATATTGTCTGCAATGTGTAGACTTATACCGCGTCAGAATTTCTTATTAGAACGACCACGAGATCAGAGCAAAAACGTGGTAGCTTAAGTTACTATTAAGTAGGATTCCAATAATTGGGAAATCTGACAGCAATACTCGAAAATATGTTAGGAATGTCAAAAGGTATAGCCGTGCTAGAGAAATATTCCTGTTTAGAATAATCATACGCGCGTAATGGGGCAATTACTATGTTTAAAGCAACATGAAGGATTGATTCCTATCGACTACAGTGCTGTCTTCTAAACCGAGATACATGTTGTTGAGGTAGATAGGAAATTTTTTAAATTAAATTTCGTTTAATTTCTGGGCATTTGGGGGGCCCATAAGCCGACTCCTAGGCATATGCCCACAGGCTAACGACACAATACAGAGCAAGCCAGATATACAGAGTGTTCAAAGACACTTCTCTATCTGATGAAATATTACTTGAGCATCAACGCAAAAGTTACAGCGTTTTGAGAGAACATGTCAAACGACGACCATGATTATGACGTGGTATAGGACCTTCAAGGCCTTTCAAAGATCAACTGTATTTACCATGACCTTGACTGTAGTTTTCATGGTCATTTACAGACCCCGTCTCGACCTTGAAGGTCGTTCAGAGGTCAACTTGAAGAACGAGCTCAAAATGGTTCAAAGGCTAACCAATTCCACGTACAAACAAACTTTTCTGTCTTACTCAGCCGTGGGCCACAAAATACGGTTCTATTTGAAATTTCCAAGGTCATGGTGAAGGTCATTTCAGTATGTAGATACTGTTCTACTTCATTGTTTAGGTTAACCTCTGAATCACCTTGAGCGGCATTTTCGTGGTCAGGCCCAAGGTCTCCATAAGATTGTTCACTCAAAACCTTTTGGCTCATCGTTTGTTTGTATGAGAAGTATTTTTCGGGTTGGACAGTTTCTAAATACTCTATATAAGGAGAGAAACAATGCGTTTCATACAAACTTTTCGGATGCATCTGTCGCATTTCTGAGCGAGGTGTTTAATCGTGAATTGTCTTTTACGAGACATCGCGTTAATACGTAACATATTTTGAGACAGATTCCTCTAGAACTATGACACTGAATTAACTCAACCCTGAGTTGAGAAGTAGATAACATGGAAATGACAGATAAATAAACATTGCTAATTTTCATGTATTTCCATAATATTTACAAGCTTGTGGTGGACTCACGTTTGTGGATCAACTGTCACCTTTATAAGAATTCGAGTCTAATCGAAATATTTGATTATTTTCCACCATTCAGTTGAGCTTTACTAATTTTTGAAACGTGTCAGAAAATCGTAAAAATGCGTCCACCTCGTATGTCTCTTCCGCGATCATTATGAAATTCACAGCTCCACAAAAAAAGGTGTTTTACCAGGTACATTACAATATATTTACTGTTTTTCGTTGATTTATTTACCAAGAGCTTCTGTAAGTTTTTCCAGCCCAAATTATAATTTCACACAGTTTTCCAGTTCCTGCCAAAAAATTGCGTACGAGTATGACGGCTTTTCCTCACCCAACCTCTTGAAATATGTATATATACATATATACCTATATAGCACCTATTTGATCTAATTCTATCTGAATTTCAGCCGTTATACATATATGATAATTTTGACAGTTGGTCCTACCGAATTTCTATGTACGAGGATTGATCCAAGAATAAGGTTCCCATCAATTTTAGAAATATAAAACATTATTTACTCTTATAGAAATTTATATCAGCGGAAAGGGGAAACTTGGCGTTATTTTTCTCCATCATCCCCGTACTTTTGTAGATGGCATTCAAATGTTTGTATCCCAATATCATATACTTCGATCGTCAACCTGTTGAGGAAGCGTTTTGCCTCTAGTTTAACTAACATTCAACACTCAAATGTTCCTAGACAAAGAAGAGGTAAAACGCTTCATCAACGGCTCTATGACATCGGAAAACAAACATTGGAATACCATGTAAAAAATTGCGAGACTTTAGGCAATTTGACCAAAGATCCGTCTTTCCAGTGGTGTAAATTTCTATAAGAGTAAACAATGTTTTATCTTTCAAAAACTGAAGGGAACCATATTTCTGTATCAGTCCTCATACAAAGCAGTGTCACACTTAACAGACGGGAAGGAGACATCAAAACTGATTTCAATGGCAAAAATTCACTTCTCGTTGAGAAAGGTCATTAAATGGTAAAGGTGAATCATTTGGACATACGGCTCTTTCTAAATGTAATAATCTTTCAAACTGCTACCAAAGAGCAGTTTGTATTATTTAGTTTATGACAACATTTTTCATTTGCCACACATTTTTCATTTACGATTTTGAAGCAATTCTGAAATCCATCTAAAAAATCGTCATGCCGGTGTAGTAGCCTCAAAACATCAGATAATCATATGCTGGGCACAACCGTCTTTTCCAAGGCATGGCGCAGCACCAGCCCATTTACACTGTCCGCCGTGAAGGAAAGTATATCCTGCTACCAAAAAGGAGGAGAGCAAGACACATCGCACGCTACTTCAGGCGTGATGTTCCATTGAACTAACAAATTTGGAGCGTGATCATGCCGCCGTGTTCATGGAGATGCCGTGTTAGCAGTGACGTGCCGCTCTCTTCGTTTTCGGTAACCAAGAATAGAGCCTAGCGTAGGGAACAGTGACTGCAGTCTCGAGGTCTCTGGTTGAAATCGTAGACTACTTTTTTCAGTATGTTTGAAGAGTGTTCTTTTTCATGGTGTGCATAGTGATGAAAAATAATATTACCAGTTTTTGTCCAAAAATACATATCTGGTGCATTTGTTATGCATTTCTTTTATAACAGTAAGTTTTTTACAAATAATGGTACAACTCAGATATTTCACATTTATAGTAGATTTGAGATATTTATTTTTACTTATCATTTCTTGTTGCTTCAAATATGCTTTGCTTTTGCAGCAAACCGTGTTGTCAAAAATAGCAAAGATTTTTTGAACAAAATAGTAAAAAGCAATTACTACAAGGTGGAATATTCTTAAACAATTTTACAGCTGTACTATGATTTGTTAACAAGCCACGATTGTAGAAAAATGCATAAAAATGCATTTTTGCCAAAAAAAATAGATAATATATTGATTTTAAGTCTGTCATGAAACAATCAAACGGACTACTTCTTCAAACAGGCTGCTGAAAAAAAACGATGTGAGACGTTGAGTGATAGTAGCACACGATGTAAATCTTCTCTTGACAAAGAGGAGTAAAACTCGTGGAACAGCACGATTTCCTAATGTTCTGTGGCTAGCGCATTATTGAGATTATTACATTTTATGTGTCATTTGGGTTGCCTAATTTTCTAAAAACTCCGCCATGGCACCCTTAGAGCCCTTCTCACTGAGACCCCATGGTGACATCGTCGACACCATCTCACGGAGCAGCCATATACAGTGATTTTCAAGATGATGGTATTAATGCATGATTACTATAGTTTAGACAAGAATTGGTAGAGGAAAGCTTCAAGATTACGGCTGGACGCCATCTTAGATCATTTTTCAAATAGAATAGTGGGTGATTTTTTGAAGCTCCATATAAGTACTTTACAATGCTTGAGTATATATTTACTGTTTTTCAAAATGGTGGCTTAAACGCTGTAGTATGTTACATCATTCTTCTTTTGGGGGATCTATCTGAATGTGCAATCAAATAATCCGTTCGAAAAATTTTACATATTTTGACATTTTTTTAAAGGAACGTCTCATATTCTTGCGAAAATTTAAATAGATTCTTCCAGGAAAAGGAAATTGATATTTCATAATTGGTTATTGAGTTATAACGCTCAACTCTGGCAGCCCACCAGTCAACTATATTGAAAGAATCTGAATTTATACACTATGGCGTAATCATATTCTATTCCATTTAAAACAATCCAAGATGGCGCCCAATCGCCATATGTGATGTTACAAATGTTACTTTTGTACTAATGTATAGTCAAGTACCATTCTTGTGGAGCTGTGATATATACCAAGATTTAGTAAGATAATTCCGGCCTAAGTGTCAATGTCCCTTAATGAGAGTCCCCATTCCATCGACGAAAGATCGCGAACAACTATTCCTAGTGGACACCTTCTTCACAACTTCGTATCCCTCGCTACTGGTACCATCGATGTTGCTTAACAGTTCCGTGTAGTACTTTACATTTTCGTTAACTTCCTCCCTCAGCCGTTCTTGTCTACGTTTGAAGTCCTTGACCTGGCAAGATAAAATGTTGCATTCGCTATCGGCTTTTGCTATTTCTGACTTAAGCTTCAGGTAATACTTCTTGACTTCGTTTGTGGCATCTGTTAACCTGTACAGAAAAGAAAGTAAACTTACATCATAATTCATCTCTCTACGAAAATTTACAACAATCCAAAACCTTGATGGTTTAATATTTCAGATATCTGGGCTCAAGTGGAAAGGTTTCATGTAGATTGTGACTTACTTTCTAAGATTCTCTTCTGTGGTAAGCAGTTTGGCTCTGTCCTCCTCCAAATCCTTCTGCTTTTCCTCTAGCTGACCGTTTAAGAACTCGACGTGCATGTCCAATTCCTCTACAGAGTTGACAACCTGCCCGCCCGCAGTCACGATGGGAATTTCGGTGATTCTGGGCGGCTTCCTTGGGATATAATCAAACAACAAAAGCTTAAAGAAGCCATTTTCTCATTTATCCAAAATGTAACACAATCATCCAGATGCGATCTTGTTATTCGACCAACTTTCTTCTCACAGATGAAAACTATAGACTTCTCGGCTTCACAAAAGATATGCAGCCAACAATGCGTATAGTTGAGCTATTCCTTCGTATTCGATTCAAAAACTGTACGTAAACAAATACCTTGGTGATTGCAAACAAACTAAATGAATAATATGGGGAAAGTATTGGTATTCTGAGTACTGTCAATACTGCACCTGACTATGTAAAAATCAGTTTCCTGAGAGAAATGTTGCATGAGCTTTCAAAATTTCATAGTCATTGATTATCCGAGAAAAAAATTATCAGTTCAAAATCCAACAACAACAATACTAAAATCACTACTAAATTCATCTTTGGAATGATCCACAATAGCATTAGTTCCAAATAAAAAAATGCAGCGATATGAGACCAGTGAATGGGTTACCAAACATTGGAAAAATTATTGGAGTCCATAGTGCATGAGCAATTACTGAGAACACAAGCAGGCTTTCACAAAAAATATTCCACTGAAACGGCTTTGCAGTCGGTTGCTGAGAATTGGAGAAGAGTCAAAAACTGAAAGAAAGTTGTCATACCAGTATTTTTTGATTTTAAAAGAACATTTGAAACAATTGATAGGGATATTTGGTTATATTAATTGCAATATCACGAAGTGTTTTAGGTGGGTTTAAGAATTATTTCCCTAAAAGGATGCAAGTTACAAAATTTAATAACACTTTTCCATGAAAATACGTTTGGTGTTCCACAAGGCAGTATCCTGGGACCAATTGTTTTTATTGTATACACAAACGATTTGCATGCCATAGTCAAAAAATGCAAAATTCTTATTTCTGTCGATGACACCAATTTATACATATAAGTACTCATACTACAAACATAATATTCAGACTAGTATTTCTTATACAAATGAAGACTTGAAACTTGTTTCGAATTGGTTAGCATTTTGATATTAATTATGAGAAAGTTATAAACAAGGTACCTGAGTTGTGAAGTGACTTATCAAGAGTTTCTGGATGTCTGAGTAGTATAACAGAAAAATTATCTGTAATACTATCATTTCAAAAATGTATTCTACTGTTAGACTGCAAGTGCATAAGAATAATACTGAATGAAGATAAAGATACTACAATTAGACAAATGCTTAGCAAATTGAAATAGCTCAATGAGAAAACTGTCAGATATATTGCAATCACATTCATTCATAAAGTAAAAAATAAGATAGTACCACCATGTCTAATTATCTCAACATCATTTTAGAAGTAGATGCTGTGACTTTTAAGTGTGTTATGAATCAGGGTGTTATTTTTATCGACATATCTGTTTGCTCTGTTTTCGAGTACATCAATGTTTTGCGATGCTATAAATGTGCCGGATTTAACCACACAGCTAAATACTGCACAAAACCAGGAAGATATATTACTTGTAGATTAGAAGGACATTCAACAGAAAACTGTAGTACCAGTGAAATGTACAAATGCTGTCCAAATTGTAAAAGTGCAAACCAGGATTTTAATCTAGGATTACCTATTAATCATGGACCATTTGACAAAAATTTTGAAGTATATAAAAGGAAAATTGAACGTGTGAGGGAAAAAATTAGTTATGCAAATGAATAGCGACTACTAAGCTCAGATTTGCAAGACGTGGCTAAATCTGTAAGTGATGAATATAACTCAATATACCATTTAAACATACAAGGAGTCCTGAATAATATAGATGAAGTTCAACAGTTTTTAAGATGGAGAAAACCACTTGTATTATGTCTTACCGAAACACATGCTACAGAAGACATCACTGATGGTAATTTACAAATTACTAATTATAAAACCTACAGATGCAACTCCAACTCCAGACATACTAGAGGTGTAGTGATTTATGTTTACCACAAAATACAGATCACATTATTCGATTGTACCACTTTAGGCTATGCATTCTGGTATGCACATATACTGTTCAAATTATTTGGGAAACGTTATGATCTTTGTACTTTTTACCGTTCACCAAACAGTGATGCGGATACATTTTTAACGTTTTTTGCAGAAAAATGCGAAGAAATGTGGAATATAATACTTTTAGGTGATTTTAATTTAAATTATTATGGTAAAAGCATGAAAACAATAAAATTGAAAGAAACCATAAACAACTATGGGTTCAAGCAAAAAATTGAAGAGAGTACCAGAATAACATCATTATCAGAGACTTTGTTAGATCTTGTTATTGTAAATTCCGAATGTGCAGAGATTAAAGCTGTACATACACCTAAAGTTAGCGATCACAGTTGGACAATGCTACCCTTGGTAGGGCATTTTTCTGATACAAAAATTAAGAAAATCGTAAATACTATTAAGTACGAAAAACTTGAACGAGAACTTGCTGGCTGCTATTGGAATTTTGGTGAGAATATGGAAAACATATGTATATGACAACATAATAGGAAATATAAAAACTTGTTTAGAGCTTGCAACTGATAAAAAAGTGATTTGCTCGACAAAAAATACACCCTGGTATAACAAGAATATTAAGGGAGCTCAAAATTTGAGAGACAAGCAATACAATAAATGTATATTCACAAAATCAAATGATGATTGGGAGGTATATAAAACGCTTAGGAATAAATGTGTGTATGTAATTAGAGAAGAAAAAAGGAAATTCTACGATAAACAAATCGATAATAACAAATGCGACAGTGTAAAGATGTGGAAGACTTTAAAAAGACTGATCAATTCGAAGCCGCATGATTGTGTAAATCAAGTTCAATTCGAAAACGGTACCGAAACAAATTCTTTGGTGGATATTTTTTGGAAAGTATTGTTGATATTGTGGGTATTGCCAATGCTGCACCTGACTATATGAAAATCAGTTTCCAGGGGGAAATGTTGCATACACTTTCAAAATTTCACAGCGTATCATTGAATTATCTAAGAAAAAAGTAAACAGTTTAAAATCAAATAACAACTGTGCCGAAATCACTACTAAAAACGTGCCGAAAAACTGATTCGAAATTTTGGGATATCCTGTATTAAATTGGATCAATTGTTCACTGAGAGGCAGTTCTTTTCCTGAAAATTTGAAATGCTCTACAATAACACCAGTTCCCAAACTAAAAAATTCTAAAAGATGCAGCGATATGAGACCAGTAAATGTGTTACCAGACATTGAAAAATTATTAGAGTCCATAGTGCATGACCAATTAATGCAGTTTATAGAAGAAAACAGAATTTTAGTGGAGGCGCAAGCAGGCTTTCGAAAAAAATATTCCACAGAAACGGCTTTCCAGTTGGTAACTGAGAATTGGAAAAGAGCCATAGACTCAGACGAAGTTGTCATAGCAGTATTTTTGGATTTGAAGAGGGCATTTGAAACGATTGATAGAGATATTTTGTTAGGTAAATTGAAGGCATATGGTATAACAGGAAGTGTTCCACAGGGCAGTATCCTGGACCACTTCTTTTTATTTTATACATAAATGATTTACCTGCCATAGTCAAAAAATGCTAAATTCAGATTTTCGCCGATGACACTATGATTTATATAAGTACTAACAATATTCAGGCTGGTATCTCTTATATAAATGAAGACTTGAAGCTTGTCCCAAAATTGTTAGCATCTAACAGACTAAAATTAAATGCAAGTAAAACGAAAGCCTTGTTAATCGCAAAAAAACAATGTACAAATGTTCAACTGAATGTTGATGGTGAAGATATTGAATTCGTAGAAAATTTTAAATACCTGGGGGTTTTTGTTGACTCTAGATTAATTTTTGATATTCATTAGAAAAAGTTATAAATAAGATTAGTAGTAAAGTGGGATATTTATCGAGAGTTTCTGGATGTCTGATTTCATATAGCAGAAAAATTATCTATAATACCATCATTCTTCCAAATTTCTTGTACTATTCGACTATTCTATATTTAGCAAATAATTCCATTTTTGAAATACTGCAGATTTTACAAAATAAGTGCATGAGAATAATACTCAATAAAGATAAATATACTCCAATTAGGCAAATGCTTAGCAAATTAAAATGGCTCAATGTAAAAATTTTTATCAAATATCTTGTAATGATATTCATTTATAAAGTAAAATATAATATATTTATAATATATATATATAATTTAACATCATCAAATGTCGACCATCATTTACATAATACCAGAAATAAAGATGACTTCCATTTAATGACCAAAAAGTATAACATATGCTACAAACCTGTATTCCATCAAGGGTTGATTGAATATAACAAATAAAATACAAAGACAAAAGACTAGAATACTTTGACAAAATGTAAGGCAAAATTTATGAATCACTTGTTAAATGTACAATTATGGCTTGGCGAGGATGTGGATCATATGGCTTGAATTTACTAATTCTAAGTGTTTATAATTATTCTGGCTTTGTAGTAAAATCAGCTGAATAGACCTTTATACTGCTACTACTAAAAATACTGGTCGTACCTGCCGTCGCAGTCTCGCTGCCTCAGCCGCCAAAATTTGAGCAGGATGGCCATGGAGACGATCACCGCTAGCATCGATGTGGTGACTACTAAGGGAAATAATACCAGCAGCATATCTACGGTTAATTTGATCAGAGCGAATTATCATATTTTTGGAAACGAAACGACAAATGAGATGACAGCAAGGTGACAGGGATGATGACACGATGACAAATTGCTTCCATAGTTGATCCCGTTCCGAGGCACTTCAAATTAGCATTATATGTACAGGGTGATGCTTGAACAGTGTAGCTCATCGGTTGTACAAATAAATATCACTGAAGGTCTTCCGTTGAACAAAAATATAATTTGCCGTCAAGTATCAAGTACTTTGAAAATGGCTGACCTCGAGACAAGCGTAGCAATATGAGAATCAAGTCGAGTCTAGCATTAACATTTGGAGTATTTTCATTTTCAAGTCAAGCTGCTTGACGTGATGAATCCCCAGCAGGTAACCCTAAGAATCCACACACGAGACTCTTATCATAAAGTTATCACAGCAAAATGTGTTATGGAATAAATAATTTATTTCAATTTTTACCAGTAGACAAACAACTGAGCCTACCAGCATGTCGTGGACTGAGCATTATAATTTTATGTATTTAAAATCTAAGGAAGTATCTGATTAAAGACATCGAACGGAAGGTAATAATTGACAGTGAAAATCCTTGTTACATTTTTTCTAGAATATCTCTTATATGGAAGGCAAGGCAGGATGTAGCTTCAAATCACCTTTATTTTTCTTTTCATAAATAACAGACATCTGGCTTATGATCTACCTGCAGAAAAAGTGGTTCACACAGATCAACGGTTCTCCTCGAAGTATGTCAATATCGATAACTGTTGGCCAAGGATGAAGTATGAAGCATGTATATTATAATAATTTGACATGCCTTGCAATGTCTGCATACCGCTTGTTTCCATTTACGTGATATTTAATTTCTCAAGCATAAGAGGAGAAATTAGTTATATTTTGCCACAGCATAAAACATCAGTAGCAGCTGATTCGATCTGTGTAAATCTTTGATGAAGAAGAAGAGGAAGAAGAAATCAGCTGTATTCAATAAACCATCGGTAGAGGACATAGAATGAGTCAAAAATAAAAAATATAGTTCATAAAAATTTATTTCATCATTTGGTCCTTGCGGACATTGTCATTTAAAGAAATAACGATCAAAAATATCAAAAGACATGGTAAAGTAGACGTAAAAACATAATATTAGGACATCACTATATGACAAAAAAAATACTGTTGATTTTCATTAATATGTCACTGTCTTGTCACTTTAAGTCAATACAAACCGGACATAGAAATTATATATATATATATATATATATATATATATATATATATATATATATATATATACGAGCCGCTTTCCACTTCAGTTGGCCCAACTATTGCAATCTTAGTTATTTCTTATCAAACACAAATAATAAAAATGTAGCAGGGTGTTATTGGTTTAAAATATTAACAATGAATATTTTGATAATATATAGTAGAAAACACCAACTTCATCACTCCCTAATCAAATTTGCAGCATAACACATGTTGCAATTACAGCATATCAACCTATGTTCATTTCAATGCAAAATAAGTCTATTACGCATAGGTGGCTGTGAAAAGTAAAAGCCATGACAATTGTTTTTATTAATCACAGCTGTCAGAATACGTTTTGGGTAGTTAAGGTTTTCAAAATGGGTAGAGGAAAGGTTATTAGTGAAAAAATTCGGTTACTGATAATTAAATTCTTTAATTCTGGGAAATCAAACTCAGAAATTGCAACTTTGTTATAGTTATTGCGGTACAGTGTGAGAAATATTGTTAGAAGATATAACGTAACTGGTTCAGTTAATATTAAGCCATGATATGTAAAAAACAGAAATATCACAAATGCCGACCGAAGAGCATTAAGAAGAATAATCGTGAAAAACAGGCGTGCCAATTATATTTACAATTAAGTGCTCTGTGGAGTGACGCTGTTGGAAGGAGAATTTCTAAGTCCACAACTCAAAGAGAGGCCCACAAACTGGGATTTAGCACTTGCAAGGTAAGTTTTCTTATAAAAAAAGTGAAGTAAAAACCCTAAAGTTGCACAACTTGTTTATAGGCCAAAGAAAAGCCACTATTAACTCCACTGCAAAAGAAAAATCGGCATAGATGGGCTAAAGAACATAGACAATGGACACCTCAACAATGGTGTGCAATACAATGGAGTGATGAGGCCCGATTTGAAGTCTGTGTTGGTGACAGTCGCAGTAGAGTTATTCGCAAAAAAATGAAGCATTCCATGTTGACTGTCTGAAGAGAAAAGTGAAATTTCCAGCATCCATTATGGTCTGGGGCAGTATGTCATCAAAAGGAGTAGCAAAACTTCATTTTATTGATGGAAATATGAATACAAACAAATATTTGGCAATTTTAGAAGAATCGCTTTTACCAGTGATGGAAGAATGTTTGACATCCGGCCAAGATTTTGTGTTTCAGCAAGATGGTGCAGCATGCCATACCTCAAAAAAGGCTATAAAATGGATGGAAGGTAATAATGTACCACTTTTGAAATGGGAAATGGGTTTGTGAGTGAACTCTTTTGACGGTAATCTTGAGCTTTCGACAACTATGTTATCATCTTCAAGAGCTAAAACACAATTATGAACATAGGAAAAAATTTAGAACAGATTTACATTTTCAAATGACCGGACATATAGGGTTTGTTGTTAACGACGGATCACATAGGTGTTACAATTATATATCAATAAACCCTAACAGATTAAAAATTGTAAAACATATTCAAGTTACTAAAAAACTAACACTACATTTTGGGGAAACAGTAAATTGTTTGTTACACGTCGTGACAGTGAATGAAACCGGAAATGTTACGTTGTAGACAGATGACAGATGTACGTCATGAGAGAATGTGGAAGTGTAAAAATCATTACCAAATTTAAGGTATAGTTTATACGAGGGGCATTCGAAAAGACTTTTTATATTCCCCAAAATGCTTGTCTTGGAGAAGTGTACTTTCTATGAACATATGATGGTAATGTCACACCAGAAAAGATGGGTTGTGTGAAAAATTTTAAATTTTATTGTTACCACGAAACCCTGAAAACTTCCTTGATTTTACGGGATATAGAATGGAAATGTGTGCTCTATTATTGGGAGGATGTTGGACCAACTGGAATATGTAGTCGTTCTAATTCATTATATACATATAACGTAAAAAAATAACACATATAGAACTTGATAAACAATGTCTAAATAATTAATGTTCACTATTGGCAGATTGGCAGACATTCCTGTCTAAAAGATATTCGTCAACAAAATAATATGTTCTCTTATTAATTAGACTTCATTTTCACCTTGATATCATTAGGGTTCGTATGTTTTAACCTGTCAGGAAGTTTGTTGTATAACTTTATTGCCATATCTTTACGGCTTTTTCGTGTGCTAACTATCGATGTCCTGGAAATTGAAGTGCGGAGGTGTTTCTGGTTGAATATCTGGTACTGTCATTTAGTTGCTTGGAATCTTGTTATTTGTGACTTGGCGTAGAGTAAAAGTTTAAGTACATAATTACTTCGCAAAGTCATTGTATTGAGCATTACAAATTCCTGCCTCCAACAGTCCCGCTTGGCATTTTCAGAGAGCGCAAGGTCAATGCGAATAGGGTTTCTCTTTAAAGGAGAAGTCCGGTATTCGAGTACTCTTCCTTCATGATCTCCTTTAGGTAGGAACCGTGGGTAAATATATTCAGAGTGCTTCGTTCGGGCTATCCTAATCTATGAGTCTAAGGGTAGGAAGCTGAGCAATTTTCCAACTACTAGCTCGTTTTACTGGGCACAACTTGGAGCCTCAAGGATGCTGAGAAGATTGAGGATACCCATGACTGCAGCTCAATTATGTGCATTTATACTAATGACATCTAAGTTGCAATATTGATAATGGACTAAATAACTACCACTAAAATATTTGAGAAATTTCAGACAGATACGTAAATTGCGACCGAGTAAATTATCTGACATTCAGAATATTCCTGAGAGCGCATTAGCTAAAACAATGATCGCAATGCAGCGAGTGTGTGAGCGAGATTTCCGAGCAGAAATACCGTTTTCTTGATAATGAAGCTAAATCAACGGCGGCCTAGAAATGAAGCTCGAAAGCATATACAGATCCAGGCAAATTGAAATGAGAACGCGCCAATGAGCTTTACTTTTATCATAGACGTATACTTATGGATAAGTGCTTTCTTTCACTTTACTCGCAGATACACAGCTAGAAAATTGTAAATCTGGACATTCCTTTGATAAAAAGTATGTTAATATAGGACAGATAATAGAGAGTGGTAAACGTGCTTCGTCCCACAAAAATAACCATCCATTTTTGACAGCGACAGAAAATAGGGATGTTTGGAAAAATGAAAGCCTTCAAGCAATTTTAAGTGATAAACCATGATAAGCCGCGGTTGTTCCTTGGTTATGCCCTTGATTATTTTGCCTTTTGTCCTTCTTACACAGAACACAGAACTGAGAACAGGGCAAGCATCATAGTATTATAAACGAGTGACCCGGTGTTCTGCTACGAGGCAAATGTTCTTCTTTGTGTGTGTATTTTTCTTTCTTTAATCATACTTGTTTTCTATTATATTGACTTACATACTAATACATTAATAAAGGGTCTGAAACATCATATGGACTTCCGGACTGGTCTGACTTGATTGAATAATAGTATGGATATGAAACGCAGACTCATCAGATCAGATACGTTGCTGGTGGTGGCTGGTATCCTGCCAACTAATTTACTGATCAAGGAAGATGTGCACTATACACAATATCCTGAAAGTTGGGACGTTCCTTCTCCGAAACAACTATGTTTGTCAGAACAAAGCTAATGTGTGGTGAAACGACAGCGAAAAGGCGAAAAAAAAACTAAATCAAGTATTCACCGTTCATCGAAAAGAAATGTACTCAGCATTCTAAGCATTTTATTTCGTTCAAAACAAAAAAGAGATAACGGAAGCTTTCAGAAAACGATCTGCATGCACTCGCGAAGCCTCGGTAGCATTTCAAAGACGCTCACAAAAATATGGCCGACTCGCTGTATGAGTGTGCTATTTTTGTTTTGTTTTTGTTTTAGAGTCGATGTGTTCACGTTTGATCTGATTGAGGTATTAGGTTAGGGATTAGGTTTTGTTTAGGTTTCACTTATTTTTCAAAAACCTAAGATATCGGTAATGTTAAGACTCTGGTGTATATGTTACTAGAGAAAACTTCATTTTTCCAAGGCCCTAAGGAAATTTTAAATGTATAAGAAGAGCGATGGAGCCAAAGAGAGACGCCGTTTGTTAGATGGTAGGAGATAAGGAATGCAACTGGTCATGACCAGTTGCATGGACTAGTAGACTGATTGCAGGCGTTAAAACCTGGATTAACATGGCAGTGGTGCGGATAGGTTAAGGACAACGTTGTTTCGACAGCTACCTCAAGAAGACAGGAAACAGAGAGTTCGCAAGCTTAGTATGTTGCCACGAAGAGGAGGTTATTCTTGCTCATTTACTCCAGGATGGTAATAAGGTTGACTGCAACACCACTAGAATTGATGCTTGCCGAGAGGCTGACTGCTAGCAACTTTGTTAGGCATGTAAGCGAAGGCAAATATCCTGAAATTCAGCCAATAGTGAGGCAGATGACGCTGAGGAAGGTACAGAATAATGAAGTCAGGCCAAGGAATCATTAATAGGTGTCTACTTGATTTTACCTATACATAAGTAGATGTGCGACGATGGCAGTACAATTACTAATCCATTTGGTACGAATATTTTACGCAACGCTTCCCAACATGATGAAATGCGGCAAGCATTACCGTGGTATGAGTTGGAGCTTACGACTGAGAGGTTGTAGCAAGACGCTTTAGATATGATTACCATTATCAATACTACTTTACTTCGTTTTCAAACCTTTGCTCTTACTTACCAACCTAGAAATACTTAAAGATTGTCCATTTATAGCGTAGGATCTAATTTTCAGGTACTGTACAACGGAAAAGAGCAAGCGACTTCCAAGCTATCAAGCCATCAAGCGATCATGCCGAGAAAGAGGTATTCTCTTTGAAGATCTGGACTTTCCAGCTGGACCAAAGGCGTTATACCATCACAAAAAACCTTCTTTGAGTCCTATAGTATGGATGAGACCACACGTAAGTCCGTTTTGCCGACATTTATCACTTCTCGTTGCGCCTCTCACCTTTTCAAGTAAAAAGGCGCAATTGCAAATGCCACGGCGTTCTCCAGACTTAGCACCCATTTACTTTTCTTGTGGAGTATCCCAACAGCAAGTGGTAGTAGAAGTAGTAGTAGTAGTAGTAGTAGTGAACGTTGTACCACCACTGGTCCACTCCTCATGTTCATCTATTATGCAGGGTGTTGATAAAGTATGTAGACAAAATTTAACCATCGAATCCTTGGTTAATTAGAAAACTAAATGTTCATATGAACATGGGTCCGTAACGGCTTTCTTTTCGAGCTAGATCACTATCACTAAAGAAATACGAGTAATGTTCCAAATATTTCTATGAATAATGAAACGTATCTATTGAACAGTTGGTATAACCTATGATAAATTTTG
The DNA here is from genome assembly GCA_963669975.1 of Acanthoscelides obtectus. Lineage (NCBI taxonomy): Eukaryota > Metazoa > Arthropoda > Insecta > Coleoptera > Chrysomelidae > Acanthoscelides > Acanthoscelides obtectus. The sequence continues at coordinate 68,105,685 of CAVLJG010000009.1, forward strand.
CATGTTTTACAAGTTGCTGAGGCTCAATATGAACGTGTATGAAAATAGCATTATCCTGTATTTTTTTGGAAAAAAAATTTATTTGAAAGGTCAATAGTTTTGAACAGTAACCTTCGAATAGAGCGACAACAATAGACAATATCGAAAGTTTTTTTTACAATAAATGTTCAAAATAGCCACGATTTACTTGTGAAAATAAATTAATTCAATTGTTTTCGGATAAGTCATAGGTGTCTAGATAAGCACAATGCTTGAATATTAAAAGTATTGCGATCAAAACAAACCAATGTCATGCTATTTTTTCAAGAAATACTGGATAACTATCCGTATCTACGTACATGGAGGGTTTGAAAACAACTGTAAATCATGTGATTCAACACAGGGCATACTTAATTACCATAAAATACGTTCCATTCTTTTATAATTTTTTAGAACAATACCATCATTTCTTTTAGTGCTAATATGATCTAGCTTGAAAACATAGCCCGTGTTCATATGGAAATTTCATCTTCAAATTGACCAAGGGTTCGGTAGTTAAAGTTTGTCTACATACTTTATTAACCCCCTGTATATATCTATCATGACAGACATATAGAGTCTGGTTACATTCAAAATAAATTAATATAATGTGTGGTATTTAATTTATTTCTGCAGAATATGGTCTAGCATATCTAAATATACAGGGTGTCCCAGAAGTCGACGTCAAGCCGAAACCGGGTGATAGGCAAAGTCATAACAGCTACCAGAAAAATATTTAAAAAAATTTTATGTATGTGTTTTGAAATTTATAGGTCTTTGAAAAAGATATAGAAATTTCACACCCTACGGCAGTCTGTCAACTCCTGTTACTACAAATATTAACTTTTTTTAGATTTTATTTTTACAATGTAATGATGAATAATGCATCTTCAAACTGGTGTCTCAACCTTACTGCCAACTTTTCTCGTTCAGGAAAAATTGCCACTTATTTCCCAACCAAGTATTCCAAAGTAAAACTTTGCTCAACTTTAACTGGCTGTACTGGAAAAAAATATACTACGAGAGTTTGGCAAGTAACCTTTAAAGTTGGCGCATTTAATAACGATTCCAAAATGGTATAACACTTAGAAGATTACTCGTTAACTTATGCACAATTTTTATTTGAAAAAAAACTGATGAAAAGTTTTCAAAATTTCCTAATTAAACAGCGATTATGAAAACGCACAAGGACCCTTAAGGATAACTGTTTGCACAACAGTGGGCGTCAAAATGCTGCTGATGATGATTTACCTTTACAGCAAATGCTCAAACTGTTTTCCTTCAGCCGCAATACACGCTCGACATCTCTCTTAAAAAAGATCAGGTTATTAAACGAGCGAATCCACGGTTATTAACAAACTCAGCTGCTTCCAATAGTCTTTGCCGTAGCTCAGCTACATTTTGAATCGGCTAGAAATACACTTTTTCTTTTACAGTTCTACAGTAAAAAAATCTAAAGGATTCAAATCAGGTGATCGGGCTGGCCACGGTGTTGAAAGAGACCGTCTTATCCATCTGCCTGGAAAGTTTTGATCGAGATACTCTCTCACTGAGAGTGCATAGTGCGCTGGGCAGCTATCATGCTGAAACCACATGTCCCTGTAAATACTCAGTGGCACGTCCACCAATAAATTTTGTACAGGAATTTTAATAAAATCCAAATAAACTTCAGCAGTCAAAGTCTCTGGGAACTCAAACAGACCGATTATTTTACCATTTAAAATTCCTGTCCAATGGTTTATCTTGAAGCGATATTGAGATTTATCTTCTCTCATCAAATGTGGGTTTGCTACGTGCCACTCGTGTAAGTTATGCAGGTTCATGTACCCATCTTTCTTAAATGTGGTCTCACCCGACCATAAAGTTTTTTCAAAGAACTGTGGATCTTTCCTGTGTCTTTCTAACATTGTGCGACAAAAAGCAACTCGGGGCTCATAATCCCGAGGCAGGAGAGGTTGAACACGCTGTATATGGTATGGATGTCGCACAATGTTAGAAAGATGCAGGGAAGATCCACGGTTCTTTGAAAAAACGTTATGGTCAGATGAGACCACATTTAAGAAAGATGGGTACATGAACCTGCATAACTTACACGAGTGGCACGCAGCAAACCCACATTTGATGAGAGAAGATAAATCTCAATATCGCTTCAAGATAAACCATTGGACAGGAATTTTAAATGGTAAAATAATCGGTCCGTTTGAGTTCCCAGAGACTTTGACTGCTGAGGTTTATTTAGGTTTTTTGCAAAATCATTTAGAAAATTTGTTGGAGGACGTGCCACTGAGTATTTACAGGGACATGTGGTTTCAGCATGATGGCTGCCCAGCGCACTATGCACTCTCAGTGAGAGAGTATCTCGATCAAAACTTTCCAGGCAGATGGATAGGGTGGTCTGGTACAGTACCGTGGCTAGCCCGGTCACCAGATTTGAATCCGTTAGATTTTTTTTACTGGGGAACTGTAAAAGAAAAAGTGTATTTCAAGCCGATTCAAAATGTATCTGAGCTACGGCAAAGACTATTGGAAGCAGCTGAGTTTGTTAATAACCGTGGATTCGCTCGTTTAATAACCCGATCTTTTTTAAGAAGATGTCGAGCGTGTATTGCGGCTGAAGGAAAACAGTTTGAGCGTTTGCTGTAAAGGTAAATCATCATCAGCAGCATTTTGACGCCCACTGTTGTGCAAACAGTTATCCTTAAGGGTCCTTGTGCGTTTTGATAATCTCTGTTTAATTAGGAAATTTTGAAAAATTTTCATCAGTTTTTCTTCAAATAAAAATTGTGCATAAGTTAACGAGTAATCTTCTAAGTGTTATACCATTTTGGAATCCTTATTAAATGCGCCAACTTTTAAGGTTACTTGCCAAACTCTCGTAGTACATTTTTTCCAGTATAGCCAGTTAAAGTTGAGCAAAGTTTTACTTTGGAATACTTGGTTGGGAAATAAGTGGCAATTTTTCCTGAACGAGAAAAGTTGGCAGTAAGGTTGAGACACCAGTTTGAAGATGCATTATCCATCATTACATTGGAAAAATAAAATCCAAAAAAAGTTAATATTTGTAGTAACAGGAGTTGACAGACTGCCGTAGGGTGTGAAATTTCTATATTTTTTTTCAAAGACCTATAATTTTCAAAAAACATACATAAAATTTTTTTAAATATTTTTATGATAGCTGTTATGACTTTGCCTATCACCCGGTTTCGGCTTGACGTCGACTTCTGGGACACACTGTATATCCTTTCATTTCAATTGGTAGTTAATAAAGGCACAAATAAGTGCTAACACCAATTTGGATAAGTTAAGGAGATAAAAGAGACCACTCCGTAACCTTTTGACAGTTTTGTGCCCCCAGCTAGTATCACCACTATCTGCTTAAATAATTATATCTAAATGAATGCAGAAAAAAATAATTTTCTGGAACATTAGATACAATTTTTTGTTCCTACTTCATTTACTAATAGTAAGTCTATAAATACAAAATGATACTATTCCCACGTGTAAATAGCTGCCATTAAATTTACATTAGAAACCAAGAAGTATATCAGAAGTCTTCAATGGTCTGGTTCACAAAGCTGCTAACAATAAAGAATACGAAATATGCCATTATATCCACAGAAATAAATATGAGAAAAGCATATATATTGAAAGTTGACTAATCTGGGTGAACAAGGCAACAACTTTATAGAGTTACAGGTAGTCGTAAACTACAAATGAGGAGGTAAATAAGAAGAAGAATATTTGACACTCCAGGTATTAGTTTTACCTGAGAATTAAATCAGATCAAATCCGTACATGCTTAATAATACTCGTATGATCAGTTTTGTTTAGAGTCTTCTCTTGAGAACAGATATGTAGGTGTGAGAATATTTAAAGCTATTTCATTATGCAAATATAACTTCACTGTCCCAAAGCTTTGTAAAGGGACTATTTGGAATGACTGGTTACACTGGACAACAAATTTTAGTTTTTTAATTGTATCTTGTGGAAAAAGTGCACTTCTTTGTTAATTTTGGGGTGCTGAATCCAAAAATGACAATGAAATAAAAAAATTAGTTGCGGTCTAGAAAAAAAACTTTTTATTTTTAAGGATATATTAAAAAAAGTAACAAGATTCATATACTTATAAGAATCACTATATGCGCTGTCTTTTTGCTGTTCTTTTATGGATCGTTTCTGGAGCATCTCTACCAAGAGTCCAACAGTAGTCTGCAAACATGGAAGGATTCCACTTTCCCTGGTACCTTTTTTCCATTGTTGAAATATCCTGATGAAAACGTTCGCCGTGCTCATCACTTACGGCTCCGCAATTGTCAGGAAAAAAGTCCAGGTGTGAGTGTAGGAAATGTATCTTAAGAGACATATTACAGCCCATCTTTTGATACGATGACAGCATATTTTTGACAAGGGTTTTATAGTTGTCAGCTTTTCTATTTCCCAAGAAATTAGTGACCACCAGACGGAAATCATTCCAAGCAGTTTTTTCAATACCTGTTAAAGTGTTTTCAAACTGTGTATCTTTCAAAATATTTCGAATCTGTGGCTCAACAAAAATACCTTCTTTAACCTTTGCCTCACTTAGTCTTGGAAATTTCTGACGCAGGTATTGAAAAGCTGACCCATCTCTATCTAATGCCTTGACAAAGTTTTTCATTAGGCCCAACTTGATATGCAGTGGTGGTAATAAAATTTTTTTCGAATCTACTAATGACATATGCTGTCTGGTGTAATGAAGTGCCTTTGCCCGACTGTCCCATTCACACAAAAAACAGCAAAACTTTGTGTAGCCTAGCTGCAGCCCAAGTAAAAGTGCAACAACTTTCAAATCGCCACAAATATGCCATTAGTGCTCATCGTATTTTTTGCATGTCAATAGGTACTTCATATGGTCATATGATTCTTTCATGTGAACTGCATACCCTACAGGAAGAGATGGTAAAATATTTCCAATATGCAACAACACTGCCTTTAAACTCAATGTTGAACTGTCTATAAACAATCTCCATTCTTCTGGGTTATAGTTTATATTTAAAGCCGCCAGTGAGCCGTTAATGTTACTGCAGAAAACCAAGTTATTCTCTATATTGAAAAATGGTTCTAAGTCTTTGTGGCGTTTACGAAAAACACATACCGAAACATCGTCTTCTAACAAGTTCCACTGCTGCAGTCTTGATCCAAGTAACTCTGCCTTACATTTTGGAAGTTCTAAATCTCTTACAAGATCATTTAATTCTGACTGTGTTATTTTGTGCGGTTGGTGGCATGACGTGCTCGGTATAAAATCAGGATCTCTCGACGTTGATGGCATATCTTCTTCCTGACGAATCACTCGATCGCCATGATCTGATTCGTTTTCTGATTCGCAAGTGTAGGATTCTGGGGGTTTTGGAATAGGATTTTCGTCACTGTGAGGCACAGGTCTCATCGCAGATGGTATCTTTGGGTAGTTAATAACCGATTTTTTTTCTTGGACATACCTGTGGCTTGTCCAACACAAGGTACCATGCAAAAGTAACAATCATTAATATGATTTGCAGGCTCTCTCCAAACCATTGGGACAGCAAAGCGCATAGACCGTTTTTTGCCATTTAACCAGCTCCTCAGACTTGAAGCACATGTATTACAACAGATGTGGGGTGCCCACTGTTTTTCTTGATCACCTAGTTTACAACCGAAATAAAGCTGATATGCCTTTGTTATTAGTGAAGTAATAGACCGTTTCTGAGACGCAAAAGTCACATCACCACACACGCAACAAAACTGATCTGGATTGTTTACACACTTTCGAGACATCTTGCATGAACGCTGTCAGCCAACTGAGGAAAAAATGGCTAATATAAAACAATATAATGTACACGTATGTATAACGTAACACAATCATGCCGATTACATCACCTTTCCTTGCCGAATATAAAAATGTAGCACGTGCATTCTTGTGAATTACAGTATATTAACACTGTCACAGCAGGAACACATATAATTACCGTATCTCTAAAACTTGAACTACTATTGAAAAATAAGTTTCATTCCGGTTTTAGCACATTAAAAATAGTAATATTTTGTTGATTTTATTTAGAATATTTTTTGGCTGTTGATCAGTGTTATCAGAACGTTCTATGTTATTTTAATGTAACTGTTATTCAGGAATATTGCCGTTATTTTTAGTACCACGATGCAGTGGCTTCTTGTCTACCGGAACAAAGCTCATTATATCCCAAGCAACAATAGTTCCTAAGAATCGGAAAAGATGTTCAGTGTAACCCCGAGATATCCAAGCTCGTCCAATATATATTCCATTTTAAATGAGCTTTAGAACCCATCGCACATGAAACAATCCATCGGATATAATTTCCACAATTTTTCGACCATTATCTCCAAACATAGGTATTTCCCAACATTAACCGCTTCGACTTTTTCTCTATCTGTGAGATAACATCTCAGAATTTCCGCACCAACACCTCCATACTGACTATTTGCTCGTTAGCAGACGAAAAAGTCTGCTGCTATCCAACGGTGGATCTCCTCCTATCTGCCAATTTATGGTCGCGAAATTATCTTGATGCCGACCAGACATTCTGTACATGCGCTAGGAAGTTTGGGCATATTTTTTTTTTGAAGCCAGGATCGACGCCAGAGATTTCAAGTCACTTCATTGAATTGTAGTAACTGAAAATACCTGCCACTACCAGTAACTCTTTGATAACGTTTTATAAGAATTTCTGGCGTTTTATGCAGTGCTTTTTGAAAAGGCGTCCCTACCTACTCTTTCATGTCAACAAGATGAAGTGTATGATGATGAAATTGATGCATGAACACTTTAAAATGAAATTTTAGAGCCTCTCATGAACCTATAATATAAATTTACTACCTTTCAAAGTGATAGTCAAAATCAAGCGTTTTTGTAAGTTGAACTGAAATAGGGTGGCAAAATACATAGTATACCTTCTTAACGATGCGTGTATTTGAAATTCGACAGAATCTGCCAGCACCGACTTTGCCTATACGAAGGCACCCCGCGCCAGCAGCGGCGTGCGATGTGGTATGCTTCTCTCTTCCGTTTTACATACATACCTGAATATAATACAGAGGGGCCATAAAGGTGTTGGCAATTTCAATATTCAATTAAAAAATAACTACGCAATATAAAAGAAAAATAAATGTATTATTAAAAAGTAGAAAGTTTTAGTTGGATTATTCTCGTAGACCACCGATTTAGCTATTTCAATCACTTGTTATTCCCTTAACAAGTTATTCTAGTTTAAGAAAATTTGATCATGTTTCGGATCGTTATCCTTTAATAGGTTGGTTAAAGATGACAGATTTAGTTAAATACAACTATCTACCCTTAATACATAAGTTACTTATCTCTGGAACTCCAATTTATTTACGTGAGAAACTAATTTTTAGGTATAATATTCATCAAGGACATATCCGTAACACATTCGCTTTAACAATGCCACTTCATAGTTCATCTGTTTTTAACAGGTCATTCTCATATAATGCATGCATGTTGTAAAGTTTTAAAAAACACTTAAGAGCTCTTCTGCTCAATGGTGATTCTTAAAGGTGTTTTTCTCCAGCATTATATTTTTAAGCTAATTTTTATTTAGGTTTTAATCAGTTACATGGGCATTTTCCTCCTTTTATTTTCTTTACAGCTGTACTTTTTTACCATCTATTATTCTTATGCAGTTAATGGTTAAGTGTAAGAATAGCTGCCATAGCTAAACTTCGCCATTAGATGCTCACTAACCTAATTATAGATAATAATATATGCATTATCTGTAATTTGTTTTTTCTAATAAAAGACGGTTTATTATTATTATTATTATTATTATTATTTGAGGTAGCCCCCTAGGAAATAATCGCATGGAGAAAGATCGGGAATATGTGGTGGCCATTCAAAATCCCCCCTTTTCAAAATGAGTTTTCCGCGTAAGACATTTTTCAGCAGCTCTATAGATACCCTAGCTGTATGACATGTGGTCCCATCTTGTTGAAACCACATTCTAGAGGAATTGCCTTGGAGTTCTTGCAAAGCTGGCAACAAAAAGTCTGTTATCATATTGCAATAATTGTCAGCTTTAACTGTCATCGCTTGCCCTCTTTCTTCTTCAAAAAAGTACGGTCCAATAATATCGGTTGATGTAATAATCGATTTATTGTTCTCATAATACGCTTGGACACAAAATGCACGCTGAGCTCTCGTGTACGGCTCCACGGCGATCAAATTTCCAGGCAACGACGCGGCTAACAAGCTTATCCCCCCCCCAACCCGCGCCCCGCGCTTCGTGAAATTCAAGATTTTAATGGCCAACACTCTAATGGCCCACCCTGTATTTAAGACGTTCTAGTAAGTATGCAATAAAACATGAGAGTCTTAGGTTAAGGTAATGACAAATTTTGACATATTCTTCAAATGGAATTCGGATAGACCCCTCCAAAAGAAGAAAGCCACTGCATGTTAAAAATATTGTTTTTTGACACACGTGTCTGTGAAGTTTAATTGAAATCTACTGCTTAGTTCCTGAGTCATTCATATAACACATATAACATTTATATGATACAATTTCAATCTTTTCCAAAATTTAATAAAAAACCGTCTACCCAGGAAAGACCCTTTAAACCATACCTTAAAATTTGAAGAAGATCTAGCCTCCCTTTTTGCATATTCTTTCATTTCATACAAAGTTAAACTAACAAAAAAATCATATTTTGAAATTCTTTATCCACGAGAATGATTTAAGAACAGGAGTTTTTGATCCCCCATTCTTTGCCTAAGCATTAAAGAGACCAAGAAACAGAGGAATTAAAAAATAAAGGATGATCTAATCAAGCATTTTTTTCACAAAGGTTTAATATGTCATAAGGCTGTCAGCGACTAAGAAATACAGAAAAACATACGTGTTTTCTTTGCCATTAAGTCCAGCGCCTGCATAAACGCTTACATCTCCCTGCAGACATTCGTCAGAAAATTTCTGACAAAAGAGCTGCAATTAAGCAAGCGAAGAGGTCTTGTCACCCTGATGACATTCACAGAGCAACGAATCTTGTTCATGAAGTGAGAAATGCTCTTCATGAATTCCGTAATGAGCAATGGAGCGACTTTCTGTCCGGGATGCTTGACTCAAATATTCCTCTCTGGAAAGTTGCAAAGTCGCTCAGAAACGGAAAACGAGAACAACTCCCGCACATCCACGGTCCTAGGGGCATAGTCTGTATAACAGAGGAAAAGGTCGAGGTTTTCGGTGATGCAATGGAAAGTCAGTTCTCTCCCAACTATGACCTTGATAATGACCTCGACGAGAAGCAACATATCGTAAGATCCGTCAGGAGATATTTTAGGGCCAACGGCGTCAGTGGCAGTAGTGCCTCTCTTAGCGATTTTCCTCAGAGGATCTTCAGATTCCTAAACTGAAGAGCTGCATGGCAACTTCAGCGGAATCTCCTGAGACTCCGCATTGCACACCAGCAGAGCTCCAAGGTCATATTAAAGACTTCAAGGTGCGTAAAGCACCTGGAGAGGATCGAATCACTAATAAGGCGCTGAAGCTACTTTCGCGGAAGTCCTTAACTTATCTCGTGGCAATAATCAATGTCATGCTAAGGACCGCTGATGTCATAATGATTCCAAAGAAGGTGGGTTCGATATTTCCCCAGGATTACCGCCCCATTAGTCTACTGTCAGCACCTTGAAAATTTCTCGGCAGACCACAATGTGATTCCTGACATGCAATTTGGCTTTCGGTCTGAGCATAGTACGGAGCTACAGGCCATAAGGCTGGTTGAACGAGTAACCAGGGGGTTCACCCGTAACGAAAGTGCTGTCATCTTGCTTCTGGATGTGTCAAAGGCATTTGACAAGGTGTGGCACAAGAACGTTCTCTACAAATTGATCCATAAGGGCTTGCCCTTCTGGCTCCTAAAACGTCTGAAATCCTTCCTCGAGGGTAGGAAATTTCGGATCAAAATCAATAACGTTCTGTCGACAATACGACCCATCAAAGCTGGTGTCCCTCATGGTTCGGTTCTTGGACCAGTCCTTTATTCACTTTGTATTCATGACGTCCCTTGCCCCAGCAAGTGTGACATCTATCTCTATGCTGGTGGCCCAGTCGTGCTCTGGGGATCTTAAGTGAATGGAGCTCGGGTACCATGGGAAAGCTCTGCTAAGTATCTCGGTGTCACTCTTGACAAGGGGATGACCTGTCAGAATCACACTGAAGCGTTAAAAACTAAATTCTAACGCCCGATGGTATGTTTCCAACGAGACCCTTCACAGAGACCTTGACATCCCTTACCTAAGGGACTATATCAAACAACAAGCGCGGCGACGTTATAGTCCGCATAACTACTCTTTGTTGCACGAGTCACTAGACTACACAGTCGAGCAAGCTCGGAAGCACACAAGGCCGCGACTCGCACTGTGAAATCGTGCGACTTTAGGTCCAACCAAAATTATAACCTTTCTTCAACAACCAATCCCATTAATATTAGGATCAATTTAAAATAGCCGAATACTAATTAGCAATGCCAAGGCACCCCTCAAATTGACGCACTTCTTTTTCTTTGCTCTCCCTCCTCCCTTCCTTCCTTTCTTCTTCCCTTCTTTCTCCCTGACTTTTCTTGGTATCTGGGCAACCAGACCTGACTTGCAAGACTTCAACTAAGAGCAAAGGTCCTACGGACCGCTCTGACAGACAATGACGATTAGAGAGAACGCTTACTAAACCTCTGAAGTAGTCAGTAGTTGCCACTACATTTTGAATCACTCTGTATATACAGGATGCTCGATTACTCGTGTGAAATATGCGTAATGGTGGTTCAGAAAGCAAAAAAAAAAACGTGAAGAATACAAACACGATGTGATCGATGTTACTTTACAACGCTAGACGTAACGTTACGCTCGGAGCATGTAACGACGTATGATAGGCATGGTTCTTCATGGAAGCAACCGACTAGTCTTTAATAGCCATAGATTTTTTGTATCTTATTGAAGCCTATTCGGAGTTTTATGACATAGCTGTTGCTAGCGGTTGGTGGGATATAATTACTTCTATTCACATATTAGATAAGAGATAATTACTTTTGAAAATCTTCACATATGGGGTGATAGCAGTTATACTTCTGAAACAGAAAATAGATAGCCCCGCAACATTTGGCACATGTGGAACAGTGTCCAAATTTGTATCCTCACTTTGCTAATGACTTAAACGATATTAAAAGCAGTTAAAAGCGTGTTTAAACAGCATGGGGCAATTACTTTGTAATGCAGAGCAACATTTACTTTATTCATTCATGAATTATAGTCGAAAATTATTGTTAAAAAAAGTAATTTCCAAAATCCGTCCATACGCATGATTTGAAAAAACAGGTATTAAAACTAAACTCTTCAGAAAATTGTCAAATTGCACACATACTCTTTATTTGTTGTTCCTGCCTTCTTCAATTACATCTTCTTATTCCAAAAGGCATCAGTAGCTTTAGGCATTGTAAAAGGGTTCCATTTCCTTTAATTAGTTTTCCATTATCCTCTACGAACTTGAAAAAAGATTCCAAAACAATAGTGAATGGCACAGGGAATATATATACATTGAGATCGCACTTGATTAACAGTTATAAAGAAAGGTTTACAATAATAATATCGAATAAACTGCTTTGAAATTCTGATAATGGATGTTGGAATATTTAGGAACTCTAACAATATTAGATTTTTTTCATATTGGTCTTCGGCTTCGAAAATGACGTATTTTGCACTTTTTCAAATATTTTATCGCTTAAATCTCGAAATTATCGACTTCAAAAGAAAGTGCATGGGAGTTTTTTTTTTTGTTCACAACGACCAGAAAAACTTAGAAACCTATGCCCAGAGTTTCAAGAATTTGTTTAAGCAAAATTGAACAGTTTAAGCCATAATTTGGGGCCTGGCAACATGCATGGTTATATAGGACCATGCGAAGAAAACGGCATGTAATAATTTTCCGCACAGATACCAGGCACTCCCTGGACTACAAGGAGGGATTGTACATTCTGTTTCAAGCTTTTCTCATTAATAAAATGACATAGATAATCGTAAGCGGAAACGGAACTTCGGTAATCCAAATATGTACTTTTTCAATATCCTTTCTCTATAAAGATTCGCCCGGTGCTTTCATAGTCCTGCATTGATATAATTGACTTGTACTTTTTTTAACAGTAATGCGATGTTATCCAACAAATGCACAGCCAAGAACTTCTGCTAACGGTTGCACTTGCCGTTTCAAAGCTAAATTACTCAGAACTATTTGCGATTATAAACAGCATTTCCGTTTTATGTGTTGTGTTTGAATATGCCATTTTCATGCTCGTTGATAGGAAGAAAGGATCATAACTGTATTATGCTCTTATTAGCGGGTAATTAGAGAGGCATCAGAGTATTTTGTTCAATATTTTCGAAATTACTCTGACAATTTGTTGGCAAGGCTATCGGGTGAAACAGAGTCCAGCGATTCATGAAAATTTTATGTAACATCTGAAATTGGTGTCTCGATGGTCGGTCTATATGCTCCGCTGGATGCCAAGTGAAACCACAGGTACTTAGCTAAAAAAGTTGCTAGTATTTCGGCCCTTTTCAAAGTACCAAGTGACTTGACAACATTTTATTTTATCGGTCTTCCAGGTGTTGTGTTTTTACCGCTACTATCTTTCTTTATAATTCAATGCCTGTGATTTCATCTGACATCCAGTAAGAGATAAAGATTTTGTCAAGAACTTCCACGTTTCTAAAGTAGTCGTGAACTAAAATTTAGTCTTTGATTGAAATTGTTTACAATCTATAAATATTTGGACTGTTTTATAACGAAAATGCATATCATTCATTTTCGACGATTTGTCTTTTTAAAAAGTCGTAATCTTGGAAGCTGTTCCTCTGTTTACGCCTTACATTGCCAAGCGAATAGTCACGGTGTAAACGGATACAGAACAGGATTCTTATGTTCTGTGGCTAAGCGCTTAGCTAATTACGGTGCATTGTTGCTCATTTTATGCTCTATGGATAGGAATGAATTTTCAAGGAATTAGTCACTCGTATCCCAGCATGTCTCCCTTTCCTACTTGCAGCTACTATCTAATCAGCTGTAGCGTCATTTTTCCTTGTTAAGACTCATCAGCGCCACTTTATATGCAACGGCTCGCCAAAGTGATAACAACTAATAGGCATCCGGCGCCAAATGTCTCGTTAAGTGATAAATTTTATTGTCATTAAATCTCATGACGACATTTGATCTGTATCTTTCGATATTCATCAACTGACTGGTATTCAGAAAGTTTATCAACGACCATAGCTATGATATCTGAAAGATATGCACATCTAGCCCGGAAAATAGCGAAGAATAAGACAATTTGTTAATAAAAAGCTTTCAGTACCTGTAACTAAAGCACTGACTAATTGAAAAAAAAATATTTGTTTCTTATCAAACACAAATAATAAAAATGTAGCAAGGTGTTATAAGTTTAAAATATTAACAATGAATATTTTTAAAATATATAGTAGAAAACACCAACTTTATCACTCCCTAATCAAATTTGCAACATAAAAATAACACATGTTGCAATTACAGCATATCAACCTATTTTTATGTCAATGCAAAATAAGTCTATAACGCATAGGTGGCTGTGAAAAATAAAAGCTATGACAATTGTTTTTATTAATCCCAGCTGTCAGAATACGTTTAAAATAGTTTTGGGTAGTTAAGGTTTTCAAAATGGGTAGAGGAAAGGTTATTAGTGAGAAAATTCGGTTACTGATAATTAAATTTTTTAATTCTGGGAAATCAAACTCAGAAATTGCAACTTTGTTAGATTTATGGTAGTACAGTGTGAGAAATATTGTTAGAAGATATAACGTAACTGGTTCAATTAATATTAAGCCACGATATATGAAAAAAAGTAATATCACAAATGCCGACCGAAGAGCATTAAGAAGAATAATCGTGAAAAACAGGCGTGCCAATTATTTACAAGAAAGTGCTGTTGGAAGGAGAATTTCGAGGTCCACAACTCATAGAGAGGCCCACAAATTAGGATTTAGCACTTGCAAGATAAGTTTTCTTATAAAAAAAGTGAAGTAAAAACCCTAAAGTTGCACATCTTGTTTATAGGCTAAAGAAAAGCCACTATTAACTCCACTGCAAAAGAAAAATCTGCTTAGATGGGCTAAAGAACATAGACAATTGACACCTCAACAATGTTGTGTTGGTGACAGTCGCAGTAGAGTTATTCGCAAAAAAATGAAGCATTCCATGTTGACTGTCTGAAAAGAAAAGTGAAATTTCCAGCATCCATTATGGTGTGGGGCAGTATGTCATCAAAAGGAGTAGGAAAACTTCATTTTATTGATGGAAATGTGGATACAAACAAATATTTGGCAATGTTAGAAGAATCGCGTTTACCAGTGATGGGAGAATGTTTGACATCCGGCCAAGATTTTGAGTTTCAGCAAGATCGTGCAGCGTGCCATACCTCAAAAAAGGCTATAAAATGGATGGAAGAAAATAATGTACCATTTTTGGGTTTCGGGCAGTCCAGATCTGAAACCTATTGAAACTTTGTGGTACGAGATGAAAAAGGTTCTACGACAACATCCTGCTCGTACAATCACCGAACTGAGACAAAAGGTTCAAGAAATATGGAATTGTTTTACACCAAATTTTTGCCAAAACTTGGTTAACACTATGCCCCAAAGAATTTCAGCCGTAATAAAAAATAAAGTTGATGTTACCCAATGGTAATCTTTCAATAGTTGCTTTGTTAACTTCGCGCATTTATTCGCATTTTTTTTCAGACGTTCTATTAGTTATAGGTCTAAGTGATTTCAATTATGTATTTTTTACGACTAGAGTGTATCTAAAATGTTTTTGAGAAAATAAATAGTTTGAGAAGTAAATAGTTTCGTCATGTTTAGTTTATGAAGGCATATTTTGGTACAAATTTTGTAATATATAACTGGGCACAAGTTGACCCCTCTTAGAATTAGGTAAGCTGCAATTCTACAGCGTTGTAAGTTCTACATCTGTACGTCCACACCTTTACATATATTGTAAATATGTTACTTAACACCGATGCCTACAATGTCTACGGCGTTGAAGACCTGGGATGACAGCCATAGATCGCTTATATTAGATACATGTAAGAATCGCGACCTCACCAGCGGTAGCGGCCAGCTCGTGGCAGGTTTACTTCTATCTTCGTTTCCCTAGACGCGTATATTGAAGATATGCACAATGCGAACAATAATTTCGATGCGTTTATACGATTTTCCCACGAAAAATCTGGTAACGCTGCACGGCGGGCACTTACCTCGTCGTGCACTGCTCGTATACGCGTGTGTTGAAAATATTTCGTTCATTCGAAATTTTAAGGGAAAATGTTGGAGAAATCAACGATATTTGAAATATTTCTAATAACTGCTTAGAAATACTGGGGTTGCAAAGTATAAATGCACTAACAACTAGACATTCACTCCCCCACATTCTAGAGCCTATAATCTCCAATTTTAAACCCTGCAAAAATAGTTATTTATTATACAAGAGAAAAAAGTACTAGATTTTAATGCTTTAAAATCTAGTATTTTTCCCGTGTATTTTTCTGTGACGGAAAAAACGACGATTTAATACCGAAAAATAATATTATTACAATATTTAAGTCAGAAAACTTTTAAAGTAATCAAATAGCTGTCAATTTAATTTTGTGATTTGATTTAAAAATGGTGAATTTAGTGGTTGTTTAGAAGTTATTTTTAATACTCGTTAGAGACGCTGTTATTGGCTTATTTTTCGGAACTGGCACAACAACAAAAGCCATCAACAGTGTGGTCGAATTACTCAATGATTGAAAGTATGTTACGATCCAATAATAATGTAGACATTTCAAAATATTTCAAACTAATTATATTTCTGAAACAAAATGAGAAAGGTTACAAGCCCAAGAAAGGTGCGATTTTTACGGGTACACAAATCAGTGTTTTTTTAAAATAAAATTCCGAATGAAGTTTATTTAATGGCCAAGGTTGTTGTTGTATTTGGGATTGCAGGATCTTGTCGAATTTGTGGAATCAGCCAGCTAACATTAGACTACATTGAAGATTCGGGAACGTTATTAATTGTGACACTTGAGGAAACAAAGAATAATGTAAACAAGAGATTTGTAGTTACTGAAAAATATATTTTAATAAATTTTACCGAATGTACATAGCCCTTCGTCCAGTAGCAGCAAAGGATCGACGCCTGTTTTATGCATATCGCAATGGAAAATGTATCAATCAGGTTGTGGCTAAAAACCAGTCTTATAAGGTTCCCGAAACAGTGGCTAATTTTCTTCAACTTAGAAATGCTAACTCATATACAGGTCATTCATTTCGATGATCGTCTGCTACACTTTTAGTTTAATCTGGGGGAGACTTGATGACACTGAAGAAACATGGCGGTTGGAAGTCATCAACTGTCGCTGAAGGGTATGTTGATGAATCGGTAGTACGCTGGACAAAAATAGCTAATAAAGTATTTAGAACGTGTGGTAGTGCTGAAATAACACCGGATTTGCGACCAAGTACACCAACGGGAGTTGTGATGGCAGAAAAACATATAATTACAACACAAGACTATTGTACCGAATAGTTTAAGGAACGTGTCATTCATGCAATGCACATTTAATAATTTTCATTTCGATATACAGGAAATGTAACTTTATTGCATAATAAAATATTCCGAAATTAATTATATACCTTTGCTTATGTGTTTATCCAATATCCGGGAAAAAAAGTACTCATTTTTTCCCGGGGAAAAAGTAATTTCATAACAAGTGCTATTTTGTTACCTGTCAACAGAGATAAAATGACATACCTTTTTCCCGACACCAAAAAAATTGATTTTAAGCGACGGAAATGAGTGGCACGGTTTTTTGTGATGTAGAAAGAATTGAGATATACCCTTGTCCACTCCCCTACAATCCCCCATTTTTTTACCACTAAAATTCTTTTCAATCGCCACTGGATCGATTTTCAAAAACTATAAATCTTTTTTGTCTTTAGCATAGTAGTAACCTTGTGTGAAAGTTTTATCAAAATCCTATCGCTACTCACTGAGTTATAGAGGGGTAAAGAAATGAGTGACATGATTTTCCGTAATGTACATATCATATAACTCCAAAAAAACATAATACATCATTTCGTAAGTTCTTCGCAACTACTTCTCCGGAAGTAAAAACATAAGTTTCATTTTCAGTTTTTGCGATTGCAATACTCCTTAGCGTGGGAAGGAAATGCAATAAGAGCACGGCTTTCGAGCACCGGCAAGGCTTTACTATGACTATGCATAAAAACGATCAGGAAGATCAAAATGAAGTTAGGAATGTTAGGGTCACGTATCATATCGAAAGGTTTCGAATTTATGTTTTTTGATGATATAGAATCAAATATCAACATTCAACAACAGATTCTCTTTCAGGAAATCTGTCAGCGACCACGGTTTGTCGTCGAGCGATCTCCAGAAGACGCGTCCAGTTATTCTGTGGAATCTGGAGACCTAGGAGACCCCTGGTTGCTGGCTGCTGTCGCATCCCTCTTGCTCACCCCAAAGTTCCTGGAGAGGGTAGTGCCTCCTGGGCAGGGCTTTGATCCGACTCACTCCTATTGCGGAGCCTTCAGGTAATGTTCACCAAGAGGGTGAATATCCATTCATAAAACTAAGACATAAAATTCTCAATTTCTGTTTATCCACAGGTTTCGCTTTTGGCATTTCGGGGAATGGAAGGAGGTGATTGTAGATGACAAACTGCCCACATATAAAGGAAGACTAGTACACTTGCACTGCTCAAACGGAACTGAATTTTGGGCTTCTCTACTAGAAAAGGCTTACGCAAAGTGAGTGATCAAATCCATCCACTTTCTTTCGTTCTAGCTGAATCTTTTCCTTACTCTTTCTTCATTTCTCGCTCTTTCAGACATCAGAACTTCAATTAATTGAGAAATGGTAGGAAGGGTGTGAGAGTTAGACTGTATTATTAATATATTATTGGTATTCATCATAAAGTGCATTTGGTCCAATTAATAAGTAAATCGCAGTAGTGAAAGATAATGAAAGTGTGATAATCTGGGTCTCTCATTAATATTAAATATGGATATAGCATAACACTTGATCATAAGCAGAAAATTCATACGATTTTGTGGGTGCTTGGCATATGTAAAATATAATGAAACCTTATATGTTACTTGTCATCGATACTAGTATATTATTTAACATAAAATATGACAGAGAAAGTATCGAAATTATCTAATATGGTTAATGAAATTTATATAACATTCCTGCCTGGTATTACTATGTAATATTATGATACATCTTGTATACCTCATCAAACTATACATGTTTCTGTTAGAATACTATTACCCTCCAGAGACATCATAAAAATGCAGGATATATTTTAAGTTTTCTGAATGAGATACCTACTAGATAGACAGCCCTAGAACAAAGCTTTGTGAATGAATGTATATGCTATGCTTGGACGGAATCCCACCGCAACTTAGGTTGGCAGACTTGATTTATCAGTAAAATCCGATACCTTTATTATAAATTTCAGCTACAAACACATAAGGAATAAATTTCCGATTTACAAAAAAAAATCATAGCCGTTTCTAAATTTGTCAGCAGGTTGATCCATCACTCGAATAAACCTCGTAAAAGTGACATATAAATCCGAACACCCAGTTTAAATGGTATTATTTTAATAAAAGTTGGTGAATGCATTTATCTTACTGTAAATAACAAGTGAAAAAATGTTCAGCCTTATCAGTTGGACATTCCGGTTTTTATACTGCTTTTTTTTAATTCACTAACGCTCTAAAAATGAATATTTCAGCCGCAGTAAAGAATCAACGTTGGCGGATTTTGGTTCTTGACATCATTTACGATCGGTTACGATGCCTAGAGTACGGAGACCTGTACGATTTCGTCAACTTAGTCAGTTTGATAGGGGCCGTATAGTGGGACTTCGGGAAGCTGGACTTTCTTTTCGGGCAATTGCAGTTAGAGTGCAAAGAAGTGTAGACACTGTGGTTAGGTGTTGTCAGGCATGGCTTCGAGAAGGCCGTACGCAAAGAGCAAGGGGCACTGGACGCCGCCGTAGAACAACAGACCGTGAAGATCGCCGCCTAAGGTTATTGGCCTTAAGGGACCGTTTCTCCACTACCAGGTCCATTGCAAATGAATGAGAAGTTTTGGCTTGTTTTCATACCGGCCACACTGGGTCCTCCCTTTAACTCGAGAACACCAACGTAATCGCCTTGAGTGGTGCAGACAACGGTCACTCTGGGATCAGGAATGGAACAGTATTGTCTTGAGTGACGAGTCTCGATTTTGTTTAGGCATGCACGATGGTCGTGCCAGGGTTAGAAGGCGACGTGGTGAAAGGAGGAATCCACAGTTTTTTGTTGTAAGACATGTTCATCACACTGTTGGAGTTATGGTTTGGGGTGCTATAGCTTATGGTTCCAGGTCACCTTTAATCTTCATCAGAGGTAACATGAACGCGCAGCGTTATATCCACGAAGTTCTAGAACCTCATCTTTTACCCTATCTTGACACCCTGACAGATCCAACTTTCCAACAAGATAATGCCCGACCACATGTTGCAAGAGTCACATTAGACTTCTTTCAACATAATGATGTCACATTGTTACCATGGTCACCAAGATCTCCCGACTTATCCCCAATTTAGCACGTGTGGGATATGATGGGTAGGAGATTGCTCAATTTGCAACGTCCTCCTCAGACTCTAGAAGCACTTCGAGAGGAGTTGGTGGTTGCCTGGAATGAGATACCACAGGAGAACATTGACCACCTGATCAGAAGCATGCCTAGGCGCGTTGGAGAATGCGTAGCACATCAGGGTGCATCCACACATTACTAAAGGTCAAAGGGCTTTAAAGCAGTGCAATCATTTTGAAATTTTTATCATTTACTTATTATGCTTCACTAAGTACTTATACAAAATTTTATTAAAATAAAACCATTTAAACTGGGTGTTCGGATTTATATGTCACTTAGTATACTTATAGGTAATATTTTCTGATTAATTTTTTAAAATTGGTATGTGCTAGTTCACAACATGTAGAGCAAGTATTTTATGTTCTTGCTTTCTTGACGGCTTGTAATGGCTACCTAGTGATCATTGATTTTTGTCATTGTCCATAAATTGCAGACTGGAGCACCCTAAGCAGACAGCGAAAGAAAGTGAAGTATTGAAGTTCGTTCATATTGGGCCTGTTTGTGCACAGAGTAGGATGTGAAAGAAAAAACATGTTTTTCGTGGCAT
The DNA here is from genome assembly GCA_963669975.1 of Acanthoscelides obtectus. Lineage (NCBI taxonomy): Eukaryota > Metazoa > Arthropoda > Insecta > Coleoptera > Chrysomelidae > Acanthoscelides > Acanthoscelides obtectus. Next base: position 68,126,046 of record CAVLJG010000009.1, read on the forward strand.
GTTTATTTGCTAGATTACGGACTTCGAAAGAGAAGCCGATTAGAGAATTGGGAATTTTTCGAAGAATTTTTTAGAATTGTGAAGGATCATACTGGGGTATGAAACATAGCGTTTTACATAGGAAATTTTCTGTACCTTTTGATAAAAAACCAAAGAGCATTTTGAACCAAAATTTGGGCGACATTGTATTTATTATTTTCGATTTTTTTTAATACAAACTAAAGTGTGTTGAAAATACGTTAGAAATTACGCATTAATTAAGAAGGTACGTACTTTTATGAACATACATGTCGCCTTGGGTATGATGTTAGGCGCTTATTAGGTTAACTGGTATAGGCTACACTACAGCACTGATAATCTTTTTGAATAAATTTCCACATAATAGTATAGTTTATCTTTATGCGAATTTTTTAAATATTCAAATTTGAAAAAATAGAGTGCAAAAACCGGAAGTCGACGCTTCAAGCGCTACTTCTACAATATTTATCCTGATTCATTTTACTCCAAAGTATAGCCTGATGTGCATTTCAAATACACCATAAGTTATAAAATGGGATGCGCATTTACTGAGGAGAAATATTTTTATGTACATACATGACGCCCAATGTGAACGAATTTTAAAACCTCACTTTTTTTCGCTGTCCGCCTCACGTGAAATGCCCCAGCATGTCAATCACAGAGGCACCATTGTAACTTCCAATAAAATTTGACCCCTTGAGAGTAGCTTGTATTGGTAATATCAAGGTGAATGTCACATACTAATAAATGTTCATATTGAAAACACAGTGATGTAATGCGTTTGTTGTTATGTATGTTTATAGGTATAAGCATCTGTTAACCTATATTTATTCTCGAGTATGACACAGGTCAGGGATCAGTCACCTCCAAACGGATTAAGAAACCCGTATTTCCATGTCTATTCACATTTTAATAGCTCTTGTCTATTACATATGTCCAATTTTATAAAACTGGATTTTTCTATGCAGGTTTTATGGATGTTACGAACAGCTGACTCATGGTTCGACGACCAGAGCTCTGCAAGATTTAACGGGAGGTATCGTCCAGAGCTTTGGCTTGACCTACCAAGACCGATTCCTTACTTTTCAGGTCTTGAACAGCGCAGTACCCAGATCTAGTCTTCTGATAGCTACCATCACTCAGGTAACTACTACTTATCTTTCAGTTTGACATTCAGTATTAAGAAGGATGTGTCTTTAAGCCTCTCAATATAAAATTTTCATCAAATAAATGTCCCGAAGCCATATTTGAAGTCGGACCTCTCAGCAGTCTCAGCAAAAAACGGTCATCAGATTCGCGAGCAACTCACCCCATTTACCTAAGAAGGGCGTTATGGTCGAGATTGTGAGAGCGCTAATACAAAAATATTCGGACACGATACTAAAAAGAAAATAATAGCAGGCCATGGAAACAAAAAAGTGTTTATTTACAATTTGACGTTTTGATTTAAGAATCAATTTGCTTTAAATTTCGCGTGGTGAAACAACAAACGGTGCAATCAGAGTTTTAATCACAAGATTGTTTCATCAAGGAAAGAGTTTTCGGAATATTGCTGAACAAATAATGTCGCAAAGTCTACGGTGACAGATATTGTAAAAAAGTCTAGAGACACAAGTTCAACTCAAGTTTTAACACACGGTGTAGGTAGACGACGTAGAATTCAAAGACCTCTTTTTCGTATTTGTAAAGCTTGTCATCGAGGTACTGTAAGGAACATAACACCAAAATGGAATGAAGAAACAGCAAGAAATGTTTCACGGAAAACGTACCGTCGGTGGATTCATAAGTTTGGTTTACATTTTCATGAGATACGTTCGCTGCATTTAAGGGACATATGGCATATTTATTCCGTAGAATATTTGCTTTTGACAAAAGAAAAGCCGTTGCTTATGGAAAAACAAAATAAAAGGCGATTAGCGTGGGGCGATAAGGAACGAGCAATGTGGACTCACGACCTTCCAGTAGTACTGATTTAAATACTATCGAAACTGTATGGTACAAAATGAAGCAGCAGTTAAGCAATGATCCACAATGAAACATTTCTGATTTACGAGTAAAATTACAAAATATGTGGGATTCTTTTAAGGTGGCAGGCTGCGGAAACCTTGTTAATACTATGCAAGCCAGAATTAATGTTGTTAAGGCAAAGGAAGAGGTAACGAGCTATTGAAATGGTTCGACCGAACATTTAGGTGGCAGCCGAATATTGCGTTGTTGTTATTAGTTTAGTTTTATAGTTTAATATATTACTTTATAATAATTTTGTTAAAATGATGCCCAAACAATACAGGGTGTTTCAGTTTATTGTTGCATAACTTTAAGATTCGATAGAACTTTTAAAACTAATGCATAAGGTCTATATAAACATGTGTCGAAAAATGCGTGGCTTCCGAAATACAGGGTGTTTAAATTTACTTTCTAAAATAGTTTTTTTTAAATATTTCGAACAATATTTGATGTATAACAGTGAAAATTGGTATACAAGGGTTTTTTGGTACGACAAAACGAACCATAGTTTTACTGTAGCCGCTAGAGGGCGCTCTCTACTGTACCTAAAGTGTATTAAAATGACCGAAAAAATTTTCTTAGTGCAATTTTTTGCTTTTTAAATTAAAAAACTGATTATTCGCACTTTTCAACATAAAAAAGCTCTCTTGTGAATTTTCGTTATAGTTAGCCGTTTTTGAGATATTTCGATTTTTAAGGTTCGATGCATTTTTAATTATTTATGGGAAAATAACGTTAAAAAGTCAGTATCTCGATAATTTTTAGAAGTAGGCTGTGCCTGCAAATACTTTTGAAATTGAAAGCAGAATAAGGTTAAGCGTCAATTAGTTGACAGTTAGTTTTGTTGGCTGTTGAAACCTGAAACGTTTTTTTGCAATTGTGAATGCACGAAATTTACTTTCTTTAACCTGTTTTTTTTGTAAGTTTTATAAAAATGCCATTTTTATTCTCCAATCAAGAGTTAGCGGATATTCATTTTGTGTATGGCTTTGTAAATGGAAACGCAGCAGAAGCAGCCAGAGAATACGCACGAAGATTTCCAAACAGACGACATCCAACTCGCTCAGTATTTGTAAGAGTGCTTTGCCAAATAATTGTAAATGGTTTTGGAAATCTCCAAAGGGATCAAAACATAAATGTTCGTCAGCGCAGATTTACCCGTATGATTCTGCGTGAGTTTGTTAGAGATCCGACCACAAGTGTTAGGAGAGTTTCTGGTGCCTTGGAAATTTCAGTAAGCCATGTTCACCGTGTTCTTAGAAATGACCATAGACGTCCTTACCATTTGCAACCTGTGCAAGGACTACAGCCAGGGGACGGGGAACGAAGAATCATATTTTGTCAGTGGATTCTTGATAGAACTGATAATATTAGGGAGTTTTTAAGTAACGTTTTATGGACCGATGAGTCATGCTTCACTAGACGTGGAGTGTTAAATTTTCATAATCAACATATTTGGTCGCATGAAAATCCGCATGCAGTTCGGGAAAGAAATTTTCAGCATGAATTTAGTGTGAACGTGTGGATTGGTATCTACCGTAATCGACTATTTGGACCCTACCTTTTGCCTGCAAGGTTAAATGCTGCGACCTTCTTGGAATTTTTAAAGGCTGAACATGCAAATATGTGGGATGATGTTATGTAAGATTTAAGAAGATTGGCCTGATTCCAGCTTGATGGCTGTCCAGCTCATTATTCGAGAATAGTTAGAAACTGGCTGGATGAAAATTATCCAGAAAGATGGATCGGCCGTGGAGGACCAGTCGCCTGGCATCCACGATCCCCTGACCTAAATCCATTAGATTTCTTTGTGTGGGGATTTCTAAAAGAAAAAGTGTACCAGACTCCCATAACCACAAGAGATATGCTAATAGACAGAATCAGTAATGCATGTGATGAAATAAGGCCTTATTTGAATAATGCTATACCACGTTCGATCATTCGTAGATGTGAATTGTGTATTGAACAATTGGGTTTACATTTCGAGCAACTACTTTAGATTTTTTATGTTTGTCTTAATTTGTTAAAAGTAATATTGGAAAATTAAACAAATTAATATTCTGTTTTTTGTGTTTATTTGGAGTTAGGAATTATTGCTGTGTTTAAAAACACAATCTAAACGACCATCTTAATTACTTGTAATGCCCAAATCGAAAATGAAAAAAAAATATTATTCTCCCATAAATAATTAAAAATGCATCGAACCTTAAAAATCGAAATATCTCAAAAACGGCTAACTATAACGAAAATTCCCAATAGAACTTTTTTATGTTGAAAGGTGCGAAGAATCAGTTTTTTAATTCAAAAAGCAAAAAATTGCACTAAGTAAAAATTTTCGGTCATTTTAATACACTACAGGTACAGTAGAGAGCGCCCTCTAGCGGCTACAGTAAAACTATGCCCATGGTTCGTTTTGTCGTACCAAAAAACCCTTGTATACCAATTTTCACTGTTATACATCAAATATTGTTCGAAATATTTAAAACAAACTATTTTAGAAAGTAAATTTAAGGAAATTTCGGAAGCCACGCATTTTTCGACCCATGTTTATATAGACTTTATGCATTAATTTTAAAAGTTCTATCGAATCTTAAAGTTATGCAACAATAAACTTAAACACCCTGTATATTTCAATGCCTTATAAAAGAGAAAAATTGGTTTATAACTTTAAAAAATAAACTTTAAGGTAAAATAAGATGATGTCTTTGTATTAGGGAGGAGTTTCTCAACGGAAAAAATGTTTTGGCCTCCGTGGCTACAAAACTCCTACCTACATTGGGGTACCTAATTTAGGACGTTGATTTCGTATATGATAAAATTTAAAGATGTCTTTCAGGGTCTCTCAACGAGCTGAGTGAAAAAACAGATACCAGTTTCGTAATCTACCTGATTATTTCTAAACAAGTATTTTTGAATACATTGCCTATAGTTTTAAGGCCTCCTGCATTTGTCAGAAAAAAAACTAACAGTAGATAAGGGATTTTTCAACCCGACTCCACTAATGCAGTTTAAAAGAATTTTAAAACATTTTCTTAATAGTCTGTCTCTAATCAGTTACAGTTATTCGATACACGTTTGCATTATCGAAGAAATATGTTTTTTCAGTCGCCCTGAAGGAGTATGTATAGTTTACAGTTACAGCACTCATATAGATATTTTGAATTAACAGATTCAGATGTAACTTTTTTGACAATTTACTTGAGGACAGAAGCTTCAATACGAATCAAAATTACGGAGTCTAACCGGCGGCATAGGGGCCGTTCAAGTATTACGTGAGCACTATGGGGTGGCGGGGGTTCTTTGCTATGCTTATTTTGGATGTCATGGGGGGTAGGGGAGTCTAGATGATGATTACGTCACCGGTAGTTATTTACTTTTTACACGAATGGCAAACCTCACATTGTCTTTGCTTGAAAACGAAACGCATTTTCGGGGATTCCCGCAAATAATGCATACGTTTAATGAACAGCGCGCGGTAATTCCCCTACTCGCTTTAGAACCGAGTAGGGGAATTACCGCGCGGTGTTCACTTGTCTAAATTTCCTCTATCAGTGTATTGTTTCGTTTGGATACTATAGCGAGTAGACGTATTGTAAGCATAGTAAAGCAAGTTAACATTTGTGTTACCATTGATTCCATTAGCCAAAGTTTAATGTTTAAATAAGATGTCGTTTCACATAGACAAATCCAAATTATACCAAAAATTGTTTGAAAGTTTTAAAAAATCTCATACAAGCACGAAAGTACAAAATGTACGAAGGCTAGTTAACGAAGTGTGGCGAAATTACAAATTACAAGCAAAATCCGACAAGGAACTAGATATTATTGTATCTAAGAGAATCGAAGAAGAATTGCAAGTGACGACTAAGAATAAATCCAATCTAATATTTTTTTTCTAAGGTGAGTGACGAAATTATTTTAGGTACCTATGAGTACTAGAAATATTAGAAATCGCCAAAAAATTTCCCTTTACTGATTAGAAAATATTATGGCCTATCTCAAAGTATAGAGGTAATATTTATTACATTATAGATTTTATTTCTTATGATTGATTCCGTCAATTGGTGACAAAGTACAGGATGTTAGTTTTATACGTATATACAGAAAACTAACACCCTGTATTTTGTAATCGGAACGAATTGGTCGTTTAAACATATTAGATACTTTGTATTTATGTAGCTTAATAAGAGAATTTTTAGCAGAAGCCATAGAAAGTTTTGATTTTTAGGCAACCTGTAAACCTGCAGAAAAAACACAAATTATACAGTCAGCTTCAAATATGAAAAAAGAGGAAGAAGATAAAATAAAACCCGTTAATGAATCACAACAGCAATGCGAAATTAATGAAAATACAGATAAACACAGGGCAAAACCTTCTCAGGAAGCTATGAAAGATAAGATTGCTCTACTCGAAAAAAATCGGAATGCTTTGTATTCTGCCAGCGAGATACAAATTGACTATACACAAGGTTGAAAGAAAGATTATCTCGCGAGGCAGTTAAGTGAATTGAATATCCACCCGATGTTTGTCAAAGAATAAGCATTCAGTAATTTAATTTATGTATCGATAGAGTATTAAGAAAATTTTGTGCTGCCATGACAAAACTCAAAGATCTAATTTCACCGACCTGCTACAAACCTAGAAAGATAAAAACGTTTTTATGGTAGGACCTATTAAGAAATTGTTGAAATCTTCACCTTAATATAAAATTTCTAAAGTATTCATGTATATTTTTAACTTGATAGGTACTATTGTTTAGAAGGTGAATATTGTAGGTACTGGTTTCCGATTCTAAAACGCATTCTGATTGCTCGAATTTGCTCCCTAAGAGCGATTTTGATCCCCGCAGTTCAATAGTAAACTCGGATCGTAGAGCACCGTATCTCCGTAGGGTAGAGCCTTTGTACATTTTTTAAGAGCTTAAGAGCTTGGGACTTCCGCACGGGTATTAAGTATCTTGAGAAGTGACATTATGTCGATTTTTTCGACATTGTATTGATTTTTTTGTGACATTATGAAAGTATGTTCACATAGCACTAGCTGATGGACACGTTGTCAACTCGTTTTGTAGTTTTACGGGTTGCCTAAACGTCATGATGCTTCACTTACCAACATTTGGCTCTGATGTCATGTAAAATCTGCTTCAGGGATGGCAATACAACATAGGTGCATAGTGAGGATTTGTCTGCTAATAATATGTGTTGATGATAATTTCATTGGATATACTTACTTGAGATTCAAAGCTAGAAATTTGTTGCACATCCACTTTTTCTTATTCATTCTGGAAATCATATATGCAAATTTGCTGATCTTCAAAAATGAGAGAGATGGGAAAAGAAAATCACTGGTTGGTGAAGGAACAGGTGAGAAAATATGATACAGGCGGGAATATTTATGAAAGTGAAAAAATTATTACATTATTTTTTATTTTCAGTCATTTAAATTTTATAGATGCGATGCCAAATACTTCATTGGCAACATATCCAGTAATAATTGTCTCACACAGCCAATATAACTGATTTCATACATATGCAGACCAATACACATGATCATCCAGATGCGATCTTGCTTCAACCAACTTTCTTCTCAGAAGTGAAAACTACAGCCTACTCGGCTCACAAAACATATGCAACCAACAATGCGTGTAGCTGAGATATTCCTCCATAGATGGACGCTCACAGCGGCCACAGCGAGCAAACGTAGAATGAACTATTTCCACCCTAAGGACTACCTAGTCTGCAAAATGACACTATATTATATTTTTTTACGGTTTATAGGTTTCTTACATAATACTCATTATTCTAGGATAAAGAACATTCGAAACACCCAGGCACCTCATGCGCGGGCGGTTACGGCCACCATCCCTCCAAGCAACGATTGCGCCTGCGCAACGGCCTCCTAACTCGATCCGCCTACAGCGTGACCGGCTTGGCGCGCGTGCGCGGCACTTCGGTGGCCATCCACGAGGTCGCGCTGGTGCGGCTTAGAGCGCCATCTAGCGGCGCGGGCGAATGGACTGGGGCATGGAGCGAACGATCATGGGAGTGGGACGGGCTAACGCCTGGAGACAGGGAGATGCTAGCTGGAAGGTGTAAGGACAAGGGGGAGTTTTGGTGAGTATGTAGAAATTTGTCAATTAAAAAAAGGATTATGCTGAAGCATGAATACTATGGAATTAAAACATCACAAAGTGCTAGTAATATAGTCCGTGCTGATGAGTTGCCAAATGGTAGAAGACAGCTGTCTGGGTCGGACAAACGAAAGCTATATCAAATATCCTGATGAGTTGCCAAATAGCATGAAACAGCCGTTCCTGATTGGTCGTCTGTGTTCAAACGAGTGAAAGCTATGTTACTAGTTTGTTCAATGTCGAGTAGATCGCATCTGCTATACCTCCAGAAACGACGGCATCTAGCGGGCATAGTGGTGACCCGGCTGTCAAATGTTAACTGGGATATAGATCTAAAACGCAGTTTGCTATTCCAACTTTCGCAGTGATAGATTCTTTTAACTGATGGCACTTTGTGCTGTCTTGTTTCGATAGATAGAGATCCTCAGCTCAGTTGTCCTATCCGACACCAAGCTTAAGCCATACTGACGAGCTGCCAAATAGCTCAAAACAGCTGTCCATGATTGGCCATCTGTAATCAGATGAACGGAAGCTATATTACATATACTAGCTTATGATACTATTGCCCGAGAAGATAAACCTACGCACATGCGACAAGAATATCTATTTTGCATGTGTGACGTCACTCAGTGACAAAATTCTCCAGAGGCGAATGACAGATGATCGGTTTTATATGGCGCTTTAGTAGGCAGTTCATGAATAATTTGTGATCTGGTGTGTTTGTAGTTGAATCTCTACACAGCTCAGTGAAATATAATTGAAATATTAAGGAGAGATATTGAAGAATCATCTGAAGTCAGGAAGGGGAAAATGGTAGAATAATTTAACCTCTGACGGGTAAGATAGCAAGCTCAACTCAGGGTGACGAAGTTGGTGCATGAAGGGGTGGCCCAGAACTCGACCGAAAATAACACATAAAAGAGTCGTGTGCTTTCCAAATTATACACCCAGCACCCCACAAATGAGGTGCATGTTTGCGGCAAACTAAAAGATCATCACAGGGTGTAGATTTTTCCGATTTTTTAAGAACTATAGCTTGGTCTATCCTCCGTTTGCGGATTGACATCAATTTCTGGGACACTTTTACGTTCGGGAGACGAAAGTGGAAATTTTAGCGTTGTGAAACTGTGAAAGTTTAAAGCCGTTCTGTTAAAAAGGTGGTAAGACTATACTTTAGCGCATATCGCAAATATTTCACTTCTTATTTTAAAATGAAAGACTAGGATGTAACTTTTACGAAAATATCATTTTTTCTTTAAGGAACCCGCTGCTTGCTATTTGATAGAACTTGAAAGTTGCATTTTTGGTGGTAAAAACGACAAAAGGGTGCTCTAAGTTATAAGAATATAACATACACTGTATAGTAATTACTGAGGAAAATAGATGTGAAACTGTAAGAAATCGTTGGCTTTTTCAAAGAAAAATTTTAAAAACTATCCGTATCATAAGTTGAAATGACAGTTCCAAATACACGCCTTTAAGACTATACTTTAGCGCATAAAGGCCGAAATTCTTTTTTGTTATCGAAAAAAATTTAAGAAATCAGCAGAAATTACCATTTTACAAGAAAAATAGATGTGAAACTATAAAAAATCGTTGTTTTTGCAAAAAAAAGGTTCAAAACTAGCCGTTTACCGTAAATGATGGTATTTACTTGGTAAACTATGTAGAGGTGTTGTTTTGAGGTTTTTTAATGTCCTCTTGAGATTCCTTAACCATTTTGCTTTGCGTATTTTCAATGAGATCAAAGTTTTTGCGTTTATATTAAATATTTGAAAGAACAAATAATTATCAATGGCCATTTTATAACGTTCATTTCTTGAGATATAAGATAAATGATATCCATTGTTGCCAAGTTGTACTTTTTTTGGGAGAAATTTAAATAAAAAAATGAGGTTATTTGTAAAATAAAAGTATTAATAACTAGTAAATGGCTTATTTCATGAGAAGCTATCCCAATATTTACTGAAATTCAGATGAAATTTTGAACAGTACGTGTCTAACCAGTGAAAAATGCACCAGCGGCTCAGGTGACATAAAAAATACATAAAGCATATTGCACATAAAAAACCCAACTTCGATTCGCTGATTTGGACCACGTCGCCAGGTTCACCCAATATATAATCGTTCAACATTATAGCTAAATAAAATCAACCACCATTTCATCAAATCGCCAACAATCTTGGTAATGTTTTCATTATTTAGAGACTGGTAATAGCTATTTTTTCAGTAATTTCTTATACATATATATATATATATATATATATATATATATCACATTTAATTAGGTATATTTTGTGACATCAGCTTCACTTTAAATAATTCTCCAAGTACATACATACAAAAAGTAAATAGATTATAACTGTAATATAGGAAAAGCAATAACCGAAGTATTTTTGTGAAAGGCATTCCTCAAGAAAGTGTATTTAGCTAACGCTATCGTAGAACACGAGGTAGCTTTAGTACAGTAAAACCTGCTGGCCACACCTCCCAATCGCGTATAAGTCTAATCAAGGTATATTACTATCTATGATTTGGCAACATCGCAACTAGACAGTGGCGGCTCGTGAGGTAGTGCCACGGTGCCATGGCACTACCTTGTCTTCTTCAAAAAGAATATTTTTTTCAATCTTCAATGTTTTACTTTATTTTTTGCTTTTTCATTTTTTTTTGGTATAAATTATATGAAGTGACAACACTGACAACGTGACAACACCGCAAGCACCCGAACCACGCGACGAGATATAAAGCATGCCTTGACCTTGACGTCATCAACTTGTGCCAATGTCGGGCCGGCCCAAATAAAAAGAGAGAAATTTTACCAGCATCGCATACGAGCGACAGAGATAACGCTACAATACACATTTTTATATGAGGTGAATAGCGAAAGACAAGTATAATTTGTGCCAGGCACATCATCAGTCGTAATTCGTTATCAAATGATATCGGCGGTGTTTTTGTTCGGTCGGTCGTTTCGCTATGATTACGTCTAGTGCTGATTTCGGTCTTTTTTTACCTGAAAAGTGAGAAATAACGTTTTTGTTTTAGTACGTCTAGTGTTAATGAACTGCTCTGTTTTGTGATCATATTTTTTACTGTTTTATTAAAACTAGTGAAAATGAATAAAATCGGGATATTAAAAAACTCATTTAGTGGTTTTTCGCTGGATCAAAAACTGCAAATTAAAGAATTAGGACGGCCAATACCCGATTTAAAAATTGAGAAACAAAGTGGTAGCGGACAAAAATCGCGCTGTCGCAAATTTAATAAAAATGTGTACGATAAAAACAGCTGGATATGTGGTTGTGAAGAAACGAATAAACTATTATGTGTTCTATTTGGAGGTGACGAGACTTGGTCAAAAAAAGGTACAGATGATCTTATACATATATGGGATAAAATGAAGACCCACGAAAAATCTAAAGTCCATATGAATAATGTTTTTAGCTTTTCTATTCTTGGTAAATTAAATATAAGGACTCAACTCAATTCGGCTTATCGCAATGATCTAATTAAACATAATAATCAAGTGGATAAGAATCGATATGTATTGAATAAAATTATTAATTGTATAAGGTTTTGTGGAGCATTTGAGTTAGCCTTAAGGGGTCACGATGAAAAGGAAAATTCGGAAAACAGATGCATATTTAAGGAGCTGGTGAATTTTAGCGCCGAATTAGACAACGAATTGAAAGTCCATATTCAAAGTGCCAAACTTTTCAAGGGTACCTCAAAAACAACTCAAAACGAGCTTCTTGAGTGCATGCTAGATGTTTATCATGAAGAAGTTAAGAAGGAGATTGCAAATTCTCCTTTTGTTGCAGTAATTGCCGATGAAACGACTGACGTAGCCTGTGAATTTCAGTTAGTTATTATTTTCAGATATTTGTGTAAAGGACAACCAGTTGAGAGATTTTGGAGATTTTACGTCCCCGACGGACACGATGCCAAATCAATCGCTGCATGCGTTTTAAATGTTGTAAATCCATTAATAGATCAAAATCCAAACAAATTAATAGCTCAAAGCTATGATGGTGCGTCTGTTATGAGTGGTGAATTGAATGGCGTTCAAAAGATTATTAAGGAAACTTATCCACTTGCAAATTATGTTCATTGCTATGCACACCAGTTAAATCTAATTATGACAAGCGCATGCTCTGTCAATAAGCAGGCTAGAATATTTTTCCATAATTTATCTGGATTGTGCTCTTTTTTTTCGACGTCTCCTCAAAGAACAAAAATTTTGTATGAAATAGTTAATCGCAGATTGCCAAGATCTTCCCAAACACGTTGGAATTTTCAGTCACGAGGTGTTCATACAGTTTATGAAAATAGGAAAGACCTGATTGAAGTTATGGACAATATAGAAAGTACTTCACGCGATTCTTCGTCGATTAATCAAGCCAGTGGGTACAAATTAAAGCTGCAAGATACAAATTTTGTATTTTGGCTAAGTATATTCCATAAAATAATGCCACATGTTGAAATTGTCTTTAACCAATTACAAAAAGTATGCACCGATTCTGTTAAGGTCAAAAATGATTTAGAGAATTTTGAAGCAGCAATTCAAACTATACGAGAACAAATGGATAGCATTATTGACGAGATTGAACGAGTGCAGAGAGAAACTGATGAACCGGCAAGAAAAAAAAGGCAAGTTGAAGAAGGCAGCAAAAAACGGGAAGCGTTAGAAATATGCGATGCAGTATTATCGCAAATAAGAACAAGATTTAACTTTTCTGGGCATTTAGTTGCTTCTAATTTATTTGTGTCTGAAAAGTTTTCTGTTTATAAACATCAGTTTCCTGAAGCACATTTAAATGACACATGCACACAATTTTCATTTTTAGACAAAAACAGGCTTAAAACTGAGTTACAAGTATTATATCAGAGAGAAGAATTGAGTACTACTTCTGGAGCTGTTCCACTATCCATTTTATTGAACGAGGAAGGATTAAATTGTACGTTTCAAGAAACTCTTAAGCTCTTAAGTATTTTAATCACTATACCGATGTCAACATCTGAAGCAGAACGCTCTTTTTCAATGCTGAAACGGATTAAAACTTTCCTCAGAAACACAATGAAGGAAGAAAGGCTTAGTGCTTTAGGAATGCTGTCTGCAGAAAAACATTTTGTTAGTGGCATTGAAAATTTTAATAATAAGGTAATCGAAAACTTTGCTACCAAAAAAGAAAGAAGAATGGACTTCATGTATAGAAAACTTTGAAGTTATAGGTACTTCTCCACACTTGTTTTATAATTTGGTGCGCGTGTGTAAATAGTTTTATTTTTGATTTTTTTTTTGGACATATAGATTTATTGAACCTCAAGAACTTTGACCACTAACTATCAGGGGTAAGTTATAAGTTATTCTTTACAATTTTGAATCGATTCAAAATTATGGCTTCCATTCTGGCACTACCTCACTGAATTGGCACGAGCCGCCACTGCAACTAGATGCAGAAATTATGATAGTGATGGGAATATGTATCTGAAACAAAAGAAATGACTACTTAACAATGTTCTATTTTCGTCATTAAAATAATGCAAAATTGCATTGTTGCTATGAACAGTGTCACAGTAATACATAGTTTATGTTACATTATATAATATTGAGCATTCTTTTGAGTAAATAAGAAAAAACCAGCTCATATAGCAGTATTACCACCCAAAATGCAACTTTGAAGTTCTATAAAATATCAAAAAAGAAAAAATGATATTTTCGTACAAGTTACATCCTAATCTTTCATTTTAAAATATGAAATGAAATATTTGTGATATGTAAAGTTCAGTGAAAAAAGTGCCTACGATCTAAATACAAATATATTTCTTGGGTGAATCGGATGTAGTACTTCACGAACTTTATGTCAGTAATTCGCCCTAAAAGGTCTAACTTTTTCAAATTACCACAGTGTACCGAAACTCTTCCTCTTCATATAACAGGAAGAATGGAAAATTTGCATCTATAATCATAATCCACGTGGCTGATGACAAATCAGAAATTAGGAAATTCAATAAGATGCCAAGAGCTTTTTAGTGAATTGCATATTTTTCTACTTTCCACAGGATGTCTTTCGATGACTTCTCTCGTCACTTCACGCAACTGGACCTTGTCCACATAGGACCTGATGACTGGATGTTGGAAGGAGCCTTGAGGTCCAAACAACCTTGGAGAGCTGTCTTGGCCAGGAGAAGATGGAGAGCGGGGTATAACGCTGGAGGGGGACCTCAATATACAGGTACTTACAGAAGGTTCAAAGTGTATTCAGAACCCTAAACTTGTCCGTTCTTTTGATCTGTGCATATTACATACACATCCTAGAATAGGTTACATGATTCTCGAATGTATCCGACTCCTATCGGCGACAGTCTCGTTGGGACACTAGGACTGTTACTGAGCCAATAAACTTTTTGTCACATATCAAAGGTAAACTTTAGTTGGAAATTGTTTTTACTTTCAGATACAACTGCAATGAACCCGCAATTCCACGTGCAAATTCCACGTTCCGCAGGTGGTAAATGCCACGTGGTTGTGTCTGTGACCCAGTATTACGAAACTGCACCTGCTGATGGCTGCAAAGGTAGACGTACCAGGCCACTGCATGCCATCGGATTCGCTGTATACGAAGTTGCACCATCGCTGCCCAGGCTCAATACACACATAGTGCAAGAACAGGTATGTTAGAACTCACAAATTGCGAAAAATTAAGGTGACACTGTCATCTATGAGCCGGTCGCGGTACTGCCGATCCCTTCGTACACTAACAGAAAACCACATCATCCCGGCAACTCTGAGTGACAGATTTCGCTTCTAAGAACCTGGACAAGTTCGTCCATCACATATTCGTCTCATTTTTTCTCAAGGGAGCACTAAGTAGTCACCATTCTACTAGAATTGACGTTATATGCAAAAGTTTCATAAATTAAACACAAGGAGAATATGGTATGTTTATTTTTCGTCTCTGCAACCGTATGCAAACTTGTTTAATGGTTCTTAGCAGTCATTGGTTCAGTTATTTTGAGCCAAAAAACACCATGCTAACAGCATACACGTGCTTTACAAATGTAGCATTTACTAAACACAGGCTGAATAGGATCCTATTTCTAGTCTCTTGAAGTGCTGATTTTAATTTCATAAACCTGAAATTTACTTCTCTTAAGACTATTTTTTATTTTCAGAAACCTTTAGATGTCACGAATCACTCAGTAGCAAGGGAGGTGGTGACATTTTTCACCTTACCTCCTGGAGATTACATAGTTGTACCTCAAACTAACATACCAAATCTAGATGGCAAGTTTCTGCTTAGGATTTTCACTGATGAACATAGTAACATATGGTGAGAGATAAGGTAATATTATTTTGGATAATCAATTTCAACTTTACCTCATTCTAGGGAAGTCAATGACGACAATATGATAATTAGGAATATAGCCCTGGAATTTATGGAGGAACAACATTCTGTTGCTGTAAGTAGAAGTTTTCAATCTGACTATACTTACAGCTAAGTATTCTTTTCGCTCTGTTACAACATGCTATAGATTGATATCATGTTGGAAGAGAGTAGCGTGATCCATCGTACGGCACTGATCTACGTATAGGTATCATCACTCTATTCAGTGACATTCTTGTATAATCTTAATTGAGATTTATAGAAAACAAGACTATTAAAAATTGTGTAATTTTATACATTGCTATTTAGAAAGCCATCCTCCGTTTATTTTTTGAACAGGTCAAATCAAAAAGTCGAAATTTGACAAACGATAACTTATACTCTCTACCAATTTGGTATATAACCATAGCTGATATCATTATGTATCGCCCTCGTATACTAGAAATACAGGGTACCGACGAGTCGCAACGACGACGCTTAGGCAACCAGAATTACGCAACCGTGTAAGGAGCGCGCTAGCGTTCGGGAGTATTCGCAGCATCATGAACATTGGACAGGATTTATGAAAAATACCACCATCAGCTTCGAAGAAGAATCTAGTTTTATCTAAAAAACGGAAAAAATATCTAAAAAACACTGGAGTGAATCGTCTATTCACCACATAAATACCCAGAGCGACAGTCGAGTAGCCCAGAACGCTAAGTCCAGTAGACCTGATTATACACTTCAGTGCAAGTGTTTTAAATCAGTCTAAAGATTTTGGATGCTAAAAAAAAATAATCTTCTTTGATGGCCGTCAGTTCCTCTTGAATTGTATCAAATGTCCGCAATGCAGTCGCGCATACTCCCGAATGCAAACAATCTGGAACGCTAACGCGCTGCATTCATGGTTGCCTAAGCGTCGACGTTGCTAGGGCGTCTCATCGATACAACAAAGATCTAATTCACCAGGGCTCTACAGTCACATATATATGTTTTCAGAGTGATGGTAGATCAAGCATAACAAAGCTCCTGTCAAGATATCCGCGAGAGGTTGATGCTAGTCAATTCCAAAAAATTCTCAAAGCGAACTGGAAACAGTATTTGTTAGAAAAGCCAAGCTTAGAGCTTTGTATGAGCCTCATCATGCTGAGGGACTATAACATAAGTGGTAGGGTCAACGTCAGTGATATTCCTTTGCTGTTACATATGCTTCAATTTTGGAGGGTAAGTAGAATGGTAGAGCATGTTTTCTATTTTTGTAAGAGGTCCATCAGGTTTTGCTCTCTACCGGGTATTGCAAGTTTGACTCTTAGCACCGATGGAAGATACAAACTCTGTTAACCCGAATTGCAATTTCTCAATTCTCTCAATTCGGAGAAACACGGAAAAAAACTGAATTTTCCCAGAATCTATTTTTTTTTTTGCTAACTTGACTTGATGGGATTCAAAAATAAATTGCACGGTATCATTGTCATTTTTCCTCCACTACAAGGTGCCATAATTAAAATTTTAATTTGGTTTTTCGTTTCTTATCCTCAATAATCAGATTAATTTTTATTATGGCCATTTCATTTGACCGACTTCGTATCTCTTCCAATGGTGAGAATCGTATTTGAAACGCCAGATATATTTCGCAAACTTGCTAATTTTTAGCAAGGGTTTTTCGTCTACACTTCTATTTGACGTGACTCTTTTTTGTAGCTAGCCTTCCAAAAATTCGAAAGAGGTCACAACAGCGCAAAAACATCTAGCTACAATTTGAGATCGTTACTTTGGGAAGCAGGCTGTACCGTTAGCAATAAAGTACTCGAATGTTTAGTACTGAGATTCGCCAAAAATCGAGTACTGACATCTGAAAACTATGTGATGTCGTTAGTTAGGCTATATTTAGCACATGGTATGTATACCCAAGGGAAACTTACTTATAAATGAGCTTTAGTATTAACAGATCTTCAGAATGGTATACATTTACCTGTTTTATTTTTACAGAGAGGTACCACAACCTCGACACAAAAATGAAGAGCAATCCGCTGTCACTGGAAGAGGTAAACTTAAACTCATGAAGACTAGATATAGGAGGTTAAACCGCGTAGGGAAAGACATGTATTCGTATGAAGTCAATAGTGGCGGTAGAGGTTCTGTGCATGACTATACATGCACGTAAAGGGGAGCTATGTAGATATGAGAGAGATGCCACATGCGCAGAATCTGAAATGGGTGGTCCATAAGTCCTTTGAAATTTCAAATTTGAATAAAATTTAACGGGTGAGTGTGAGCGGCGCGGGCGAGGTGGGGGCAGTATCTTCAGTGTCTGGGAATTAAGTCGCCATGGAGTGTTTCACTGGAGCGGATCGTGCTTTTTGTGTGCGCGCGTTTTATCAAAATAATGATTCGGCAACCATTGCGCGGCGTAAATATCGAGAATACCACAATTTACACTATTTTACAAAGTGTCCAACAGCTCAAACGATTAAGAACTGGGTTGCTAAGTTCGAAGAGACTGGTTCGACGTTAGATAAACAGCGGTAGGGTCGACCAAGGACAACTCGTATTGAAGAAAACATCAACATTGTGGCACAGTCTGTTCGTCAAAATCGTACCCAGTCTACTCGTAAGCGTTCCAGTGCACTAAACGTACCCAGAACGTCTTTACAGCGGATTTTAAGGAAAGATTTACGTCTGCACGCTTACAAAATTCAGTTAGTACAGGAATTAAAAGATAATGACGCTATTCAGAGACTAAACTTTGCGAATGAAATGTTGAATCGATTTTCTTCGCTCAATAATGTGTTGTTCTCGGACGAGGCTCACTTCCATTTAAACGGGCATGTAAATAAACAAAATTGCCGTTATTGGAGCCCCGAAAATCCAAGGCGTAAGCATCAGAAGCCCTTACACAGCCCTAAAGTTACAGTTTGGGCTTCTATGTCAGCGCATGGCATCGTAGGCCCTTATTTTTTGAGGACGACAGAGGTCGCGCATTAACTGTTACTTCGGAGCGGTATGTAGCAATGATAGAAGAGTTTTTGACACCAGCGTTGCAGAATTTTCCAGGCTATAATACGCAGACCTGGTTTCAACAGGACGGAGCAACTGCCCACACCTCCAACACTTTTATGCCCGTCGTCTGTCAACTTTTTCCCAGCAAAGTAATTTCTCGAAGAGGAGACATTTCCTGGCCACCACGTAGTCCAGATTTGACCCCAATGGACTTCTTTTTATGGTGCTACCTCAAGAGTAAAGTGTACGACACCACTCCGCGATCAGTTGATGTCCTGAAAGAAAATATCCGAAGAGAAATGGCAAGCATTACAGTGTTGACTTGCCGCGCAGTCATCGACAATTTTAGACGTCGTTTATATGAGTGCCGTGATCGTAATGGATTGCATTTAGACGATGTGATTTTTAAAACATAATTCCCATTCAATAAAGATGATAACAAAATATAATAATTCTTCATAATGTAACTAGTTTGGTTTTATTCCTTTTTTTCCAGCTCAAAGGACTTATGGGCCACCTTGTATTTACGGCGCAAGTAGACAGCTCGCCTCCACTCTCGCCACTGTTGGCTTGACCCCCACTCTATGAGTTTACCCTCCATCTAGTCTTCATGCTGGAACTACATAAAGACATCCATTTTCTAATCTTATTTCGTTTTAGATGATATTAATGACGATATATTCCTGAGAAGAAATATGGAAAAGCTTAAACAAACCAAAGACACGTATTCACTACAAATGGATATACCTGGAACTGTACAACTGAGATTATGCATCTTCTTTTTTTGTAAATACTGTTAGAATATGTATATACTAATATTTATAATCAAATTATTTATTTCAACGAATAACACAGCCTAAAGTATTTTGTTTAACAATATGAGTCTGATCTATCTGATCAACGAAGGTTATTCAATCTTGTCTTCTGATCGGGCTATGTAGAAAAGCGCACATTTCTGATTGTTGTTAAGAACTTCATGTACTGTGATGAATAAATAAACACTTGAAATAATGTTCGGAAACATTTATTTAAAAATATGTTACTCTTAGAATTTCGTTTACAATATTTCATTGTATAAAACAGCGAGTCTTAAAACTAGGGTAAAACGTAAAGGATTCCGAAGCTTCACACGGAAGTACACTGTTCTGGTTTATATTTTGGATGAGTTAAAGGGATCTTTAAATTCAAAGCTCTTCTTATGGAAACTATCTTTGAACGATATATCGATATCGTAACTCAACTGAAATCAAACTGTTTATGCTAGGCACAACTAACAACCAACTTCTAGGAACTTAAAATTATATCACAGCATATGCACAACACACCTAGGAGTGAAAATATCAAGTTACAAACCCCTAACAAGGTTCATGATAGAAGTATTAAAACCAGATTTGTTAAATTGATAACGGAAGGCATTTTATTTTATCCCAGATAAAATTTGTGAACGTTGACAGTTCGCCTTGATCGGAATTTGGATCACATTTTAACTGATCCAAAACACAAATTCCAACTTAGTTTCACAGTCTTGTCCATCTTGTCACATCATACATACAAAAATAAAGTCTGAAATGCTGGAAAAAGTTGAGCGTTGCAGGTAAAACTAGCTCTGGAGTATTGATGCATCTCCGAAATTGAATATTTACAACTTAGCTCTTACATTCTCTTACAATCTTGAGTATTGCTTATGACGTCCTGCCTTCATCTGTACAAAAATATATACACGAAGAAAGAACGATACAGACTAGATCCTATAGCTATTATCTCGTTTGCAGTAACTTAAAAAAGTTGGACAGCCCTTGGTTGTTAGGTAGCTTCAATTCCGACAGGTGACATTTGTTTTTCAACCTTTCGTACTGGGTTCTGACGGCATCTGTCAGTGCTCTTTTGTATCTATAGGCAGTTCTATCGACCACCGATGTTGTTTTGATACAGTCGTCACCTCCAAACTCACAGACCCTGTAAAGCAAAAAATGTGGGGTCATGTAGATTGGCTCTGCATTTCCGATGATACAGGGTGGCGCAGAGGAAACGCATGTTTTCTGAGTGAATAGTATTTCGCACGGTGAAGTGAAGCAGAGAACGCAGGCAATACAGTTTTAGCCATGCCACCGCCAGTTCAATGTTGAACGCCAAGAGTCAATTCCAGATCGAAATACGATACTACTGGATCTGTAGTGAAGAGGAAGCCACCTGGCCTTCTCCGTATCGTTCGAACACCAGGCAATATCGAAACAGTGAGAAGAGCGGTCCTTGATAGTCCTTAACGGTCCACTAGGCGACAAGCTCCAGCTCTGCGTATGTCCCGTCGATCGTTACAACGCATTCTGCACGATTTACAATTTCATCCATATAGATAATGATTGTGCAAGAGCTAACGAAAGTGATTTTGCACAGCGTAGACAGTTTTGTGCGAGAATGCTGATGATCCTAACGTCGTCATAATGATGAGAAACGAAACACACTCCCATTTAACAGGATATGTAAACAAGCAGACACTAACGACCCTCGCATAGTGAAAAATTGACTGTGTGGTGCGGAATTAGTAAATTAGGTATCGTTGGGCCTTACTTTTTTGAGGAGGAAGAAAGAGCTGTAACAGTTACCTCAGCACGTTATGTTCACATGTTACAAAATTTTATGTTACCCGAACTTCAACGGCAATAAGTAAACATGGGAGAACTGTACTTCCAACAAGACGGAGCCACAGCTCACACAGCGAGAGCATCAATGGAATTTGTTCGACAAATGTTTCCTGAACATGTTATTTCCCGTTTCGGCGATGTTCCTTGGCCTACACGCTCCCCAGATTTGTTTGCATGTGACCTCTTTTTGTGGAGTTACCATAAGGCTGAAGTGTACCCTCACAAACCCCGTAGGTTACAGGAACTGAAAATTGCTATCCGTCAAAAACTCGCAAGAAAACCACAAGAAATGATCCTACGTGTAATGCGAAGAAGGGCGACATTTGAGTCAGACAATTTACCATAATTAATTTAAAAGTGCGCTATTATTACTTCATTTAGCTGTAGTCAAAAAAAAAATTATCTTAAACATAAAAAACGTTATGCTTACGTGAAAATCATGCGCTTCCTCTGCGCCACCCTGTATATACTATACTACAACTATTTAAAACTGTAATGACTCATACGCTTGATCAACACGTGATCAGAGCTCGATCCCGGCTTCCTTCCAGTACAGCCTTATAGCGTACGACATATGTCGTTTCTGTGGCTTTGCGGTGGTCAACAGCACAGACAGAGATGGAAATAATGGCTGATTGTTCTCCGCCGGTAGAACCAATGAAATCAAAGACGCGCCTCGACCGGCAGACTCATAGGCGTCGGCAACGCATTGGAACTTGTTTCGTTGAGCGATCGCATATTGTGTGTTTTTATAAGAATTGTTGTGTGATTGTTATTGTTGTGGTTTCTGTGGTTACTGTTTTGGTTATACTTAACCATGGAGAGTACAAATGGCACGAGTGGAAGTACTGAAAGCCAGGGAACAAGTAGACGGCTTCGTAAAGCACTGAAGAGGGACGCGAAGGAAATCGTGCTCAACGTGTTCAATTATCTGAACAGAACTATGTCGCAGGGAGATGCACTCGCGCGTTGTGAAAGTATGACAGGCGTTCCAGAGTGGACCATTCGCAGGGTGGTGCATGAAAAGAAGAAAACTGGAGCTACTACTGATCCAAAGTTTAATTTGAAGGACGAAAGGCCGTTAAATTGGATGACGATAGCAAAATGGCGTTAAGGCGAACCGTACATTCATTCTTCTTTAGGAATGAGATACCAACCCTCAAGGCTGTACATGCAGCGATCAAGGAAAATGAAATTATACCCCAAATGAGCGTCGAGGTAATGCATGCACGAAATTAATTTTCGTTACGAAACGCGTAATCGGAAGTCAGTATTGATAGAGAGACCTGAAATAGTCGCCTGGCGTCGAAAATACCTACGCGAAATGATTGAATATAGGCGACAAAGCAGAAAAATCTATTATTTGGACGAGACATGGGTAAATGCAGGTCACACAGTTAAAAAAACCTGGATAGACAAAAACGTAGTGAGTAACCGACAAGCAAGCATTGAAGGCTTGTCAACAGGTCTTCGTGGACCGTCAGGGAAAGGTAAAGATTGATCGTAACTCATATTGGTAGCGATAGTGGCTTTTTAGAAGAGTGTGACTTGATTTTCGTCTCTAAGAAAGTAGGTGATTACCATGACGAAATGAATGCCAGCTGCTTCGAGAGCTGGTTTCAAGGGGTGCTTCAGCGAGTTGAGCCCAACTCTGTGATCGTCATGGATAATGCTTCCTACCATAGTCGTCGAGCCGAACGTGTACCGACTATGGGATCTCGAAAAAGTGACATGCAGCAATGGTTGCGCGAAAAAGGAATCCCGTTTGACGATTCATGTGTGAAAGCGGAATTGTATGAAAAAATTAAACATCACAAACCTGCGAACATTAGTTACGTGACTGATGAGATGGCCCGTCAATGTGGTGTCACTGTGCTGCGGTTACCGCCCTACCACTGTGAACTGAACCCAATAGAGCTCATCTGGGCTCAAGTGAAGGGTTATATTGCGCGCCATAACACAACCTTCAATTTACCAGACGTTAAGGTTTTACTTGAGACTTCCATACAGCTAGTAACGCCCGAAGCTTGGCAGAATGCTATCCGCCATGTTGTGAAGGAAGAAACAAAAATGTGTCAGCTTGACCACCACATCGACACCATCATAGAGCCAGTTATAGTCAATTTCAACGAGGAAAGCGATAGCGACAGTTTATTACTGTCAGATGTAAGTGGAAGCAACGATGAATTAAGGCAATTCCCAAATTTTTGACTTACAATATGTTTCAAACCACTCTTTATTAAGCATGTGACAAATCTAGTTCACCCATGTTAAACATTCATACCCCGCCTATGAATTGCCGACTACTGGTAGTTAAGTGATGTTCACGTGAACATCGATGAGTCATTACAGTTTTAGATAGTTATAGTATAAGTGACATAAAACGCAACACCCAGAACTACTTCGTGAAGACTTTTGTTGTCATATCAGGATCCGAGCAATATGAACATGTTTTGCATCACGAGCTTCGTCCCAAGCCGTCGTAGAACCGTGCTGGAACGGTGACGCGCTTGCGCATTTAGGAAAAAGTGTTCCAACCTTGTCCGTCACAGTTCCAGAACTGTTCTGCATTGTGTTCCAGCACGTTTTGGGATCGATTTGGGACGGTTTTGTGATGGTGATATCGGTACCTGCACTGAAGCGAGAACTAAAGGAACTGACATGCGCAGAAGAGCTATCAACGAAAACAAACGGCAAATGGCGGTTAGGTTAGATGATTCCGACAGCTACCAGCAATGTTGCCACATCGACAAATACTCTGTGGTTTGTTGGAGTGAATGTACCCAAGTATTTGCGGCTTCATAAATAGTAAAAGTAATATACCGGCTTTATGAAGGGCGAAATTTAGCCAAAGGCGATTTGTATATTTAAAATTACACAAGAATTCAGAGAAATGTAATACACAGAATCTAAATTAGTATCCTCAAGGAAAAGATATCTTCTCTGAAATAGTGTTGAATGGATGAATGCTGACGGAATATGCTCAAGTTATATCTGCCTTAACTTTAGAAAGTGTAAGTTTTTCAAATGAATATGGTAGGGTGGACGTCGTTACTAATTCAGATATAAATGTATGATAGACATAGTAGAGTACAGTTTTCTTTCCACAGACAGCCAACCAGTTTTATTTCATCGTTGCGGATATATGATCATATTTTTTAGTCCATAAACAAATCTACATCAGTGATTTTGAACTTATTGCAAACGAATCTTTATCGCAGCCCAGGCAACTGTAATATAAGATATCAGAGTACTGTGCCACAGATATAAAACCAATGATTCACATGAAGCTCTTTTAACGTTAGCACTTGGTAAGTGTTATTCTCTCTTCATAGCTATGCCGAGAAATTGGTAGATCAGGCAACATTGGCTATCCTATCGATTTTGAGGCACAAAACGATTCCGAATCCGTTACAACACCTTTTACAGTCCAGAAACGATCCTAGAACCACGACAAGCCGCGCATGCGTGTAACAGGGTACCTCACGATAACCGAACGGTTTTGGTACGATACTAGTACTAAACGTTGGGACAAATCTATTGTCATATCATTTCCAACTGGTTTTACGAATATTTTAAAATACCTAGTTATCTGATGTCAAACTGACAAACTCAAATTAATAAATGCAACAGTCAGTAGATTTGGCCTCAACTGGTCCATCCAAGGAAAGACTGGTATAAATAAATTTTAGTTGTCAAACTGACACAATGATATAGACAGGATACAATTTCAACCGCTATGAGCGGCTGTCCATATTTTGACATTTTAGACGACACCGCTGTTTCCTCTGCTTTTGAAAGCGGACGCCGCGCTCTGCCCAACTGTTTTAGGATATTTGATGGTTCATCCATTCAGCGCATAGTAGGAAGCATGCGCATGTGTGTATGTCAAGTTTGGAAGTTGTACAGGTAGGATAAGTCAAGATTTTTTATCGTCAATCGTATTAAAATCATTTGAAGAAAAACATGAAAAATGAGAATACGAAGTTTGTTCAAAAATGTTTTTTTTAAGAATTATTTATTTATTCATGAATATCTATTGTATCCCCTTCAAAGTAATACACTTGTGATAACGTTTGTTCCAATCCTCGAAGCATTTTGAAAAACCATTGTTTGTTATCTTGTTCAATCGTGGAGTAGCGTCGTCCTTTTATGGGCCTCTTCAGTTTCGGGAACAAGAAAAAGTCACAGGGGGCCAGGTCTGGGGAATACGGTGGGTGAGGCATTATTGGAGTGTTGTTTATGGCGACAAATTCGCGCACAAGTAACGATGCATGAGCAGGGGCGTTATTATGGTGCAAAAGCCAATTTTTTTTTCCACAAATGGCGGATTGCTTTTCACAAATTGCGCATTACTTGAAGGTAATTTTCATAATTGGCCGTTCTACCCTGCGCCAAGAACTCATCAATGTTTCGGCTGTTGTTGACGTGCTTGGGCGACCGTTACGCTTTTCGTCGCTCACATCTTGTCGGCCCTCTGAGAACATTTTGTACCACCGATAAACGTTGATTTTGTCCAAAATACCTTCGCCGTATGCAACAGTCAACATTTGGAATATGTCCGCGCTCTTCAAGTTGTTTTTTACACAAAGTTTAATACAAATTCTTTGATCCGACTGAACATTCAAAATAATCGATATTGTCAACATTAGTGAGGGTCATGAGTACCAACATAACGCCACAAAAAGATCGAAGATCGAACATACGTAGCCCGCCAAAATTCAAAATTTCCGATACTTTTTGAACAAACCTCGTATTCTTGGTATCTGGGTTATAGTATCAAAAAATTAGTTAATAGCACAAACCAGGTGCTCCGATGTCATATATAAAAACCCACGCTGACACTTTACCGCTTTCGCTCACACAAGCATTATTATCTACCTTTCTTTTCCATAAGCTTTGTTCCAGCAAATCCTCAGACTAGTCCTGAACTGGCCAGATTATGCGCAGATCGAAATTACCGTTCCAATAGAAAACGGAACTGATTCCGTAACTGGCAGTTCTCTGTACCAACAAAACCGAAACATTCTAACGGTTATGAGTTGTTTTGAACAGTTCTGGTTCTGAAAGAAAACTGTATGTTCGAATTTGTTAGCACATGCGCGCTTACAGAATAAATGGCGTTCACAGCTGGGAAGGTGGGTTTTGTAGCTATCATTTTGTGCCAGAGAGAAAAATTTGTGCTATACCTCTAAAATATTTCACCAAGCTACTCATCGTTGTCAAATCTGCCACCTAGATTCAAAAAAGATTTACAGTACATTAAAATACAGTCAAATTCTCTCGAATTCCAGGTCTTACACAAGGAAACTTGATAATTTTAAAGCTTACTTCAATTAGGTTATGATTACAAGCCATGTAATTCTTTGTTTCAACAGAATAGTTTCGAAACTAGTTACCTCGGGCATGCGCTGAAAAATAATTCGCAGTTCGTTAGTTCTGAACCAGTTCGCAACTGCTTGTTGGAACAAACCTATTATTTACCTAGGGATAGAAATGCTACTTAATAGTGGTGATTTATCCGAAAGTAGTGAAAGAAATACCTATAATGATGTAGTATCGCTTGATCCGCATGTACATTCTTGGTTTGGTACCCAGGAAGCAATTCCCATACAAAATGGTTCCCAGCTTCAACAGCCACTTCTGGCCTACAGATATACTTGGACCTCTGTTTGTGTGGATGCAACTTGGCCCTTCGTCTGGTCTTGCGCACTGTGACCAAACTAGCCGCTACTGGATCATTCTCGTTGGCCAAAGATTCGTCATCGGACCATTGGAGGTAAAAGAAGGCGTTCTGGAAGGACAAAGCTCCAGCGGTGTGGAGGTTGCCCCTGCGATCCAGATGCCTGTAGAGAAATTTTGACAAATACACCAAAATCGTGCTGGTAGAGATCTTGAATATAGCCTGATCCTTGACGTTGGGAGTAGTTTTTGACGCTTTCAAATGGACCAAAAACTGAACTGGAAAAAACATTTTCACAGAAACGACGCAGTTGTGGATAAAGTTCAGTGACGTGTGTTGCCTATTAGCATTGATTAACGTATTCTACCTGAAGATATCCTACATAATATTATATTTCGTCTTAATAAGGCAATGAAAAAAGTGACGAAAATGTGGAGTGTCACATTACGCTGTGTTTCAATCTGGCCTGAAGAGATAGACGCGATTGATAATCTACTATAAAGAAATAAAAGTACGTAAATTTAACATGATACAGTTCACACCATTGAATACCAAAGTAAAATAGCATAAAATATTCTACTTCGCAGAGAAAGGTATTTAATTAACTATCTGATTGTCAAAGCTAAGATTAAAGCCAATGATGACTACATTAATAAATCCAACAACAGCCAACATGCTGCTTGGAATATCATAAAGAATGTTAAACCGAACACACACAACCAGGACTCCTCAACATCTCTCATAGCACATCAATTCAACGACTTTTTTACCCATATCCCACAAAAACTTTTAAATAAAATTACCCCATCCGATGTTCCTCCATCGCATTATATGAATCATCCTACTCATAGTTCACACTTTCGATTCAGGGAAGTTTCATATCATGATGTGAGAACTGCTATAAATAAACTAAAAAACTCAAAGAGTACTGACCCATATCGCTTTACTGTCAGGATTGTCAAAACCCTGCAAAATCTCATCATATATCCTCTAACCAAGTTATTCAATCAGTGTATAGAAAGTAATACTTTTCCGGATTTTTCCTAAAATTATTCCCATTTTCAAACAAGGGGATACCGAAGAGTTATGCAACTACAGGCCCATTTCCTTAATACCTATTTTTGCGAAAATTTTGGAATTATTGTTGAAAGATCAAATTAATGAATACTTTGAGGCTAATAATCTATTTTGCTCAACACAGTTTGGTTTTAGGAAAAATAGTTCCATCACATCAGCTATTAACAGTTTTATTCAGTTTGTGCACGAGACTTTTGAAAACAACCTATATGGCGCAGCATGTTTGTTGGACTTGTCCAAAGCTTTTGATTGTGTTCAACACGACATCCTGTTGGAAAAGCTCCCTTTTTATAACTTTCATGAAGCATCCACTGCAATGATTAAATCTTACTTGAGTAATCGACGCCAATTTGTATACTTTAAAGGTTCATCATCCTCACAGTTAGTCGCTGCTCACGGGGTACCGCAAGGCTCGGTATTGGGACCTATTTTATTTTTAATTTACGTCAATGATATGACTAACTATAACGTAAATAATAACTTAATCCTATTAGCTGATGAAACTACCTTGATGAATAGCAATGCCTCTTTAGACTCATTGATATTCGACTCTGAGGCTCATAAAAGAAAACTAGCAAACTGGTTAACCGCTAATAAGTTAACCATCAATGAAACTAAGTCTCATATGATTATTCTTAGCTTGAGGCAGCACGACACTAATACACTAAAGTCCGTGAAGTTACTAGGAGTCTACATTGATGAACACTTGTCGTGGGAAACTCACGTAATCCATGTTCTCGATGCACTAGCAAAATATATATATTTGATAAGGAACTTGAAACAAAATGTCTCTCAGTCAGTTCTTCTTCTAACATATTATTCCTACTTTCAATCAAGAATTTCATACGCATTGTTAAACTGGGGTCACTCGGCCCATTCGTCAAAAGTTTTTGGTTTACGACGTTGCTTGCGGTACATTGCTGGCCTCAAATACCCGGAACCTTGCAAGGAAGCTTTTATGGAATTGAAAATCATGACAGTACCTTCTCTTTACATCTTCACATGTCTGATGTATATAAAGACTAACCTGAGCCAATATACTACCCACAGTGATGTCCACAGTTATAGAACCAGAAATATGGATAAAAGCTTAGTACCTCATAGCCGTCTCCAAACCATCAGGAACGGCACAAACTATTATGGGATAGTTTTTTATAACCTGTTGCCAGACCGTATAAAGAAATTGGATGCGAAAGTTTTTAAAAATAAAATTAATGCTTATCTGACTACTAAAGCATTTTACTCGATCAACGAGTATTTGAGCAATAATTTTTCAGACTTGTCGGATTGTTAGCAAATATAACAGTGTTCCTACACTTGGGATCCTCTAGGTTCCTTGAACTTTCTACTAAGTCATCTGGTAAATTTTTATATCAACATTTCGTATGTCTTCCATTTTAACGTATATATGTGTATATGTGTATATATGTATATATGTGTGTGTGTGTAGAAGTAAACATACGTATTGTGGTTAAATGAATATGCGTGTATCTATGTACGAATATATGTCCTCCTATTTTTACATCTTATATGGACTTGCTGTATCTGCTTTTATCGAATCATAATGTCATAAGTTGATGTTCTTCTGTCTAATTTGAACATCAGTCTTTTGTCAGACTGCTTTTTGTATTATTTTTTTTCTTTTGACTTGTGTAAACACGCTGGTGTACTTAACACAAATAAAGAATTGAATTGAATTGAATTGAATATCTGTAGAGATGCTTAAAGTTAAATTTTAGCCATCCGTTTGCTTCAAGGTCATCTTTTCTTTCATCTACCGATAATATTGGCAGTAGTGTGAAAAGCTTCTGGAGGCGGAGGAACTATTATCCATATCTGTTGTTATACAAAGATAATCAATGCGTACTGCTATTACAAACAATTCTATCTCGTCTTACTTTCTATATTCATTTTTTCCTCTCTTTACTTACTCAACAAGTTGTGGTAAGGTGTAGTTGTGTCTCGGTACGATGTATTCATCTAGATCTACGAGTGCCACATGGGAAAATTTATACATGGATCTGTACATGCAGTCGTTCAGTGCTGCGAACAAACCTTCGGTCCTGATTTCCTTTTGGCTCACCATATTTAGTTGCCATGGTAACAATTTCACCATACCTACAAACAAAGCTGAAGATTATTTAAAAATTCCACAAGCATAAAATATACAGTTGGAAAGCTCTCAAAATTTATTCAAAATTGTAATATATTGTAACAAGAATGAACAGTAGTGTTGGCGACTTCTATTGAGGACCGTGCCAGTGACTCGCCTTCTAGATCGACGCGAAGTGACCTTGACGATTCTGGAATGCCGCTATGTGGCTCACCGAAATCTTCTCGAATCAACGATGCGGTCTATATATCTCGACGGCCGGGAGAGAGAAACATAGCAGAGTACAGCAGAGTGGAGTATAGTTCAGTCAATGGCGCGACATAAAAATCAGTCAGACATAACTATAGGTGTACATAGATGTTCTATCCAGTCAAGTTAAATAAATTAGTGCATTTCTTTTTGTGGAATCCGGTGTTTTAATCCACACCCAAAAGAACACAGAAGAACGCTACAATATGCTGATTTGCTCAGAAAGTGCTACTTACCTTTAGATTCGTAATCTCTGAGAATGCATGATACTTGCGGGCCTATAGTATGGTTGTAAAATGTAAAATGTTCTATGCCTAAAAGCCGATTTAGTTCTAAAAACTCCAGCATTTGAATCTCCTGAAAAAAATAACAATATGAACAATGATCATTTATTTTGTATAAACCATGCATTTCTTAGAATTTAGACGGCATTACACATACCAACCTCGGAATATGTATCAATGTACAACAAATGAAGAATTAATTTAAAATTTTAAAGTAGCTTTTGTTTTTGTTTACTTATCATTTAGTGGCTTTATTTTCTTGATAACAAAAAATACGCAGTACGAAATATGCATGAGATATAAATATCGGTTAATCATTTTAATTTATAGTCCATATTGCTACAGAATGAAACCTTCAACCTTATATTATACTTAAGCGCTATAAAATTACGAGTATTGGTTAATAAAAAATGAAAAAGTACCAGGTTTTAAAATGTCGAATCGCAACGCTATTTTCGTGACGTCACCATTCGTGACTTGTTTCAAATCAACCCTTGGTTGATTTAAGATGGCAAGCTTTCATCAGAAGTTGGAAGCTTTGGGCTTACAGAATACAAATCTCTATTATTGATCGTCAAATGTCAGCTTGAAAGAACTCATTTATCGGGTTTTAACAACCATTTTGTGTGCTTGACAGACTTAATTGATTACATAAAAAATATAATATCCTTATACACTATAAGTTGGTTTCGATGCATGCTCATATTAAAAATCGGTGAACAGACACTAGACTAAGTCAGTTTCCATAGCCGGATGTCATTGCATATTCCCTCGAAGATAAGACCTAAAGATCTGTTTATAGTATATTTCCTGGAAACCCCATATCCTTACCCTATTGTAATCAAAATGAAGCGGTTTGACACAAACACCAAATTTGTAACCATGTGGCGGAGCACGGGTCTCGTTGTTACCATTATGTACCACCAACAAGTTTCCTGGTAGGTCCCTGGGCCGAGCGACAATGCTGACAGTACCAGGTATGGCGGTACGATTTGCTGGTAGAGGACATGTCGCGAAGCAAGCACTGTATTTCAAGTTCCAATTTTCGCGAATTGCCTGCAAAACAAAATCATTGGTCATAGCCATGGGGTGTAACGTCTTATAGGCGTACTGGCAACGCCAATGTCATCGCATTACCGGCATCAAGTCACGGGATGTTTGCTGGAATTCCCTATCTTTATCTAAATGCAAAAATATCAAATATGACCTTTGTTTTGATTCAAGATTCTCAATGCTGATGCTTAAGGAGATATTTCGTTAACAATGACTATAAAATACAGGGTGTCCGCAAAGTTGGGGTTTTCCTTTACACGACGTGTAGATCTTAAAAACATAAGCAATTTTTCTTAGTACCATATACACCAATGTCTTAAGGGAACCGAGATAAAGGGCTCGGCAACATCAAAAATATCTGAATACCGTCCTGTAGCCGCGACATCCCCGAGTGGTACTAGGACACTAGCTCAACCCGACGACAGAACTGGGTCGGGGTCAGTGTGTCAGGTCAGTATGCAACCTTCAACCGACGGTTACGGTCACGCGTGTAGAGGTAATCGCGTAGACGAGAATCCCTCAACAAGCACTAGAGACGTGGCTAGAGAAGTGCAAGTATCAAAAACTAAAGTGTGGCAAACGCTGCGTGAAGAGGGGCTGTATCCGTTTCACGTCCAACGTGTACAAGCCCTTCAACCTGATGATTTTCCAGCAAGAGTGCGGTTTTGTGAGTGGTTGTTGCATCAACATGACAATAATCCGGACTTTTTGAAGTGCATATTGCTGACAGACGAATCTACGTTTACGCGTAATGGGGTGAATAACTTTCGCAACACTAATGTTTGGTCAGTAGAAAATCCGCACGCTGTCCGTCGGGCACATTTTCAACAAACATTTTCGGTGAATGTTTGGGCTGGCATGGTGAACGGTATGCTCATTGGACCATTTATTCTCCCAAATCGATTGGACGGGATGCAATACCTAGACTTTTTACGCGACATTTTGCCTTCCTTGTTTGCCTACGTCTGCTCGGTAGCGCATCAGCTGATTTCATTTTCTGTTGGAGCGGTATGATTTCGGGCAGAGACGTACTTGCCCCTTCTCGTCAACTGGAGAGTGAGTACTTTTTCCTTTATTTTTTTTTTACTTGGTCGCCCTCGTTTCACTACACATTACCTTTGTTATTTCAAGGGTAGTTGTTTCTGAAAAGGAAAACCCCAACTTTGCGGACACCCTGTATAAAGCAACACTATCAGTAGCTGTGATGAAATATTTATCTCTGGAATCAGCCTCTTTATAATTTTTGTAGTAGGCAATGTTATATGAAGTTTGAAGGATTTTTTTGTATTGGCATCAATATTTAAATAACCCATGGTGATGTGGACAGATTAGAGGCCGTAAGTTTTATAAAGCAAAATTCTGCCCATCTAGGCCAACAAGTTTAGGGTATAAAACTGTGCAGACTAATTAAAATGGCTAGTTTATTTACAAAGACTGTATAAGTTAATGTTTCCTGTATTATTTCAAAATTATCAAAAAACAATTCAAGGAAGCAACACAACATAAATTTGTAATAAATCTATATTTTCAATAAAATATGTTTGCAGCATGTGATTATTTATTGAAAATGAATTTATTTTATCATTCTGAAACTTGTTTCCAGCAAAACTACTGACAGAGATATTAATTACCATTATTGAAGGTATTTTATGAATATACGTTCATTTCAATATCGGAAGTATCATTTTCAGCATATTTAAAATTATGATCAAATGAAATCTCCGGCACATTCCTGGCATTCCTTATTGCAGGCACATTCTCGGCGTTCCTTCGATAGTTCCTCCAGACCTCCAGGCAAGTAGGCGGCGTCACCATCTGACAAACGTCAACGGTGTTGCCATCGTTAGTACGTCATAGATTATACCAGTGTTTCTCAAAGTTAGTGACTTGGTTGTTGGGGTTATACAGAGGAGCGGCAATGAGCCTACATTAAATTAGAAGATCGTTGTATTGATTTAGGGGGCTATAATTTGTCATATAACACTCTAGGTATTCTTAAATTAAAGCAATTTAGGGGGGCCCTAGAAAATAATTGATTCTCAAAGTGGGCAGTAGATGAAATATTTTTTGAGAAACTCTGGGTTATACAGGTGTGACCGCTACTGTCGGTCCCTTCGATTTGTGTGTCCTTAACTGTTTTGCGTCTTCCCTACCTGATTCCATGAGCGTCCGGGGAAATTTTTCTTAAGGATGGCTAAGCTTCACTAGTCTGACGTAACCAATGTCATGCGTCAGACTACAGAATCATTTATTTTTTTGCCCACATGCATTTAGGTTAGATAATTTTTGGCGAGCTTTTTATATTGTATATAAAAAAACAAAAATATCAATCTTACAAAAGGAAAAAATAATTAATAAACTAAAAATTAAAGAAAAAAAGAACCTGTTAAGAAAAGCAGAGCAATATGATTGTCTTCGCATACTCCTGTGTATGTAATAGAATATATAATAGAAATAAAACAGTGGTGATATTAAGTAATAGATGCCTTATTTTCCATTAGAGCACGATATTGATTAGGATCTGTCCAACGCCTATAATAGAACAAAAAGAACTTGAAGTACCTTGAAATGACCTTCAGATGAACTCATAGTGACTAACTAACCTCAGATTCTTAGTTACCAAAGAGGCTTAAATGCGGTTGGGCTCAATGGCTCGGCTTCTATTAAATCTGCTGAAAATGGTATACATTTCATAGAAATTGTATTTTTTACGAGCTTTCCGGTGATGACTGTGGGCCGTTAGAATTTTTATCGGTATACCTCGCATTGTTTTTTGTACGTGGTATAAACCCTATGTGCGTCGCTGTAAAAGAAGCAGGAAATGAAAATTACTCACCCATACTTTGGCAGGAACGGTAACTGAAATATGTGTCGTAGCATTTCCATCCCCTAATTTGTACCACAGCCTACACCACACTCGTTCTGGTCCCCTAGTCTTCGTCGCACCAATCACACGAATTATTCGCTGTCCTTTTCTTCTTTGGTCGAAAAATGCCGAAAATACGAAGAATTTGTACCTAAAACGATTTAAGTATGGTGAACATTCATGCTAATAGCGAGATGTCTTTTTGAAAGTTAGAGACGAAGACTAGAGATAGGAGGTTAATCCTGTCGCCAGGATTCAGGATTCGAATTATTTGTTTGCATAATTTATAAAAATATTTTTGTCGAAAATGCAGGGATGGTGTGACCCTCGAAGATCTAGCCGGCGTAGAACAAGGCGCAGAGCGTTTGTGCATTGAAAAACGTCAACCTAACTTGTCGCCATCTTTATGTTCATTCCACTATCGTTTTGCCATGCTTTTTAGGTTTATTCCTACCTAGTCCATTCATATTATCCAACATTTCTGCTTGCAACTCGTCTGAACTGTCAAAATTCGAGTTGTTTACAGTCATGATCACAACAGCAGAGAGAGAGAGAGATACATCATACTCGTACGTGCAGAACCTGATTTTAATTTTTTGCGCAGTGTACGCACGAGAAAGAAGCCCTATGCGCAGCACTTGAAATTCATTTGCTGCGCAGTGTACCAACCCACTTCATTGTCGATCGATTATTGGCTTCACGCCCACTCCATGAGTTTAACCACCTATCTCTAGTCTTCATGATGGGTCTCAAGATTATTCCACTGTTATTCACTGACTCTGAGGAGAAATGATTGGTAATTTGAAAAAGCCACAAATCATAGAGATATTGTTACTTCCACAAGCCGGATTTGCGTTTTACTTTATACCTACTTTGTACCATTCACATTCTGCCAAGATCCTTCTGTGAGCGTTGAGTTATCTGGATATGGAGGAAGTTGAGTCTCGATGAGATCCTGAGAACAGAAAAGCTTTACTGGTTCATAAAGAATACGAAATAAAAACAATCAGGGCATCTGGTAAGACTCCACATCTCCAAAATGAGACTTGCAGTTACAATATTCATAACTTCAAGTATTCCGAAGTGTCCAGATAATTTTGTCTCTTGTCAAATAGGTTACAGCATATTCTACGAAGTCCGTACAAAAAATTAGTAGGCGGCCTTTGAAAATACTTATCAGATAATCAAATATCCTAAATATTTTCTGCGCAAAGTAGACAAAATGCTGCAGGTACCCCAATTTCGGAAATTCCCATTTTTTATGCTTCACGCTTTAACTGCCATAACTGCCATTGTTAATCTTCTTCCTTCCAAATAAAATGAGCATTTATGTGGCAATTATCCTTCAAACATGAATAAGCTCTAGGTCTAATTATTCCAAGGGATGGCAGCTTTAACATTATTTTGGGTGTTAAAAGCGTTACGGAAACAGTGCAGCATTACCTAATCCTGTGAGCCCAATTACCAGCCTTATGTAATTTAAATAGAGATGTTTGAGTTTTGTTCTGTTTATATCCTAGTGGCCATTCTTTTTTTTTCATAAAATATGTTGCGGCGCAGAAAACATTTTCTCTGAGAAAGACGTTCCATCGTTTCAGTGTCCAAAGAACGAATTTCAAACTATAAGAGTTTGTGTCAAAAAAATCCATCGGTTTAGTTTCCACTATATTTAATATGATCGACAAAATTAAAAACTCGAGTGTAACTTGTTATGTCGATGTCATTCTGTTTCCAAAAGGTTGTCAAAGAATCTGTTGCGAAGAGTTTCTCATTTATTAAAACTAATGCTGTAGCGGCTGATGGAATCTCATTCATTATGATAAAATACATTTTCATTTTGCTCTTAGACCATATTATATTTATAATCAATCACGCAATATCAATATCCTATTTCCCTGATGCTTGGAAGCAGGCTGTCGTCATACCTATTCCTAAAGTAGCGATTCCCACGTCTGTAACGCAACTTAGACCAGTCAGCTTACTTCCCGCATTTTCGAAGCTTTTGGAACGGGTAATGAAGATACAAATATCTCAGTATATTTTCAGTAATGAAATAGTTCCATCAATGTAGTCTTTATTCAGGGAAGACCATAGTACAACAACTGCTCTAGCCGATGTCACTGATGATATTATAAGAGGCCTTGATCAAGGAAATATCGCTTGTTTAGTTCTGTTGGATTACACAAAAGCTTTCGATATCATAGATCCTGAAATTCTGCTACTTAAGCTGTCTTACGATGGTTTTACTGACGCTGCAGTCAATTTGATACGCTGCTGTTTGTCGAATAGAAATCAAGAGGTCCTAACAGCTTCGAAAATGTCACAGTCAACTGCTACAAAGTTTGGTGTTCCTCAAGGTTCCATATTGGGACCTTTGCCTTTCTCTCTAGATATATCGGATTTTCATCAATATGCCGATGATACTCAAATTTATTTTAGTTTTCAACACAAAGATTTTAAAATAGCAGAAGCATTGCTCAACGAAGACTTAACAAGGCTAGTAGACGTCTTGTGCTCGCATAACCTAAAAATTAATCCATCTAAATCTTTAGTTATGGTTTTCGTCTCAAAAAACAAAAGAACATTGATCGAAACGGAAATTAACCTTAAAATCTATGATTGCCGGCTTCCTATAATGAATGAGTGTAAAAACCTGCGACTCTGGATTGCGACAGAACTAAAATACAAAAAACACGTAAATTCGTTATGTAGTGCATCATACTGCATTTTGAAACAGTTTTATCCACATAGGCAAATAATATCTACTTCAGTAAAGCTGAAACTGTGTGAAACATTAATTATATCAAAGATCAGTTATTGTGGCAGTATATATGGCCCTGCGCTATCATATAGTAAACAAAGCAAATTACAGCGTATTTAGAATTCGTGCGTCAGGTTTTCTTGCGGAATACGAAAGTTTAATCATATTTCTTATAAATTTAGGGAACTTGGTATTTTGCACATTAAAGGCACTTATTGACATTCACACATAAGGTCTTAGCTACCAAACAACAATATTTGCATAATAAGTCTACACGATATAGTGACATAAATCAAGACAAGGAATAGAAATATGTTAGTGATACCCTTACATTCTAAGGCTGTCTACAAAAAATCATTCAGCTACAACGCCATTAAATTATATAATGATCTGCCTGTTACATTCCAAAACTATACATTGTTTAATTTCAAAAAGAGGCTTAAACTAAAACTACAAGTCGAGGTCTGATGATGAATACAAAATGCTAGAAATATGGACTATTCTTGTAATTGTTCTGTTTTTTTTTTCGTGTTGTTAATTATTTAGTAATTATTGAGAATTATGGATACATTTTTATTGGTGGAATGTTTTATTATATATTTTTTTTTTGTTCTTTCATAGGTTAAGTTGAAAAACGCTAATCTTAGCGACACTTCGCCTTTTTTGTCCTTTTACTTAGGTACGAAATAGCCCATTTATTATTATTATTCTCAATTATTGTCAAGCTTTTCCCTTTGATGATCTTGAAATGGCTAAGGCTAAATTAGTATTGACCTCGAAAGTATTAATAACTATTCTGCTATTGGTAACATGAAACTCAATCCTCAAGAATCAAATGTTGTACTTTTTTCCAAGAAAGGAAAACGGAGATATCTAAAAGCAAGGCTGGACCTGGACACAGACAATACAGATTCAAAATTTAATGTATGCAAAATTTGGGTCTGCTTATAGACGAAGACGTATGTACGTTTTCACACGCATGTTAACAGCGTCATCAAAACATGGTATTTTAGGCAGAAGCTGTTATATATCAACATATACTTATTTGGTTAAAAAAAGCGATTATGTGAATCAATAATTATTTCTATAATTCCATATAGAATCATAACGTATAATCCTTGCTTAGATCAAATGTTTGCCGACAGTCAAAAAAAAATTCAAAATTTTTGTTTCCGCCCAACAAATAATCTTAGGAAGTATGATCTTGTAACTGGCCCAATCAAACATTTAGGATGGCCCAAAATTAATAACCTATTCAAATATTTATTTTTGTCATTTATAAAATTTATTATAACCACCTACGTTTATGGAATAAGCTAACATTTAGTACAAGCTTTTATGATTTAAATTTAAGGTATGCGAGTACATTACCTACCTGCGGCACGGACAAATTATTTACACTATTCCCCTTTACATGTGATGTGTAGGAATTACAATTCTGCAAGTAACAGGATTGATATATTTAACTGCAGAATTGCAGACATAAAAAATACCATTAAGTAACCAGCATGTATCTTTTACACTTTGTAGTCTATTACTTATTATTGTCTTTTATATCTGTGTTAAGTTCTGTGTTTCCTCACCCTGTAATTGGTATTTACTGTAGGGTTTGTAATGAATAAAATAAAATAAAATAAAATACAAATTATCCATACCAAGACATTGCACAGCATATAAAGCAGTATAGTTTCAACAGGTAGCAAGAAAACATTTTTGGTAGCATTTAATCTTTGTTGAATATATTTTATGTACACATTAACATTGAAATATTAGAAACATTTAATACTTTATCACGTATACAGTAACAAACATTTTTATAGTTTATAATACTTAATTTAGACTTTTTCTTATATTTCCAAATGTTGGGTGAGCATGTTGGCCATCATCGCATCATACTTTATGTTATGTTGTGATATTAATGATGCAATCAAAACATATATCCCGAATACCTGTGCAAAAATACTTACCTTCGAGTTAAGAGGTAGAGTATCGAGTAAAAGAGGTAAAGCTGGGGCGGCTCGAGCAGCCGCTACCGCAGGGGGCACCCCGCCGCCACCGCCCAGTAAAAGTGCGCCTAGGGTCTCGTCGTTCATCATGGCTCCTGCGCCTAGGCCCATACGGATTGATATGTAGTCTTCGTTCTGGAATCAATATAAAAGTTATCACCAACGCGAAGTTGTGATGATCCCGAAAAAGGTGGCATCAATTTTTCCATATTAATATCGCCCCATAATTGTATTGTCTTCTCCGTCTAAATTGACCGAAAGGTTATTTGTTTGTTTGTTTCAGATTTATTTAGCATTAATGCTACAATATCCATAATATCCATATTACACAGAATATCACAAAATATATTATGTCTTCAAGACTACATATTTTTATACAAAATTTCACTACTATGAATTCTGGTTTTCCATGAGATATTTTTTCATATATCCCTTTGAACAAACTGACACACATCTTGATATCATTACTTAATTCATTAAATTCGTACAATCTCTTTTGAAATACTGACTTGCTCGTTATATTGCTACTGCAGTTTTGTAAACGAAAGTCTATACTTCCTCTAGTAGAATAATTGTGGCACTCATTGTTCAATACAATAAAATTTTCTAAGTGATTTGGTAGATGATTTTTTAACTTGAATATGAAAATATATACATTCACCAACTTTTATTAAAATAAAACCATTTAAACTGGGTGTTCGGATTTATATGTCACTTAGTATAAAAACCAAGTAGGCTATGAAATTTTTGATATTTAACCATTGTAGTTCTTTCAGCATAAGATTTATTCTAGTATATTTATTTTTATTTAAGATGATTCTAATAGCTTTATTTTGTAATATTTGCAATTTTGAAAATATAATATATGATAGTGTTGCACACAATTTTTTTAGAATAAACGCTATAAAAGTAATTTATTTTCTTGGATATCCTTGAAATAATATATTCATAGTGCCCTTCAAATTTTAAGTTACTATCTACGTATATGCCCAAATATTTAAATGACTCGATTGACACAATTATTTCATGATTAATTGTAAGATTTATCGTGTTTTGATCTAAAGATTTTCCTATCAGCATATATTTTGTTTTGTTTGTGTTTAGTTTAAGTTTATTTACATTTAACCAATTTATTACGTTTTTCATATCATTGTTTAACAGCTCTATTGGAGTTTTAATGTCTTTACTTGATATATATATATTAATATATCATCAGCAAATAGTTGAATTTTGCAGGGTTGTAAAATATCAGGAACATCGTTAATATACAATATTTTTCAGTATCTTCCATACTCATCTAGAGAATTACTTAGATCTGAGAGTAATTCCCAATCTTGCTCATAGATATCTGCATCACAGAAGTCCGTGTTTCTCATTTATGTCAGTTTGTCAGTCTGTGTCTGTTGTATATCAATACGTCATCAGAGTCAACATACATGACGAAATTTTCAGAGAACCGTCATAGACGGAATAACACAAATTTAAGATTAGACGAAATGGGTGGTAGATTTGAAGATCATAAAATTCAGACGAATATATGTGTAGATATAAAAACAGTCAAGTCGTCATTTGAAAAAGCAATATCAAAAGTGGTGTGCCAGTGGCGGCGCCACCGCAGACCAGTTAGAGCTTGCTATTTCGAATTATGAGCACATAATTCATCGGACTTTTATCGTTTAATTTTCCGCTGTTACCGGAATCTTAATGATAGAACGTCTTTGACTAATATTAAAAAGTTACATTTACAACACCCTACCACCTAGAATCGCCAACCCGTGTTTTTACCCCCAGCTCCATCACCACTAGACTGATTTTCAAAAACTACAAAGCTTTTTCATCCGTTGCATAGTGGTAATCTTGTGTGAAAATTTTATCAAAATTTGAGCGGTACTTCCCAAGTTATAGGCGGTTATAAAATTAACGGACAGACAGACCGATGGAAATGAGTGATATAGTTTTTCCTGATGTACGTCAAATAGCATCTAAAGAACATCTCCACTTTAAAATTTTTCGCGATTACATACCAATTGTGGCCTAGGAAGTAAAAAATGGTGGGCTCGGCCTGTTAAAATGAAACACCATGCACTGTTCGAATATCATCTATTCGACTAAATCACACAACAAACATTAGTAATGCCACAAGAGATGCGTGAAGTGAAAAGGTCCACATCCTCCGTCAGGCCCCAGTTTCCAGCCGCAGTACAGGACAAAAGGAATGTAGCAAATGTGGAAGATCCTACGGGTTACGTCAACGACTATTTCCAGACGTTCTTTGGACGCAGGCGAAAATTCTACCATCGTGTCAAAGATTTCGCTTGAATTCACTCTCAGAAATATACTTTGGGAATATTCTAATCAGATTCTAATTCTGGTCGTCACTGCTGTAATGTCACCTCAAATTTGACGTATGTATGTGACAGTTCCTGAATAGGGTAAGAAGGTTAGATTACGGTGCTTGTTACACAGGGTGTTCAAATTATAGTTATAAGACGGGCACGTGGATTTGCTTAGAAATAAAAGACAACTATAACACTTTTTTATGAAGAAATTATTTATTTGTTGGGTGGTTAAAGCCGATTCGAGCGGTTTTTTGTAACTAAACCTAATTGAGATCATTCCGGAATAGACACATGTTGCGGGACCTGATACTTTCCAATGACAGGAGCAGCGAGAACATAGAAAAAGGAATTTAAGATTTCGCAAAGGGTCATGTCTCAATAGGTTCTCTCCAGAAAACAAAATTGAGCCCGATATGAATCAAACG
This sequence comes from Acanthoscelides obtectus, assembly GCA_963669975.1. Lineage (NCBI taxonomy): Eukaryota > Metazoa > Arthropoda > Insecta > Coleoptera > Chrysomelidae > Acanthoscelides > Acanthoscelides obtectus. Next base: position 68,168,073 of record CAVLJG010000009.1, read on the forward strand.
ACCCAAAAAGCGTATCAGCGTTAACGCTCCCGACTGACCCATTTTGTGTCTTTTTGCGGTTCAAATAACCCTTATTCCACGTATTTTGGGCTGCCCATATCGAATCCGAGGTCGTGTTATATGTATGTGACCCCGTTTATGATGTAGATCTAATTACTTAGCGAAAAATAGCAAAACTAGGCGTTTTTTCCGACTTTAAGGTGCTAAAAATCCATTTTTACTATCGATGGCTACATGAGAGCGGAGCTTTGCACAATGAGGTAATTTGTGGCGCTGAATATGAATATCACAGTGAACAATTTCTTAAGTGTTATCAGACGGAATTTAGGGTGAAAAGTTGACGAGAAACTATTTTTCCGGGCTAGCCGTAAATTCTAGCGATGTCTCGACATCGAATTTGTAATCTACGCACCCTATTTACCCAGAAAACAAGTTATCATCTCGATCATAGACGTGCAAGGGTTTTTAGAAATTTTTTATTAGTCGTTTTTTGACAAAGTTGAATTCTTGCCAGTATCTTGAAAACGAGGCATTTTCGGACGGAATGGGCCATGGATTCGGTTTCAGCGACCCAAAAAGCGTATTATAAGATATGTTGCGTTCACGTTCCCGACTGACCCATTTTGTGACTTTTTGGTAAGAATACCCCTACATGGTAATTATATGTTAAAATGCTTTAAATCCGGTTAAAATGACCCTTATTCCACGTATTTTGGGCTGCCCATATCGAATCCGAGGTCTTTTTATATGTATGTGACCCCGTTTATGATGTAGATCTAATTACTTAGCGAAAATTTACAAAAATAGGCGTTTTTTGCGACTTTAAGGTTTTAAAAATCCATTTTTACTATCTTTGGCTACATGAGAGCGGAGCTTTGCACAATGAGGTACTTTGGGGCGCCGAATATGAATATCACAGTGAAAAATATCTTAAGTGTTATCAGACGGAATTTAGGGTGAAAAGTTGACGAGAAACTATTTTTCCGGGTTAGCCGTCAATTCTAGCGATGTATCGACATCGAATTTGGAATCTACGCACCCGATTTACCCAGAAAACAAACTTCCATCTCGATCATAGACGCGCAAGAGTATTTAGAAATTTTTTATTAGTCGTTTTTTGACAAAGTTGAATTCTTGCCAGTGTCTTGAAAACGACGCATTTTCGGATGGAATGGGCCATGGATTCGGTTTCAGCGACCCAAAAACCATATTATAAGACATGTTGCGTCCACGTTCCCGCCTGACCCATTTTGTGCCTTTTTGGTAACAATACCCCTATACATGGTAAGTATATGTTAAAATGCTTTAAATGCGGTTCAAATGACCTTTATTCCACATATTTCGGGTTGCCGATATCGAATCCGAAGTCGTTTTACATGTATCTGAACACGTTTATCATGTAGATCTAATTATTTAGCGAAAAATTGCAAAACTATGCGTTTTTTCCGACTTTAAGGTGCTAAAAATCCATTTTTACTGTAGATGGCTACATGAGAGCGGAGCTTTGCACAATGAGGTACTTTGGGGCGCTGAATATCAGTATCACAGTGAAAAATATCTTAAGTGTTATCAGACGGAATTTAGGGTGAAAAGTTGACGAGAAACTATTTTTTCGGGTTAGCCGTAAATTCTAGCGATGTATCGAATTTGGAATATACGCACCCGATTTACCCAGAAAACAAACTTCCATCTCGATCATAGACGCGCAAGAGTATTTAGACATTTTTTATTAGTCGTTTTTTGACAAAGTTGAATTCTTGCCAGTATCTTGAAAACGAGGCATTTTCGGACGGAATGGGCCATGGATTCGGTTTCAGCGAGCCAAAAAGCGTATTATAAGATATGTTGCGTTCACGTTCCCGACTGACCCATTTTGTGACTTTTTGGTAAGAATACCCCTATACATGGTAATTATATGTTAAAATGCTTTAAATGCGGGTCGATAACTACATCATTTTAAATACATGCCACTTGACCAGACGTTTCCTCTACGCTGAGTGAGTTTCTTCCAATGCAGTAGTTACAACCGAATGTGGTTTGGACGATGTGAAATCCTTCAGCCATACCATCGCTCATGAACCGTGGAAAAACGGAAATAATAATAATATTAATAATGATAATAAATGGCCTTTATTTTACCTGGCGGGTTACATCAGCAAAAGCTGTTTCACCAGTGCCAAAAAATACAAGTACATGCAAATACAACAAAAATACAGAGAGAAGATGATTTTAAGAAAAATAAAAAGTAGAAAAAAGTTTAACAGCATCTTACTATATGTATGGTTTGATAGCAAAAAAAAACATGCATCAGCAGAGTACTTAACAAGATCAAAAACCATGCTTATAAAAAATAGTACAAAATAATACCTGTCGGAAGATAAAGAAATTGGAAGCAACCGCACTCGTATACAAAAGAAAAACAAATGAAAAAGGAAAGTAAGGTAAGTAAGGAAATATGCACAAATACAGAAATGTAAAAATAAAATTACATAAAAAATACGTGTCACATGTTATCGAAGACAAAAAGCTTATTTTTGAAAAAGTTTTATCTACTAGAATGATTCGATACCTCACAAAATTCAAAATTTTAAGTAAAAATCAATATGGATTTACAGAAGGGAAGGCTACATCGGACGCAATAACTAAAATTGTAAATCAAATACATCAAAATATTGATAACAGAATCCCTTCAATCTGCGTTTTTGTTGATTTAAAGAAAGCTTTCGACACAGTTAATCACAAATTATTATTAGAAGCATTGGAGAGAATTGGTTTCAGAGGAAACGCGTACTCACTGATCGAAAATTATTTGTCAAATCGCCCACAATCTATGCAGATATCAGGATCATTTAGTAAAGAAATGTATATTAAGTGTGGTGTCCCACAAGGAACTGTCTTAGGTCCGCTGTTATTCAATATATATTTAAATGATATTTTCCAAATTAATTGTGTTGGCAAAATAACTAGTTTTGCAGATGATACTGCAATATTATATGAAGGCACTGACTGGTCTGACCTGAAAAATGTAATTGAAAATGATTTTATCAAAATTATTCGGTGGTTTAACAGTAGAAAATTAAGCATTAACTACTCTAAAACACATTTTTTTACCATTTGGATCTTATGCTAGACATCTGCCAAATTACACAAATTTCTCCTTCAACATTAATGATCAAAAAATGCAAATTAATAGAGTGCCCAACATAAAATACCTTGGAGTGGTCTTGGATCCCCACTTACGATGGGACATCCATGTCATTTATATTTTAAAGAAAGTTAGATTTGTATCCTACAAAATTAAATACCTTGGGAATATATTGACAGAAAAGTATCTTCGAACATTATACCATGCACTGATTGAGCCTCATCTCACATATGGTATATTAGCATGGGGAGCTGCATATTCCTCACATATCTATAATTTACATGTTTTTCAAAAAAGTATTCTAAAAATGATATTTAAAAAACCGAAACTTTATCCCACTGAAAAATTATACGCAGATGTTCGAATATATGATATGACAGCTTTATTTCTTACACAGTATCACTCACTACCATAAATTTGTAAACACCGACCAAAAAATTAAACATAATCATTATACCAGGTACAAAATTCGTGGCACAGTAGTTCCTCAACCGCATAAATCTTTAATGCAGCGATCATATCTCTATTTAGCGCCTAAATTTTATGAAATTATACCTAAAGACTTAAAAGATTTACGTTTCGGAAATTGTTTCAAAAGAAATTTAAAAAAGTGGCTACATTCTATATCTAGGACTGAAATTCATAAACTCATAAATACGAACATCAACTAAATACATAATCTACTGTAGCTAATTTTTGTCCTTTTTTGTCATTTGCATTCTACAGTTTCAACTTAAATTATTGGTCCATGTACAGGCGATGCCTTCTATTGGGCTTGTTTTGATTTTATATTTATTTACTAATATTGTTTGTTATCTTTGTACATTGAGTGAATAAATATTATTATTATTATTATTATTATTATTATTATTATAATACCTCATCGTACTCCTGCCCCTTCCTGTACCCAGCCTGATACCCCGCGTGCCTGACAAGCACTCCACTGGTACTCCCCACATTCCTCTCGTCGATGAAGAACACCTCAGTGAACACTATGATGCCGAACACTGCGAAGAACATCACAACTAAGAAAAAGCTGAGGTTGGCTCGTTGCCGGCTCCGGAACGTGGTGTACTTCTTTTTGGACCCTCCGACGTTGAGGATGAGGATGCTGCCCCCGCCCGCGCCGCCACTGCTTGAGCCCATTGTGGTTTGATGGCCCGACGGGGCTGAAAAAAGGGTAAGATAATGTAAAATGTTTCCAGAGTGTGGATTAATCGTTATATCTTTCGAGAAAACGCATCAGGGAGAAAAAATGTTTCGGAAACCGGCAGTTTTAATTTACAAAAATGGCATGTGAAGCTTTTTAATACAATAATAATGATAACAATTATTATCATTGGTATTTTACAGGGTGGTCAATATATAACTTACTGATTTAAATTGCGCGCCATTTTTGATACACGCATTCCAGTAGATGTCGCCGTAGTAGTTGTTTAAAGCACATGTGTCCAATTCATCATGGAGCGCTACACGATCCCACAACGCGTCCGTATTGTTAAAACGTTTTACTTAAATAATGAGTCGACTGTTGCAGGTTCGGAAGTTACGACAACTTTTCGTCGGTCGTGTTCGAACTGTTCGTACTCCGGAAAATATCGAGAGAATTTGTGGAAGAGTAGGGGAGCGCCCTGAGACGTCTACCAGACATCGTTCTCAGGAACTGGGTATTCGTGGCACGTCATTATGCACTATTTTAAAAAAAGACTTGCATTTGCGGCCATATGAAATGTTACTATAGTCAACGCCAAACAAAGTGGCGTGCACGTCACCAAGGGGGTGTGTTGAAAAATTTACATTGTTGCCAAACTTTTTGTAAAATAATAAAATTTATTATTTACATATCTAGGTTTATAAGCAATATTAACCTCAAATGAGAACAAAAATAATAGTATAATAAAATTATAGATCTGTACTTGCATAATCATTAAGTATGACAATTATTGATCAGATGACACTATGAAACTACCATATTTAATTGATAGCTTAAAGGTACTGAATAAAAATCCAAATGGGGTCCTCCAAATTTTATGCATGGTATTTATTTTACAGAATTCATACAGAAAAATGCATTCTAAAATTAGGTAAGCTACTGGTGTAAGCTTTTTCTGTACAATAAAGTTAGACGGAGTTTCTTTCTTCAGCGCTGTCTGAATCTGAATCTTCATCACTCTCAAAGTTGATTATTAAAGGTTCGATGTCTGGTCGATCAAAAATTCGTTCTCTTTCATACCATTTAAAAATTTCTTGCTCAGTATGTCGAACACTATTTTTCCACATGTCTGGGGTAACCGTTTGTAGAGCCTCGTTCCACATATCCAAACAGTCTTTTTCACTGTTACCATCTCTACCAATATGTCTGTTATAGTAACCTTTTGCTATGCCCCAAATTAACTCAATAGGGTTAAATATACAATGGTAAGGAGGCAGACGAAGAACTTTGTGCCCATGTTGTTCCGCCAATTCATCAATCTCGTATATTTTAGGTGGTTTGTTTCTAAAAAAGCAGTTATTTTAAGAATAGGAATAAACAAAAGAAATATAAACTGTCGACCAAAATATATATAATTAAGAAGCATTATGTACCGAGCAACAATACTCAATAGCTCTGTTTTAAACATTGTGTTTAAAAATGGTATGTTTTGATTTGTCAACCAGTCTTGGATATTTTTTTTTGTCCATGCATTGTTGGACACTTTGTTCAATATCATGCTGTGATAAGGGGCGTTATCCAGTATAATCATAGATGGACTCTCCAATTTTTCTAATAACTGATGTTGAAACCATTTCAAAAAATTGTCCTGGTTCATCTCTCCATGGTAATCGCTCAATTTTGTTTTCGAAGAAAATATCGCTTCACTACCCTCAATAAACCCATTTTCATTTCCAGCATGTAATATAATGTATCTAAAATATATTAGTTTTAAATTTTATAGTGCAAATTGTGTAAAAGTACATACCTTTTACCATCTGTTTTAATAGCTTTCACGCTTTTGTTATTTCCATTTTGCCAAGAGCGACCTATGGTCCCATTTTGAAATATCCAAGTTTCATCGAGGAAGACAAACTGGTATAAGGCCTCAACCTTGGCTTGATTGTATTGCCTTAGAAATTCCACCCTTTTCAAAGCTATACTTGGTAGTTCCATGAGCCCTCGTCGCGGATTGTCCTTAAGCCACTTAAATCCAAGATCTCTAAGCAACCGCCTTAAAGACGTGGCACTACCATCAAATAATGCCCTATCTCTTAATCGAGACCATAAAGTTTGTATCGTAACTTGTTCTTCTGAAACCATGTGTAATATGACATTATAATTTAGTTAACAAATTAATGTAAATTTCTGATAAGTTATTATAATAAGATCTTACTTTTGTGATACATATTATAGATCACTTCTCGAATGGCACTTGTATCCAATGTCGCTGTGTTGGTTACACGTTTAATATAACTCCGCTTTTTCTTGGGCGATTCTAAATTTGCATCACTTTTCACACCCTCGGGAATACGACTAACTGTCCTTAAACTAATTTTTAAAGCAGCAGCAACACGCTACAAAAAATGAAATAAAATTTCACTATTATTAATATACATTACATATAATTATTAGTAACCTACCTCTTGAACAGCATTTAAAGGCAACAAAGGCCCGTTGTTGTCCCTTTCTTGCTCAAAGTAGTGCATTAACGAGGCCACGAGTTCCTTACACCGACTATTTAACTGTTTGGGCATGTTTATATACCAAAATTGCCTTTATCTACTCGTAAAATGAATAATTTTGTTTTGAAACAAACAGTTGTTGATTTACAGTATGCGGGGCCAAAAGATTTATAAAGATTTGAAATGCCACAAATTGATTCAGTGTCAAAATTAATACAAATGTCAGTTCCCAGTTTAAATAAGTTTCAAGGTGACAATGTGTCAACGCTGCGAAATCGGTTTAGTGCTTTTACATGTCGATAAGTGATTGGAGCGTTTGCAAAACATTTTATTTCGCATAATGCGTCTAAATTTATCAGAAAGCAACTTATGTGATATTTTAATAACAATGTTTATATGACTATTAACCATAATAAGAGAGTAATGACCATTTTACAATTTATATATCACATTAATATGAAACTGCAATAGAGCAATTGTTTGTGATAGAAACCTAGGCATTAGGTCGGGGAATTTTTATCGTGATGACGTGCACGCCACTTTGTTTGGCGTTGACTATATTCAAGATACAAACCAGTCAGTTACATATCGACCACCCTGTATATGCAATAGTATTTACACAAGTCAAAAAAAGAAAACTAATGCGTTTACTTCTGGATGACTCCTGCGTCTGAATTACATCCATTGCCGAAGTTTTGTCTATAATTGTATGGGACATGCGGACATGCCTATGGTAAAACAAAAAGCTACTTGGTTTGTACATTGTGACCTATCAAAACGCTAAAAGAATTATACTCATTTTCAAATGTTACTTGTAAATGAGTTCGAGTGGGTGACCTATCATCGTGTAAGTAGCTCTTCCTCTATTTACTGATGTAATAATCATTAATTACTACTAAGTGTCACGCAAAATGTGGAAGTGCGTTTATTGTGGTAAATTCATTGTTTTCAGGCTTACAAACTGCCCACGCCACACGTAAATCGTGCATTAAGAGAAAATCGTCAGTGCTCTAACAAAGCAAATACTAATTTGTTTACAAATACGATTAATTTTAGACTAACCGAATGAATAATATCCTACAGGATGTTTTCTTAACGTAAAAGCATATCTTATTATCTGGAAACGTTTTAGAAATACAGGGCCAGCAAACTTGGATCTTTTCTAATTAATAGTGCTAAACTTCAAAAACTATCTGAAACTACACCTCCAGCTGGAATGCTGTAGAGACTAACAAGTTTTACTCACGATTCTTGATTGAAAAAATGGAAATATTCCAAATCTTTGTTCTTCCTGTATAGAAGCGAGGATTTTTGGGATCGGAGGCTTGAAACTTTGCTCCATATTCATAAGATATCTCGATTAAATAATCCTGTCCAATAGTAGGTTAATGTGTGCGTGCTATAGTTTTTTCGAGGGATTGCAAACCAAAGTTGCCTTTAAAAAACCCTTCAAATCGTGAAACATTTTATTTACTGCGAACTGTCAAGTAGGTTGACTCTGCGCTTCCTCTGCAACGCTGTTGTCAGTTGTCGTAGACGATTATGGTCGGCCCTCTGGGGAAAAAATACGTCTACGTACAACCAAAAAATTAAATGGATCAAACAGACTCATACAATTAAAATTTGTATATCCAGCACGTTTTTTTGTTTAATTTGTTACCCCCAGCTGTTCAAAAAGCTTGGGAAGTGGGTACGCTTTCACACAAAGTTGCGCGTACTTCTGGCACGGATGACGATCGACGGTCCACATCGAATCGAGCAGCGGAGGCCGACTGTTACACACATGCATCGGCAGGATCAGGAAGCGTATGTTCCACATGTGAGAGTCGGAAATATTTCTTCACCCATTCTAAGTTTTAAGGATAAATGTACGGGGAAATCTAGTGAAATATATCTGAAAGATGCATGGAATTAACGCGGCTGGAGGACGTATGCGAACGTCAAAAAATTGAGATATAGCCTCCTCCACCTTCCAATTTTTCACTCAAAAATGTTTTTTCAAAGATGAACAGGATCATCAACATTTTCATAAAAACAGTTAAACTGCTTTTCTGAATTGCTTACTCGGCAGGCATACCAAACATGTGCTCAACTTGATGTGCTATTTTTTCCAAAACATGCATACATTTTTGATGTACTTATGATTCAACGATACAAGACTGTTGCGTCAGTGGTGTATCACCATTGATGCAATATTTTGATTAAATTTCTTCACTAATTAAACGAATTTCATTAATGTAGTAAACTCATTTTATTAGTTCATTAATTTTAAATAAATTGATGTACGAATCCAGGAAATTATCTTTTGCTAAACGTTTGATAAGCTTTATTCAGTAAAACGGGATATTATCAGAACTTGATTCATATTTTAGGTATTATTGAAGCCATCTTAGTATACCTACATCTAGATGTTAGAATAATTTATAATCTATAACACCATACAATCCAAATTATCGAAACAACTTAATATGTTGAGCATATCTGTATCGAGATTCTTTTTCTCATCATAGATATTCATCATGCCACAAATATTAGCGAAACTTGGAATTCATATTTCAGTATCATATACAGCATATATTTATTACTATAATATTCACCTCTGACCTAAAAGCATCTGCTTTGTCTAAAAACGTTCACATAGTGATAACTAACATAACTGCATTCAAATCAATTCAATTTCTTACCTTAGACAAAGCAGGAGTTTTCGGACCGTGGTGCCATCACTCCCAGCAGCAGTTTTCCACTTAAACAGCTGACTGCAGCTGGCGACTGTCACCGCCTGGTGGAAAACCCATTTCCGCTTTTTCTCCGATACCCGCTTTTCTCTAGCTCACGCCATTCTCTACCGCGTTGTCAGTTGTTAATATCCACTATGTATACTGGTAGATATGTATTCGGATTGTGTCGGTACAACAAATGATTTGTTTAGGAATGGGGAATGCCGCGGTGAACACAGAAACTGCGACCGTGTCTCCCTTATTCACTCGCGATCGCCAAAGATGGTGCATAACTGGATAGAGTGGAAAAAGATCCGTGTAGAAAAATGTTGTCGGATACAGCTCGTTTGTTATTAGCAGATATCTACAATTGTATCGTGTACTATATTTCAAATACCCATGTTTATGTGAATTCGTAGGTATGCCTTCGGGCATATATCCACTTTTGTTAGTGATTCTCAATAAAATATTCGATATCACACCATATTTTCATTTCCTATGCTAAAACTAGTGAGGATGTATTATAATCAATACAATTTTCGAAGTCAAGATTTTTTTATATGACCTACATCACGATAAAGCATGTCACTTGTTTCCGTATAACCGCCTATAAATTTTCACAGGAGGGTGCCAAGGATGAAAAAGCTTTGTAGTGTTTGATAATCGGTCTAGTGGTGGCGGCTAAAACACGAGAAAAAGTAGAAATCGCTTGAACTTCTTTTTTTTTTTTGACGTTTCCAAAGCTCCTAATCATTTTAGGAAAAATGTTTGTAGGGGTTAAAACTTGGGGGTGGTAGTGGGTCGGAGGTTGTAAATGCAACGTCTTTAATATAAGATAAAAACGTGCTATTAGAAGTACTTTAGCGTTCTGCGATGCGATTGTAAAACATGACTTAACTGTTTTCATATCTACGCATATTTAGCTGAATCTTATGATCCTTAAATGTACAACCCATTTCGGCTAAAATTTAATTTGTGTTATGATGGTTCTCTTAATATTTCATCAAGAAGATTGACTCAGCACTTATGACGCATTGTAATACAACAAACACGGACTGACAAAGCAACATAAATGAGAAACACGGACTTCTATGTTACTCAAACATTTGAGCCACAGAAAGCTTGTGAACCAAAGTTCGAATATTATCGCGAGCTTAATACTTCCATCGTTTAAGTCGTCGTAGATTTTGAGAATTAATTCAGTGCCGGCGAAACTACAGAGACAAATAAAAATTGCTGGAACATAGTGTTACAATGCTTATGGTTGTTAATTGTTACATATTCGGTGTCAGTAAATGACCTTCTGTCATTAAGAAACTGCTGATTTCAGTGATACTATGCACCTGTTAGACGGATACATTTTATTCTGCATCTGCCATGGAAACAAAAATATGATAGACTTGCTTTATATAGTCTAATATGTAGAAGTCGAATATTCATCGTACCTTAGTGAACCTACCTAATCAGGAATCGATTTTGCCTTTTAAAACGATTTGACTCATCGGTTTTGTCTGAAACCTCCAACTGAGGGGTAGAGATTCAATCAACTTATTCAATCAAATTTTTTGTTCTGTAGCACGCGACGCTTCTCACCTTAGGCTCTAGTTTGATGCGGCAGCAAAATTAAAAAGGCACAATCCACTAGAAATCAGTGTAAGAATGAAAATTGCATTTACTTGATCTAGGAATTCCACCATTATATAAGTTACTGAACATGCCAGAGAACATCAAGAGCTTTGGAAGTTAGTAACGTATAAATACGAGCCCCTTCCCACTTCAGTTGGCCCAACTATTGAAATCTTAGTTTTTTTCTTATCAAACACAAATAATAAAAATGTAGCAGGGTGTTATAGGTTTAAAATATTAACACTGAATATTTTGATAATATATAGTAGAAAACACCAACTTTATCACTCCCTAAGCAAATTTGCAGCATAAAAATAACACATGTTGCAATTACAGCATATCAACCTATTTTCATTTCAATGCAAAATAAGTCTATAACGCATAGGTGGCTGTGGAAAATAAAATCCATGACAATTGTTTTTATTAATCACAGCTGTCAGAATACGTTTAAAATGGTTTTGGGTAGTTAAGGTTTTCAAAATGGGTAGAGGAAAGGTTAGTGAGAAAATTCGGTTACTGATTATACATTTTTTTAATTCTGGGAAATCAAACTCAGAAATTGCAACTTTATTAGACTTATCGCGGTACAGTATGAGAAATATTGTTAGAAGATATAACGTAACTGCTTCAGTTAATATTAAGCCAGGATATGTGAAAAAAAGTAATATCACAAATGCCGACCGAAGAGCATTAAGAAGAATAATCGTGAAAAACAGGAGTGCCAATTATTTACATATAAGTGCTCTGTGGAGTGACGCTGTTGGAAGGAGAATTTCGACGTCCACAACTCATAGAGTGCCCACAAACTGGGATTTAGCACTTGCAAGGTAAGTTTTCTCATAAAAAAAGTGAAGTAAAAACCCTAAAGTTGCACAACTTGTTTATAGGCCAAAGAAAAGTCACTATTAACTCCACTGCAAAAGAAAAATCGGCTAAGATGGGCTAAAGAAGATAGACAATTGACACCTCAACAATGGTGTGCAATACAATGGAGTGATGCGGCCCGACTCGAAGTTTGTGTTGGTGACAGTCGCAGTAGAGTTATTCGCAAAAAAATGAAGCATTCCATGTTGACTGTCTGAAGAGAAAAGTGAAATTTCCAGCATCCATTATGGTCTGGGGCAGTATGTCATCAAAAGGAGTAGGAAAACTTCATTTTATTCATGGAAATGTGGATACAAACAAATATTTGGCAATTTTAGAAGAATCGCTTTTACCAGCAAGATGGTGCAGCGTGCCATACCTCAAAAAAGGCTATAAAATGGATGGAAGAAAATAATGTACCACTTTTGAAATGGGTTTCTAGCAGTCCAGATCTGTCACCTATTGATACTTTGTGGCACGAGATGAAAAAGTTTCTACGACAAAATCCTGCTCGTACAATCACCGAACTGAAACAAAAGCTTCAAGAAATATGGGATTGTTTTACACCAAATTTTTGCCAAAACTTGGTTAAGACTATGCCCCAAAGAATTTCAGCCGTAATAAAAAATAAAGGTGATGTTACCCAATGGTAATCTTTCAATTGTTGATTTGTTAACTTCACGCATTTATTTGCACATTGTTTATTTATTCAGATGTTCTATTAGTGATTTCAAATATGTATTTTTTACGACTAGAGAGTATCTAAAACGTTTTTGAGAAAATAAATTGTTTTAGAAGTAAATAGTTTCGTCATGTTTAGTTTATAAAGGCATATTTTGGTACAAATCTTGAAGTGGGCCAACTGAAGTGGGAAGGGGCTCGTATTTTCCCAAAGGTATAGGATCTGTAATCCGATGTTTGGTTATTAAGAAGGAAATGCTATTCGAAATTTGTGTTTATTTAGAGTTTTCAGTTTTGCCGCTCAAATGACGCTCTTGGAAATATTTCTATCTAGTTATTACTAGCAGTTTTATCCCCATTACCCTGATAAAATGTTTCTTCAGTGAGGCTGCCCTGCCACTCTAGTTCAACGTCCAACGTCTCTGATCGCCGTCCCGACGGACACGGGTGGTAGTGGAAAAGCGCCGCGACGTCTGCGCTGAACTCCCGCATTCCACGCTTGTGGAAGAGACCATAAAGCGGATCAATGATCGATCGCTACCTTCCACATTCAGTACGCCTGTACATACATGCGGACATTAATGAAATTTTTACAGAAAAAAAAGACCGATGTGATGCGGCACGACCTGAGATCAACCTATATTCTGTTGTGTATGGGTTATTGATTTTCATGTGAACATCATTTTAGTTCAGGCCGAATGGGATTAATCCCATAGAACGTTGTTCGTGCTTTTTAACAATCATCAGTACGGTATAGGTCAAGTCTTGAAGACAGACAACGGAAAGCAATCAAGGACATAAGGTCTACTGAAAAACTCAGTGCCAACCTATTATTTCATTTTAGCTGTGATCTATGACTATTTAGAGAAAGTACCTTACAAAAGTTATAGGGTTTAATATAAAATTTTTAGTTTCAAGTAGATACGAGTATATAGATATTTATTGATTGCACTTTGGTAATTAATACGAGCCCTGAGTCAGTGAAGTTTGTCCAATGTCACTTAAAAGCGTACGGCGTGTTGTATAGTTGTGGTTACTTCTCCGTCTGGGTTGCTTTTTACAAATGTTATATACACATTTTGATGTGTAAATTGATGAAAGTGTTAGGCTTCCGTGTTCTTTAAAAGTCTACCTGCATGACTCCATCAGGCAAAAATGAGCCTAATTATTTTCTTTTGAGCTGGAAATACCCTTTGAATACCAGTATACACATTTAGTCTTTAATTTATTCACCATCAACAACTAGTAAGACCTCTCTTGTTTTAGCTTCACAAACATTAAGATTTTCTTTATGATTCACGATGTTTCTTAAATTGCACCTTCCATAATTCTTTTTTCTACATGGAAGCGCTTTACAACTTTCATTTTATTTTTGTAGTCAATTTTTTTATCATGAAGATTTTGCCTAATACTTGGACAATCAATCCTAGACTCAAACCATTTCAGATCTGCAATATGTTTTTTCAACTGAACAATTTCAAATGTGTACCAGGTTTTAAATGAATTAGTTTGTTATTTTTCCTTTACTGTAAAAGCGACAAGCAACTTTTAAGCACCATTCTATACTAGAATGTAAATCTGGGTGCGATTTACATCAGTTTTTTTTTAAATTCCTGCCAGTCCTCTCAGGAGAGCAAGATTTTCAACATTTCCTTTACTAAAATTACGTGTTTGGAAGGTCTGAACAGTATTTGTTATTTATTCGCTTCCCATGAAAGACGGAACTATGGTCCATGCAATGCCTTTTTTGTATACAAGGTGACTCAGAAAAGTACTATAAGTAAATTCGTATTTTTTAATTATTCTCGACGGTCGCTTTTACCTGATTTTAAAATAAGTAGATATACCATGGCCAAACTAATAATATATCGGTCGTCCATGCGGCTACAGACGTCCAAACATAGATAGATGTCTTGTACTATATGGAAACTCTTCAGCATGGTCAAGGCTTGGTTTCAGGTAGGATAATGCACGAAAACTAAGCAACTATCCTTTATCCAGTATATAAGGTATATCGGAATAGCACAAGGTGACACCTATTAATAGAATATATCACTGCAAGAGTGAAACACCGGGCTGTCAATATTGGAACTGTATCCCAACCTAGCGGTCAGTAGGTCAAATGCGAACTAGTTATTCAGAGTTACCAGGTGTACCGATTTTATTCCTGTTAATATACCCAACTACTAACTCTACTGCACGATCTACCCAAAAATTTCTCAAATTATTCAATAGTATATTTCTCCTTCAATCTTCAATGTTTTGTACCTGCTGCAAATCAGCATCTGATGCTACTCCCCTTACTTCCGCTTGAATTTTCAAAACCAAGTGGACCTCAAAAGCATGGCGCCTCCCTCTCCAATTTTCATTTACCGGCAAGTTCTTGCTTTTTGGTTTAGTGTCTACCGAAATCTTCCGAAAAAATCCCGAAAAGAGATCGACTATGCGTATGTGGCAACACTGACTGAGATACAGTTTCAACAGACAGGCTGCTGTTTTACTCTCGCGGATCGTCGATTCTGGTAATAGATGGCACTTTGTGCTGTCCTATTTCAATATACCTACACGATTTTCTTATACTCACTTTGATCGTTAAAGTCTGTGATTCCTGACGTGCAATTCGGTTTTCGGTCTGAACATAGTACGGAGCTACAGGCGGTTAGGCTGGTGGAACGAGTAACCAGAGTATTCCTTAACGAAAGTACTGGCATCTTGCTTTCGGATGTCTCAAAAGTATTTGACAAGGTGTGGCACGCGGGCCTCCTGTATAAACTAGTCCAAAAGGGCTTCCCTTTTCTAAAACTACCGAAATCCTTCCTTGAAGGTAGGAAATTTCAGATCAAAATTGACAATGTCCTGTCGACAACATGGCTGATTACAGCCGGCGTCCCTCTGGGTCCGGTCCTTGGACCTATCCTTTACTCACCGTACGTCCCTAGTCCCAGCAACTGTGAAGTCTATCTCTATGCTGACGATACTGCATTGGTGGCTCAATCGTGGTCCGGTCACCTAGTCCATGACAGGCTGCAAAGTGCGGTGGAGGAAGTATTAGATTGAACGGATCGGTGGCTAATTAAAATTAACCATTCAAAAACGCAGGCAATCTATTGTACAAAAAGACGTCGCGGCGTTCCGTCTGAAGTTTCAATGAATGGAGTTCGTATACCATGGTAATCCTCCGCTAAGTACCTCGGTGTCATTCTGGACAAAGGGATGACTTGGCGGAACCATATGGAAGCGCTAAAAACTAAATTCCAAATTACGTTTTGACAGCTTTACCCATCATTATGTAAACGTTCAAAATTAAGTTTGATTAACAAGATTCGACTCTATAAGGTGGTCATAAGACCAGCAATGACTTACGCATGTGTTTTTGGTATGTCTCTAACGAAACTCTACATAGAGACCTCGATGTCCCTTACCTAAAGGACTACATTAACAAACAGGCGCAGCGGCGCTATAGCCTAGCGGAATCGCACACCAACCCTCTGTTGCGTGAATCAGTGAACAACACAGTCAAGCAAGTTCGCAAGCACAAAAGGCTCGCACTGTAATCAAAATTAATTCGTGAACTTAGAACAACCAAAATTGGAGCATTTTAACAAAATCTTTAGAAAAAATCGAATATTTTTAGACCATATCAAAATCTGTGAAGTGATTTCAACAATGCCTAAACGCTGCCTATCCTAAAAGATTCTCTTCTTCCCCTTTGCTCTCGTTCTTCCTTCTCTCCTTTCCTTCCCGTTTTTTCTTAAAACTGTTTGGTTTCTGGGTTACCAGACCTGACAGACTTACAAACTGACACTGTGTCTCAAGAGCTAAGGTCCCACGGACCGCTCTGACAACCAACGTTGACTTGATCGCTAAAGTCAAAAACCTGAGTTTTATGTCACCCGTCCATAATTATACCGCAACTTCAAGTTTTCTTTTTGACTAAGGTATATGTATACCTATATTGAAAATCGGAAAAATGCCCTTATCATTTATGATAAAAATAAAAAGGTCTGTCATTTAGTAAATACGTAATAATTAAGTTTATTTAGTAACAACGGGGGCCTCAATATGTGAATGAAAAAATTCGTAATAGGCCATACCACCTTATTTTGCATCAAATGCAAAACAATGCAGTTGCAACATTTTAGTCGAATATTCTGTGTGGGTTTTTCGCATTTTTTGGAGGGTTTTGGTGTTTTCGGGACGATGGGCGGGAACGACGGACCTGGCACGTTATAACACGACAGATAGCCTCATACTCGCTTGTCGTTTTCTAGGGCTGGACATACCTTTTTGAGAACAGGAATAAGAATGAAAACAATGAAAAGAAAAAACAGAGTCAGGTAACGCAATGACATGATTAGTTCATAAAGGATTATGTTCACCACAAACTAAACCCTCTAAGGAAAAAACTCAGACTACCTATGAAAAAATGTACCTGTATATTTTTTTAATTTAATATTAATATTTAGCATGTGAAAACTTAATGAAACTTAATCATTACTTGAAAAAATCACATTTATTATTCTTAGATATACATACATACATATACATTTAAATAATAGTAATACAGTCTCAGTTTATTATATGCAAAATATATTCCCAATTATTACACTACAAAATTGATTTCCGCAATAAGTACAGAATATTTGGAATATATGTGTCATCACCTTCATTGCCGGGCAGATCACGTAGAACTGTATGGTCTGAAACAAATGAAAAACAGATTAAACATATGCAACAAACATAATTGAATATCTTCCATCATACCTATTATTTCACCTTTTTCTCTGTCTATGAGTACTTTCAGCACTTTCTTTTTTAGCTTTTTGAACTTGAAAGTTGCTTCATATGTGGATGCAGAAATATTTTCTATGCTGACGGTCATGTCCAAGTTCTTTTCATACTTATTTATAGCAGTGTTTAATACATCCTTATCAGTTTTGTTTTTCGAGGAGGCCTGGTGACATTTGACTGCAAAGGAAATAAGAACAATAGGTATAGATCATTGGCCAACTTTTAAAAGACTAATGGAATTTCTAAACATGCAATATCTTTCTAGCTCGCATACTTTTTTACATTTACTAGTTTCATGTAGATGCCATATCAGATTGCTAAGTTATTGCTGTCAGCTGTGGGGATGCATAGAATTTTGTCGGTCATTCTTGCCTAATTTTGTAGTCTTTCTGAGGTATGTGTCTCCGCATGCCACACAATATTGCCAAGATGTAGTCCAGACAATATATCCAAGATGTATAGCTGAGCTATATTGTTTGTTTGGATGCTTGATTAGATAATTATTCTAATATAATATATAAATAGAATATACTATGCTCTGACAGATGGTTAAAAGGAGTGAAATGGCCTTTCTGCTAACCTTCTTATATTATACATTCGAAAATGCAGAAATCTTGATAAAGCTCTCACCTTTGTATGTTTCAATAGTTTCTTCTAACTGTTGGTTCTTATCCTTCAGATTCTCGACTTCTTTCGTAAGTTTTAATAGCTCCTGTTGCAATTTTTGTTTTTTTGCAGCTAATTCCTTTGATTTCTGAACAGCTTGCACACAAGCATCGGCATCAACTTTTATGTCAACATCGTCTAAAAAATATATTGTAAATTTATCAATGAATTTTAAAAGCTGGCAGGTTACACACCATTTGAAAAGACTTCTTCAAATGGTATCACTGGTTTAAGGGTTGATACTAATTTGTGATATTGAACATCCGTTTCTTTCGTCTGTTGAGACCATTCTTCCAGGAAGACTGTATCGTCAAGGTCCATCAGAACTGTTTTCAAAAGAAAAATCGTTTCAAGTTTTGAATTTAACCTAAAAATAACGGTAACACAAAACGATAAACACAAAACGAATAAACAAGCAAGAATTGACAGCTATTTGAAAAATTTGACTGAAAGCCCACAGAACATCATGTTAGAGAAGAGAGACAAGCAGCGGGGTGGATTCACATACACACAACGCGCCGCCATGTTAACAGACTGGCGTACAGGGGGCGATCAATATTTTCGTTGCTCGCATAACTTGGAGCTAGATAATAAACGGAGTATTTTCTAGAGCAAGGAAATACAGTATCTTTGTTATGAGTATGATAAATGACAATATCGGTACAAAATCCAAAAAATAATATATCCAGAGAAAATCATAATATTATAATAACATTACATTAGTGTGTCTGTGAATACATATTATACTCGGGTGATTTGCCACTCTCTTCCGTTTTGGTACCAGACTGATGGTTATATTTTTGATTGTAATTGAAGCCACGAATCACAATTGGGATTATGTATGAAACCATACCATGTCAAGTAATAAGAGAGACGGAAATAATGCAAAAGGCGAGGAAAAGAGAAGTGTATCAGTTTAAGAGGAAAGACCGTACTAGCCGTGTTGTCAACAAAGCATTGTTAAGTTTGATCCAAAAGTTCCTTCCTTGGAGAAGGATTTCAGTTGTCTTAGAAGCCAAAAAGGAAAACCTTTTTGGATTAGTTTAAAGAGGAACTAGCTCTCTTCGGAACTGATCAAACTGATAGATTGGCAATCAAATGACATCGCGTTTCGATATGTTAAATTTGGTGCATATTTTTCCCATTTTTCTCAATCAAAACTCCTAATAAAAAAAATGGGTTCAAGGTAGCTTTCTGTAGCAATATGGACTGTAAATAAAAATAAATAACCGATATTTCATTCACACACATATTCCCTATTGCGACATTTATAACTATGGCCGTTTCCTAATTAAAATATTCGGAATTCCCTCTTTTTGAAAATACTGCGATAATATCGTAGCACATGGTCATTCTGTATATATTATATTGATAAGGTCTAATGTAGATAAATCCATAATCGGAAATATGGGACCCAGCTCAAAACGGAAGGGGAGCATCAAACACAAATTTGGCGGAAGTGCCACAAATCATGTCTACATAACCATGTTTAATATTTTTTTTTCTATTTGTATTACCTTTACTTCCATAACGATTTGACAATCATATGGATATGGAAAACTCTTAGGATTACTTTGTTGGAATATTCAAGCAAATATTGGGCGAGATGCTTTTTTAAGTAATACTTCAGTTGTTTGATATACCTGCTTAAAAGCACCAGTTGAGATAATATATGACAAATGTTTGCTATACTGCGAATTTTATATATTTTTTTTGAACGTACATATTCTTCAAAATTCAAACAGGATGTTCATTTTTTTCAGTCAAGTTAATAGGCCAGGGAAATTATGTATTCACGAAAAAACTTCAAACGAAACAATAATTTTCAGATATAACATAATAGCTACATTTTTTGTGGCGTTCGTTAGGTATTCCTTGGCCCTCCAGTAGAGACAGAAAAAAATTGACAGATTTT
This sequence comes from Acanthoscelides obtectus, assembly GCA_963669975.1. Classification (NCBI taxonomy): domain Eukaryota; kingdom Metazoa; phylum Arthropoda; class Insecta; order Coleoptera; family Chrysomelidae; genus Acanthoscelides; species Acanthoscelides obtectus. The sequence continues at coordinate 68,188,135 of CAVLJG010000009.1, forward strand.
GTTAATGTGTGCTGTTGCGATAGAGCAATCATCAAAAACAACTAAATAATCATTGCTCCTTCTATAACTTGGAAAGTATCACTGGATTGTGAAGAAATACTGAAATGCCTGTCTAATGGTACCAGCAATACTTACTTACTTTTACTTGTCTTTATCTTTTTTTCATTTCTGATGAATTTAAACAAAATCACAGATTTTCTAATAGGAGACAAATTTTCTAAGAGTCGAACTTTGTTTGTTGATATATTTTAAGACGTATCAAGAGTCTGTTTGAAGGATTCAATAATTACGAGGGATGTATTTTAAGTTTTGCATATGGAAATAAAACAACATGGTATGTAGTTTTAAATGACTTTATTGTTTTTCTCCACGAAGATTAATACATATCTGCATGCGCTCGAACCAATTTTCGAAGCACTTATTCCGCTCGTTTGCTGGCAGATCCAAAGCGGCATTTTTGAATGCGTCAACTGCTTCTTCTGGTGACTGGAACCTTTGACCAGGCACTCTGTCTTGAATTTCCGGGAAAGTAAAGAAATCGTTAGGACTTAGATCGGGACTATATGGAGGATGGCCCAATAATTCCACGTTTTCTTCCGTTGAATACTGCCTTGTTTTTTGGGCTGTGTGCGAGCTTGCATTGCCTTGGTGGAGGATGATTCTTCCTTCAGGGTTGAAGCTCGGTGACCCGCTTTTGACACAAATGTCGCCGCCATCTTTTTCGAAACACGAAAACGGATGACTTTTGTTGGCATTTCTTCACCTTGGAACACCCAAACAGCCGACTGTCGTTTATTTTCTGGTTCATAATAGTAAATCCACGATTCGTCACCACTAACAATGCTGTACACATTTTTTTGAGTTTCCGGAATTGAAACGGTCAAGCGTTTTTTGGCACCAATTAACCCTGGCTGCTTTCTGCTCTTCAGTCAGCAGGTGGGGTATCCAACGAGAAACTAATTTTCTTACTCCTAATTCTTCATGTAAAATTTTTGGAATTGAGGTCTTTGAGATCTTCAAGGAAGCCTCATCCCGACATCCCAAAGGCGATGTACGGATTTGAAACACACGTAACATATATAGGGTTTTTAGCAAAATTAAGTTTATATCTAACATAGATTTCAACTAACCTTAGCAATTTCTCACGTTCTCTCCATTTAGTTTTTGCCTAGCTAGGGTAAAAGAGGGCAGCTGCCCCCCTTGCCTCCCCGGGTACTCCCTTGGATTTGGAACAATTTTTCTTAACGGTTCACAACTTAACCGTACTATAACAATGAAGCATCAAAAATTTGTCAAGCTGGTAAATTGTCAAATCCTGCCACACTTGAAATGATCCCAGAATGGAATCTTTTTTAAAATTATAACATAAGTCGGGAGGGGATTAAAGAAAATACATTATGGCGGACAATTCAGAGGAGATCAACGATGAGAGCGAACATGAGCAAAATATGAGCGGAAATTGCATAGGATATTACACAAGGTCGGTCGAATTATATAAATTTATTTGACCTATTTTACAATTTGTTATATCTTATCAAAGACAGGCAACAAAAAGTATAGCAGAGGAACCCACTCTATCAATTCTCTACTGTTGTTCTCATGCATGCTCTGGTACCAAAATTTAAGACAGCATGATAACATACTGTGCCCCACTAGGAACACAGGTGCAGGTCCACAATGAGATTATTTCATGACATTTCTGTCTCGCGATGTTCAAAATCTCATGAAAAGTATAATTTCATTGTGGAGACAGGCATGAGATATGTGCGATACGTGAGGTCATCTCGTGAAGCAATGTCCCCCGAGAGTTTAATATACTAAGTGACATATAAATCCGAACACCCAGTTTAAATGGTTTTATTTTAATAAAAGTTGGTGAATGTATTTATCTTCTGTAAATAAGTGAAAAAATTTTCAGCCTTATCAGTTGGACATTCCGGTTTTTATACTGCTTTTTTTTAATTCACTAACGCTCTAAAAATGAATATTTCAGCCGCAGTAAAGAATCAACGTTGGCGAATTTTGGTTCTTGACATCCTTTACGATCGGTTACGATGCCTAGAGTACGGAGACCTGTACGATTTCGTCAACTTAGTGAGTTTGATAGGGGCCGTATAGTGGGACTTCGGGAAGCTGGACTTTCTTTTCGGGCAATTGCAGTTAGAGTGCAAAGAAGTGTAGACACTGTGGTTAGGTGTTGTCAGACATGGCTTCGAGAAGACCGTACGCAAAGAGCAAGGGGCACTGGACGCCGCCGTAGAATAACAGACCGTAAAGATCGCCGCCTAAGATTATTGGCCTTAAGGGACCGTTTCTCCACTACGAGGTCCATTGCAAATGAATGGTTTGCAGAACACGGAAGACCTATTGGCATGCGAAGTGTTTACCGACGAATGAGAAGTTTTGGCTTGTTTTCATACCGGCCGCACTGGGTCCTCCCTTTAACTCGAGAACACCGACGTAATCGCCTTGAGTGGTGCAGACAACGGTCACTCTGGGATCAGGAATGGAACAGTATTGTCTTTAGTGACGAGTCTCGATTTTGTTTAGGCATGCACGATGGTCGTGCCAGGGTTAGAAGGCGACGTGGTGAAAGGAGGAATCCACAGTTTTTTGTTGAAAGACATGTTCATCACACTATTGGAGTTATGGTTTGGGGTGCTATAGCTTATGGTTCCAGGTCACCTTTAATCTTCATCAGAGGTAACATGAACGCGCAGCGTTATATCCACGAAGTTCTAGAACCCCATCTTTTACCCTATCTTGACACCCTGGCAGATCCAACTTTCCAACAAGATAATGCCCAACCACATGTTGCAAGAGTCACAATAGACTTCTTTCAACATAATGATGTCACATTGTTACCATGGCTACCAAGATCTCCCGACTTATCCCCAATTGAGCACGTGTGGGATATGATGGATAGGAGATTGCTCAATTTGCAACGTCCTCCTCAGACTCTAGAAGCACTTCGAGAGGAGTTGGTGGTTGCCTGAAATGAGATACCACAGGAGGACATTGACCACCTGATCAGAAGCATGCCTAGGCGCGTTGGAGAATGCGTAGCACATCAGGGTGCATCCACACATTATTAAAGGTCAAAGGGCTTTAAAGCAGTGCAATCATTTTGAAATTTTTATCATTTACTTATTATGCTTCGTTAAGTACTTATACAAAATTTTATTAAAATAAAACCATTTACACTGGGTGTTCGGATTTATATGTCACTTAGTATATCTTGTGCAAGTTTCAACGTGTAAACATGATATATCACATGAGACATTTATTCCACTTGCTGCACGTCAGTTACGTTGTCATATCGTGAGATAAGACTTGTATTTACGGAAAAGAGTGAACCAAGTGAAACGAGAGGTTTGAAATGGGAAAATTCTAGTTCCATTTGGACTAGAGCCACGATAGAGTTGATAGAGCTATATGAATCTTATCCCAATTCGTGGGACTGCTCGCCAAAAAGCTATAAAAATAGGAATCTGATAGAATCAGCCATGGACGAAAACAAATTTCATATAAGTTTGTCTTGTTCTTTATTGCAAAGTTTACCGAAAATATACAGCGGACAGATTTTATAACATTCCTGTTCTTCCCGTTCTAGTTGTTCTAACATGTATCCCATGTATTGTTATTTTCTCTTTTCTTAATCCAATCTGTCACCCAACATTTGCGAAGCCTTTTGTCTACAGTACCGGCTTAACAGCAAGGTAATAATTAATAATAACAAACAGCCGCTTGTCGTTTATGCTTTTTTAACCCGAAATTCGCGTCCTCTCACTTAGGTATTGTAGGAACACCTTAGAGACACACTGTCTCATGTGAGAGCAAAGACTGCAAGCAGCATAACTTGAGTGTTTCAGAGTGAGAGATTTTAGTCTCCTTGTAGATGCTTAGCTTTAGAATACGGCACCGATACAAAGGCTGCTTGGTCTCTTCCATTTTAGTACCTATATTTCTCACTGATTTCTTCCAGGTCGAAACGGAGGAAATTGGATACAGATGGCGAAGAGGTTTCCTGCTTTGGCAAGGCTTCCGTCGAGAATAGAAAAAGAAAGAATCCTATCATGTTCGTACCTACCGAAATTATCCAGGCAATATTCAGACATCTCTCTTACCAGGAGCTAAGTACGTCTTTCAATGTTAAATTCATCACTACAGGAAGTCGATCATAGAAACCTATACTTGAGAATGACGTGTAGCTCTACGACAAAAAAACTGATTCCTCTAACCACAGCTTTTAAAGAAACGTTGGTGAATATTGTCCTCACAGAAACTCCAAATACACAAGGAAAACTTATATTCGGACTTCAATATTTTAATAAATAGCCCAATGTACATCCATTTTTAGATTTTATCGAATTAGAATTATATTTATTAAAAAAAACTTCGGGGAATTCTTGTTGTAGACTCAGCTAAACTGTATCCATCGAAGAAACAAAGTAAAATCAAACATATACACCCGTATTGCACGTGATCAAGAACTTAACCGTAGGAGACGCTACAGGGCCGTATCAAGCTATTGTGACTGATCTATCAAAAAATGTCGTACAAGATATGTGTTGCTGTAAATTCTATCAAAAGCATAGTAAATTATCAGGAATACACCACGCCTTTCTAATCATATTTCGACATTAGGAATCAGTGCAAAAAATTCTGTATTCACCATTTCAGCAAAATGTTACTAAAACGCACACGAAAAAAACTTGTGGACCATCTCAATTGAAATTGTTCATATTTTATTATTAACTTACATATATACCCAATAATATTTACAAATCAACCTTCTATTCACAATGCAGAGCAAATTTTTTTGAGCAAATAGAAACTACAGACGTAGTAGTAGTAGTACAAAAGTTTATTACAGACTCCATAAAGTTTGTTAGTTTGTTTGCTATTAAAATTTATATGAGAAATAGGAAGAAGGTCAAAATGGCACTATTATGCTTTGGAACTCCTAAATTAACCCTAATTTTGTGTAATTATAAATTTGGAATTTCCACATTAATAACTAGAAACTTACACTTTGATTGCAGTCTATAATGAACTTACCTGTCTTGCCAAAAAGCCCGTTAAACTGCCAGTCTTAATGGTATCAATCGATTTATATGCTGTATTCCGAGGAGCTTGAATCATCAGAATTGTTGATGTCAATTATAAGGGGTTCAACTTGGGTGTCAATGATATTGTCCATATCCCACATTTTGGTTTCAACCTTCTCTTGGACATGGTCAATACATGTTCTCCATTTTGCTGGCGTAATTCTATCGACAGCAACATCAAACAGTTTTTTAAGGTCAGAAAACTTAAAAGTGCTGTGTATTGCTTGATGTCGGCCCAAATCAACTCGATAGGATTCAGTTCGCAGTGATAGGGAGGCAGCCTGAGAATCGTTTTATTTTGGTTTTTGGCCATTTCGTCAACAATTTTTAAATCATATTTATACTTATGTCGCTTGACTATATTTATCAGCTCAGCTTTGACCATTGTTTGGTCGAAGTCGATCTTCTTTGAGACAAGCCACTGTTGAATGTCTGCCTTTTTGGTGGCCATTGCAATAATTGCGTTATCATCAAGTGTCGGCAAAATTTTGCTGAACCAATTTTCAAATGAGTTACCATCCATTTCTTCGTGATAGTCTCCAGTTTTTTTGGATTCAAATGCCCACAATGCTTCAGGAACAAATCCATCTACGCTACCTATGTGGCAAATGATCAGGCGTTTTCCCTTGCCTGAAAGTAATTAGTTATTTTACTTCTCAGCGAGCGCACTAAATGACGAAATTAAGCAACTTTTTTTAGGTTAGTGTAGGATAGGGTCTTAGATTAGTTTTTGGGTGAAGGAAATACTCAGAAACTTGGATGAGATAGCAAAACTGAGTTCGGAGCTTCCAAATCATTGATTCGATCAGAAAATGCATCCAAAAAAGTTCATATACTTCGAAACTTACCTGCAGGATTTTTCAATCCCGTCGAAAGGCCATCTAAAAAAGCCTGCCTTGAGGACCTCACAGATCTGTCTACCCAAACCTTTCCCTGCGTTCACCCATGTTTCGTCTAAATAATAAATTTTTCTTCCTTCACGCGGAATTGCCTAATTTTTCTAAGGTATTCTCTCCTCCAGATAACAATTTCCTCCTTTTCTATCAATAAACTATTCCTTCCTCTTTTCAAAAATCGAAAGTCTAGTTCTTTCAACAGCTTATCTAACGTAGATCTTTTAAAATTTGGCAGGTCCTCATCATCATTCGCTTGCTTCAATATTTTATCTATTGTAGGTATTTCATTCCTGAAGAAAAGGTGATGTACTTTTCTTCTAATGGCACTTTTGTCAAAGTCATCTATTTTTTCGATGATTTTTTTTCTCGCTGGATATGTTTTTGGCTCAGATAGTGAGTGATTTTGTCTATATTCCTTCAAGATTTTGTAAACACTTGATCGACCTACTCCAGAAATTTCAGCAACCTTACATACGATATTTTCTATAGCCAATCCACTATTCTCTTGCATCTGGTTCTTGTAGATATTTAGAATAATTTGTTTTTCACCTGCGCTAAGATGAAGCTTTTTAGCCCTTTTGCTGGGTGGCGTTAGGCTGATTTCAACCACTTCATCAGCTGTATCTGTGTCAGACATTTTAGACTAATATTAAATTTCCGCAAGAAAAATCAAGTCAAGACGTGCATAAAACATTCGAGCTCATAAACGGGTATCCGTAACTGATTACAATCCTGTGCGTGGTGTCGAACCATCAACGTGACTCTGAGAGTTCCCTCTACTATGCAGCGTTGCCAGGCTTAATGTCACAATGATCATGTTTTATTGGGAAAATTGTCAGAAATCGCCGAATGTAGAACAGAAACATTACAAGAAGTCTAACCTTGAAATGTGATTCTACAAATCGATATTCTTATAGGGGGGAAGTGTAGGGAGCTGTTATGGTTCCTATTAACCTTGGTGAAAGTTGGAAACGGTAATATCATATATGGCATACATTCGGTTGAAGGTGTGTGCACGGAAAATAGATTGCGGATAGGATTTTAATAGATAAATCTGCACAAAAAAACACAAAAGGAGATTTTTGTATTTCCCTGAAGAATATCTCAAGGTTATTTCAGATGTACTCATCGAAACTTTATGGAAGGATTATCGAAACCTTATTTTCAATTGCGATAGGGCCACATACCTCGACATCGCATTAATGTGAAAAATAAGACAATAGAAAAAAATTCCCTCACTGATGCTATCTCTTAGGAAAAATTTAACTATAAAGATTGCACAAAAATTTTCTTCACCTTTTTGAGCTTGTTTTCGCATCTCCGTATATGCCGTTCATAATTTGCTGCAGATCAAATTGGAATATACCTTTGTGATGCCATTTATATAATGTCCTTTACAACAGTTATTGCACGTATTGCACCAACAGATTGATTTGTGATCCATGCGAATGTGAGCAACCACTCTGGCGAAAACTCGCCGAGCGTGGCAACCGTGCGACTTTGTCTGGAGGCTCGTCGCTACAAGCCAATCAGGAAGAGGCCGACAGAGCGCCATGGCTACCGATCACGCGTTGATCACGAATCAACCACTGTTTACGATTACTTTGTAGCTTCGTTAGATACACTTTAGTTGTATACACTGATAACCAAATTTGTCTGCCGACTTGAGTTCAATGTGAACGAGAGAGAAGTGTGTATAGACACATATGTTAGAAAGAGATAAAAGCCGGCTGGATAGCAAAGCTCATCACTGCGTTGCCTAGCAACGCTGTCGTGGCACTCTGCAATTCAGATGCATGAGTTAGTTTATTCTCTACACCCAAACAATGGATTTATTTTGAGCGTGCACACTTTTAAATTGTGAACTGTGTCGAATCTGTTTAGGATCGATTCCGGATCGGTGTATTTTAGCTCGAAATGATAGGTCAGTATCGCCACAAATTCTGCAACATCGCGTCATTGGTTCGTTTGATATCACCGCATCTTGTACACTCCAAGGCAAGGTTTCTGGTGCAACATATTGACAACGCGGCAGATTGCACGAGCTTCTGCGCCACCGTTGCCAGGCGATCTGGTGATGTCCTTCGCTCTTCAGCTGGCTTCCATCTCTTTGTAACATGTGTTGATACACACTTCTCGTACAAATTTACCTCAACTCGTCAGACAGTTTTCCCTGTATATGAATCATATGGTAGCGATCATTCCAATTTACAATAATCTATTATTATTTTTATAGGTCAAAATGTGAGATTAGTCAACCATAGGTTCAAACTAATTGCAGAGGATATGTTGGATATGACATTCAAGAATGTCGAAAAGCAGTTGATACGACTTGAACGAACCACAGAACTATCACTAGCGTATACGCAAGATGATATGGAAATCAAATGCATCACCAAGTTATTAAACTTTTTGGAAATACTCAAAATGCAGGTATTCAGAATTCAGCAGCTTACTACATCTCCTGACTGTAACTATTGGTGACATATCTTGGCCAGAATCTTCATTATTGAAAGCATTCTTTGAATAATCCAGTTCTTTTTTTTATATACTTCAACTACCACAAAGGCCTAAGGGCTAAGCACCCATTGGGTACCGTGGGGCTATAGGGGGATACATGGGAAAGGGGGGACGCCACACGGACTCTGGCCAGGGAACACGTGTGCATGCAACATGCACACATTCTGGCTCCGCCTACGAGATCCGCCGGGTGGTACCTCCACGTTCGACAGTCAGAGACCGTCTATCACCTACGGACAATCACAACATCCATAGCCAAGAGAAAAATTTCTCCTGGGACGGGACTCGAACCCGCACAGCGCACGGCGACTGATCAGGAGACCGAAGAGTCTACTACTGCGGCCACCGCTGCTGCAGACAACGTCTGAATTCAAAAAATATTTTACTTACACGGCACCATATCTACTGAACGATTATTTAGAGCCTTTTGAAGCACCTGCCAACCAAAACTTGTAAAATGAAATGGAAAAACGGCTAATACAGCTACCTACAAAGATTTGATTCCACAAATTAAATGTATGGCGCCTGCTACACTATCTTCCGTTAACACTCAGACTATAACGTATTATATTCTGTGTTGTGCATAATATTTGTTGTGAATCATACAGTCAAAATCTCGAAAGATGACTATTACGTCATACCATAAATTGTACTGATGGACGTACGTCGATGATAAAATCACGATGTCAGGAACATAATGACAACAAATTTATATTATGATTTTGTGAAGTTAGGTTATTTCACTGATTATTTTTATTTTCATTTTATTTAATGGTTTTGAGTGATACCTTAATAATAATGTTAGTGGGGAGTTTTAGTTTTGAGAAAAAAAACAGATATGAGTAGAATACCTAAAGACAGGAACACCAAAGATCAAAGCATTATTCGAAAATAACCTAACCTGCTTTAACATAACCTAACTATTCATCTTTCAAATATGATCGATCATGCAACATGAAAACATCGTCTATACATGGAAATTAGCAATACAGTTTGTTTAGACAATACAATTCTGTTTGTCTCTGTCTAACATATCTGAAACTTCATTAAAAATATTCACAAATCGCTGTAGTCTGTCTTTACTACAGACTAAAATGATGACGTAATCGTCATCTTCCGTGATTTCGACTATACTTATCATTCGGTTGATGTTGCATAAACGATCATGAAATTAACTTTTTAGGGGTAGGTGAAAAATGGCCGTTCCAATCCTCTTTCCTTTTGGAATGTTGTCGTTTTTATATTTTTTATGGATATACATTCCAATAAAAATTATTATTATTATTACCAAATTATTCATGGCAATCTTTGCAGTATGCGATCGTCATGACCACCTTATGGAGGTACGTATATAATGAATTCTACAAAGTACCTAAAACATGTATGTATGCTGGACAGCTGATAGATGCAAACAAGACATTCATTTGGACATTTTTACACTATCCGAATCAATTGTACGCGCCGGCAGTTATCAGGGATTATGTAAGTATAGTTTTCTAGACCATCGTAAATAGGTGTCGTCTATTCATCTCTCGCAATATACACGGTGTAAACGTTATGGTAGTCATTATTAAAATGGGTACTGGGTGGGTTAAAACAAGAAAAAAGTTCATATGACCCATGGTCCAAAACTCAATCGATTTTTGTCTAAATGGCTTTATAGTTTTCAACTTTAAGTGCTTTTTATCGACCACAATCACCATAATCTTACTAATTTTTATAATCTAATCCACAAACGTTTTTAAATTGGGTAATTAACAAATAAATGGCATTAAGTTGTTCTAAGTTAAGCCAAAAGTTATAGTCAGTAAGTAAGTAAGTTTCATTAAATTGGATATTTAAAACACACATGACAACAGCGCGTCGGTCATCGTGTACTTTTACGCGTGACGGGATATTAAATTTCCATAATACTCACACGTGGGCCCAAGAAAATCCTCATACCATTCGTGAAGGTCATTTCCAACAACGTTTTAAAATAAATATTTGGGGTATTCTTGACGATCAGGTAATTGGCCCTTTTGAGTCCCCCAAAGTTGTCAGGAGAAGAATACCTTAGCCAATAACCTACCAGAAATCTTGGAACAGACCTTAGACAACATGCCATTACAACGGAGACAGAATTTGTGGTTTCTTCATGACAGGGCACCACCACACATTTTTAGAGGCATCATTCAGTATTTGAATGATCATTATCCAAATCGCTGGATCGGTCGAAATGCTCCTGATCCTCGAAAATGGCCAGCAAGATATCCTGACCTCAATCCGATGGATTTCTGGTATTGAGGAGAACTTAAAGGGATGATTTATGGGACTGGTCTATTAACAACTGAAGAACAACTTCGCGAAAAAAATTTGAATGCGGCTGAAATAATAAATAGACAACTTCGAGGACCTAGAGTAAGAAGAAACTGGGTTCGTCGTAATGAAGCTTGTGTGGAAAGTGGAGGACGACATTTTGAACACCTTCTTTAAATACAAAAAAATGTGCAGTGTGGGTTTTAAAAAGGAAAACAATATATGTATTAAAATCGTGTTCCCTATTTAGAAGTGGATTTTTTTAATACGTTCAATAAACTTTCACACACCAGGTGAAGCGCTGAGACAAGTAGTGGTAAGTCCGTCTTTTTTTAAATTGTTTGCATTTTACGAGTATATTATCAAATAATGAAATAATACAAGAGCTAAAAATAACAAACTCCATCTTTATTTACACTGCGTTCGGTCGTAATTTGCGTCCGGCATTGCGGCGTTGTCATATTTTATTTTACTTTAAAGTCGCTTTTCTCTTAAAAAATGTTGTTTTGACCCCATGTTATATGAAACTTTTTGCTTCTATCAACCCCCTCTATCACGCATTTAAATAATGACTATCATAACGTTTACACCCTGTATAAAAAGAAGTCGAAGAGAACGCACATCCTTGAAGCTATTTGAGATTATAACGAAGTTCTAGAAATTGAGATAATAAGGGATTATACCGTAAAAATAATAATCAATACAGTTGTACGTGAAATGTTTTCATTCTGGAATATTCGACAGATTTCAGCTTTAGGTACCCGCCCAACCGACATACTTTTTCTTATTTCTAATTTATATTACATCTTAAAGCGAAAACTTCAACATGAATAAATGTCAACTGACAGTATAGTATGTAAATTGTTCCTTCCAAAGGAAACTTAATATTATTTTGTGTTTGTCAAAATTAAAGACAAGGAATTTTGTACCAAAACTGTTAGGACATAAGTATATGAGAATTGACACAATCGAATGCTTTCGTTAAGTCACACAGTTTCGCTAATGCAAAAAGGGAGACAGATCAGTTGGTAGAGGGAAACTTTATGTTTAAAGCGACTGGCGTAAATTCTGGCCAGCAGAAAGTATCTAGTATCTATAGTGAAAATAAGTTATGTCTGGCAACCCTGGGAGTTTAGATTGCCACGCATACCGGGGTAGGAAAATACAGTATTTGATGATTTTTAGGCATTGCCTGTAGAAGTGACCAAGGTCATCCAGTTGACCAAAATGTTCTGCGTACATTTCGACAAAGTAACAGAGGAGCCAATGCCGAATTGTCTAAATCGTAGCGGTTGCAAAATTGTTGACTTACTGAATGCTGCAAATTTTGCTCAGAAAACAACTATATTCGAGAAGTCTACCAAGGATTCATTTATCGGACAGGTATTTTAAACCTTCTATCACGCATCAAGGTCAAATCGTATTTGACTAATAATCGACTATCACCGACTTGTAGGCTGTTATAGAATATGTTAGGGATGTTCGATATTTAGAAGTATCAATACCAATTCCGAAACCCGATATTTTGAATCGATATTTTTTCGATACATTTCACGAGTATCGTTATCTTTTGATCCGGCCTGTGTCAGAAAGGACTGACTGCAGATTACTTTTCTTTTTTGTTTCCTTCCACTTCACGACCTCACATGATTTATTCTGGATTCCAAGGTTGCCATATTAGAGGGTTTTCCCAAAAAAAATTATTTCAATGGGGAAAATTTTGAGGACTGACTGCAGATTACTTTTCTTTTTTGTTTCCTTCCACTTCACGACCTAACATGATTTATTCTGGATTCCAAGGTTGCCATATTAGGGGGTTTTCCCAAAAAAAAATTATTTCAATGGGGAAAATTTTGAGGATATTTTTTTCTAAGGATTTCTTTTGGGAAAACATATTTTACTGGTTATGTATTATTATTATGTATTTGTCTTCCGATTAGAAACAAATACTTTCACCTTTTGGAGTATTTAGCGACATACAAAAAACATGTCGCTCAAAAAAAGTATTTTAGGATCCAAGAATACCTAACAAATCGTAAACCTACGCTAACAAAAAATAAATTGTATTTTTTTGGGTACTTTTTTTGAAGAGTCCTGAATTTATGGGATTTTTACATTTGGCTGGAAAAACAAAGCTAAGCGACCTGGCAACCCTGTTGGATTCGGTTTCGGGGAATTACACACACATGATGCACAGTGATTTTAGTACTGATTGAATAAACATTATAGTTTAAAACAAAACATTATTGTGATAGTGATGCCTCCTGTAGAAAGTGAATTGTGGAGCTTTTTTGTCGAGTTTAGTTGGGAGATGTAAGTTAGGCAATTGTGAGGTTTTTCACCTATTTTAGTGTTTTAGTGAACGTATTTGACAATCTAGTCATGCAGTTGAAAAAGTAAACATTATTTTGAGGATTGTTAGAAAAACAACTTCGATTTTCGGCAGTGTATGTTCCTTATCGGAAAGTTTCGACACTTGTGGGATCGATATTTTTATTCCGATATTTTAAAGTATCGATACTTCCCAAAGCGATACGAATCGGTACATGATTTCGATACTTTTCGTGGATCGGAACATCCCAGAACGCGTTAATTGTAGGCACCTCAAATCTACATCCCTCGAGTGCCCGACTGTCCAACAGTACGCTTTTGTATGACTGTTGTGCGGTATACAATTAGGTACATAGAATTAATTTTTTTAGCCTTATTCTTGGTTCCAGCTCTTTTTCGGTAGAAAATCTGGAAATATTTGAATTATTTATAAAAATCGTGGAAAATGAGGACTTATTCGATATTTCGGTAAATACGATCTCAGAAATATCAAAAAATCGGTAGGTTCGGCAACACTGAATCACACCAAAATTCGGAATTCTGACAGTTGCAGGTGTAAAACTTGCACAGGTACGACGCTGTTCATATTACCCACATGCCACCAGCGCCACCTCTGAAAGAATAGCTCATCGACCACTCTAGGCGAATGTCACGATCAGTAGATTATCGGACTGTGCCTTTTGACTACTTACATTGTTGATTCCTAACTACCCCTGTGTATTAATTGCAAATCTATATAGTAAAACGTAAACTTTTGCACGAAATGTAAAATGATGTAAAAAATAAAAAACAGATGTAAGCAAGCAGCCTTTTGTTGTGTTTCCAACGTTGTCTTGACGCCGAAATCCTCCTGACATATACACTGCTGGTGGCTGCACGTCCGCTGTCAAACGGTGTTCATCTACGTTGGGAAAAGGGCGTAATCCATTGTTAGTTCAGTGGTGGATTCCACGTCAACCAGCAATTTGTTGGTCCGATCAAACAGATAGGATGACAATCAGTGACAGCAACAAAAGATTGGGAAGTCTCTTGCCGATATCGTGACGACACGTCAATAGCGTTGCCTTCATTCTTCGATGAACTCTTTAGCCTGCCTTTACCCCGGATGGCTGTTCCATTTCTTATGGACTATTCAGTGCGTGTTCTCGTTACGCCACAGAAAGGGTCTGGATCTATAAGGTGATTGGCCTCACCCTGTCGGGCTAGCTCATCCGCTATTTCATTGTCTTTGTGTTCTTCATGTCCTGCTACCCAAAGCAATGTAACCTTGTTTCGGTTTCCCAGCTCTTTGAGAGTGTTCATGCAATCCCATACTACAGTATATTCAGATAAGAGATAGACCAGACATAAACAAGACCACGTGATCATCGAACGCTGTAACATTCGGCAGGGACGTATTAAGAGTCACGCAGTACATATTTTAGATAGTAGATGCTGTTTTGCGTAACTTTGTAGTAAATTAGCACAATTCGATGTGTATACGATTGGTGATGGATATAGGATCATGTGGGGGTGGGGTAAGAAATATATAATGATGTAAATATACATAAGGGTTTCAAAATTTTCGCTTCGATTTCCAGCTTCGGATGCCGCCTGATGTTTGGTGAAATACAGTCGAATATAATCTCAAAATGGCGTTTAAATTAGCCTAAATTAAAAATAATCGTATACCTCTTAAAATTGCTTTTAGAATATTGATTAGTATATTTTTTGATTTCTAGGTAAATATGTAACCAAATTAAAACGTTCAAAACGTAAAAAAATGTGCATGGTTGAACATTGTCAGAAAGTAGATTCTTGAATAGGTTTTGCCAAAATGGGTTCAAAAATGTCAATAATTAATTAAAAAATACAGTAGCTTTATAATTACTTATAACTTACCGAATTTGATGAACGACATCTTTTATTGGAAAGATGAGCTTGATGAGCTTTCATAATCGCTACTGCCTGAAGCACCAACGTCAATAATGAATGGCTCGACTTGTTCCTCTAAAATATTGTCCAGTTCCCACATGCTCTTTTCAACTTTGTCGTTCACGTGCTTAATACAGTTTTCCCATTTTTGCGCTGTTATTAATTCTAGTGCTTCTTTGAAAAGTCCTTTGAGGTCACAAAATTTAAAAGTTGTATTGTGCTTAGCTATATAATTTTTAACCTCTGCCCATATGAGCTCAATGGGATTGAGCTCGCAATGGTATGGAGGTAAACGGAGCACAGTTTTATTTTGACTTGTTGCCATTTCGTCAATGGCGTATTTTTGATATTCCGCCTTCTGATCCTTGACAATTCTTAATAAATGGTACTTTCAGCATTGCTTCTTCAAAGTTGATATTTTTCGAGCGGAGTCAATTTTGAACATCAACTTTCCTTGAAGCCGTTGTAGGGACCTTCTCCATTCTTCGAGAATGATAAGGCGCATTATCCAACACAATTACTGCGTTTTCCTCTAAGTTCGGTAAAATTTTTGAAAACCACTGTTCAAACGATTCGCCATTCATTTCCTCGTGGTAATCTCCAGTTTTCTTAGACTCAAAGCACCACAGACCGTCAACAACAAATCCATCCTCACTGCCAATATGGCAGATAATGAGCCTTTACCTGGAAATCGAAGTACTAACTGGTGTAGATTTATTTGAATAAGCGAACCTTTTTCAAATGTTTTCATCACATTCAGCGAAAAAACATTGAGACATGAGTATCAGATTGCTATAATTGGGATTATTTAGTCATATTGAAAGAAAGAATATTGAACGTCGTATGATTACTCAGCGCTTCACAATTTAATTTAAAGTTATAAACCTTTAAAAAATGAATGATCAGGAACCTGAAATACGCGCAAATATTAATATTAACAAATTATAACTTTATAAAGCTTAAAGTATGAATTAAAATGATTAGAAATATTAGGAACGGTACACAATATAAAACTTAGTAACTTTTTTTAAGTTTATAATATTCGACATATTTTAAGATTATATTAAAAAATTATTGAAATATCGAAAACACATAAAAACATGGCTTAAAAAAGTTCTAACAAATGAAAATGACAATAAAACATCCACGCATTTTATCGAAAGTTATAAAAGTTTTGTTACTTGTAATATGTTTTATCTGCCCCCTGGAATTAATGTTTAGAACCTTGTTCCCAAGGTTTGAAAAACATCCGATTGTTGTCTATTACTCGTATTTACCTGCTGGATTTTTTAATCCGGTGGACAGTCCATCTAGAAAGGCCCTCCTGGATGAAGTTACAGAATCATCAACCCATACTTTACTTGTAGTGTGTCCTGCGTTTACCCACGTTCCATCAAGGTAATAAATCTTCCTGTTTTGATTTCTATGTTTCCCAATTTTTGTTAAATAATCCCTCCTCCATAGCACAATTTCTTCTCTATCCAGTAGTAAACTATTACGACCCCGTTTTTTCCATTTGAAATTTAAATGCTTCAGTAACGCATGGAAAGTTGATCGTTTGAAATTTGGCAACGTTGTATCTCCATTTACCTCCTGCAGTACTTTATCTATAGTAGGTATTTCATTCCTAAAGAAGAATTCATGCACTTTCCTCCTAATCGCATGCTTATCAGCTTCATCCAATGATTTAACAATACTTTTGCGATGTTTACTGGTCATTGGCTCAGAAAAGGTGTGATTTTTTTTGTATTGTCTTAACACATTAAACACTGATGCGCGACACACCCCAACTTTGTGAGAAACCTTCACAACAATTTCTTTGATGGTTGATGCCTCGTTCTCCTCGCGCTCGATCTTATATATATTCAAAATGACCTCTTTCATTTCTGCACTCAGGTGTCTTTTTTCAGAGCAGTATCTGTACTACTGGGCATTTTGCGCAAGCAGTTGATAACAATAACAATCAATAACAAGGTATAACAATAACAACGACAAACTCAACAACTTAATAAGATAACAAACGAAAACGTCCAAAGAAATATCAAATTGCAATGATGCACACGACATACGTAACACGTCTGAACCTGAATGTGACTCTGCCTTGATACGACTGCTCTGCCGCTCGGCATAGGCATTTAATTGCGAATTGACCAATGAGGGCTCCTGTTTTACGTCGAGACGGCGGCGTTAGCGTGAAAATCACCCGAACCTTTTTTTACATCCGGTCTATCTCTTATCTGAATATACTGTAGTTTAGACGATATTTGCGATGATTAACTTCATCGTAAATATGCAGCCTTTATGGTTGCCTGGCTGTCTGAGCAGATGGCGGTCGACTGATTTGCAATCTCATCATATTCCTTATCAGCACTTTTGACTTGTAATAATAAACTCCAGCTCCAGGTTCGTCTTCAGTTTTAGAGCCGTCTGTTTGCCAGTAAGCAGCTTTTGGCATGTATAGGATGGACTATTGTTTGATAAATTTTATCAAAATTATACACTGGGGTTTTATCCGTGAGCACTACCAATATAGGATCTGCTATATGTTCATTTTAGTACTTATTTTAATTAATTAGTTAGCCTCAATGGGTAATATGTTATATAAAACTACCTTCAACTTTTGTAACTCACAGCACCGTTAAACTAAACCACGATCTCACCCAGGCAACCCGTTATACAACCTGCTTGGTTGCCTATGGTGCTATCACGTTTCCTCTCTCCCTCTTATTTGTTTGCTCGCAACTAGTTTGCTTGGTTCATCGAGATCCTGGTGAACGAATGAATGAGTTCTTCGATGAATGATGATTAAGTTCATCTAGTTCAGTCATAATGATCGTGAAAGACGGAAAAACATAAAATATATTGTCATTAGTATTCGGTCTTTACTTTGAGAATGGTGGCCGAAATATTAGTAAAGAATCATTTCTAAACACGTGGTTCCATTTGGCCAGACAACCTTGTTGTTATATAACTTGTTTTTAGTATACATATTATTTCCGCAACGGCTGGTTCGTGGCCTTGCCATGTCCATTAGCCAAAGAGATGGACTGGCCCCAACGTCAACGCATGATGCACATGCGACTTCGAAGATTGGTGCTGGCTCACAACGACATGTTCATGCAGCAAGCTCAGTATGAGAGGGAACTGATGCTGAGACCGGATCCAAATAGCAGGATTAAGAAGCCCGGGAATAATGTCTACACGGGATACGGAGATGTTGGCCATATATTCTTCTACTATGGAGTCATGAATGATGGTAAGTATATCTACTTTGAGTTCACGCAAAATTGGAATTAAATAGGTAACACAGTTTTTATTTTTTATTAATGGAACAACATTTTAGGCAAATAACCTAACACGTAACCTAATCATGGCATTGCTAGCACATACGCCGGTTTTCATTCAAGTTTTTCCATGACTGTTTTCCATAAATGTGACTAAATCTCGGGGATGAGACGTAAGGTTTTCTCTTATAGCTCACGAATGTCTATGGGCTTTTTTCTAGCCGAGTCAGCTTTTGCTGATGCAAATAACGGTGCCGTATACTCTGTCGTCTCATTGATCTGAGTTGATAGATTCTATGATTTAACACAATTGCATTTCTTTTTATACTGGGTGGAGCATCGAAAACGAAACAGACGGATTTACTGGCGGCTCAGTTTTTTTTTTGAAAAACGCTCAGACCCGTCGATTTTGTTTTCGAGGGGGACACAAGTTTGGGCGGGGGTGACACCAACCCTAAAATCTTAAATGGAAAGGGGGGGTCGAGTGATACCTTATTTTAAAGGTCTTTCAATTCCCTTTATAATGATGTAAAATACATGAACTTCAGTTCAGTAGTTTTGAAGATTTATTGATTTGAAGCTTAAAGTAGACTTTAATAGGTACATCAGTTTGTACTACTTTCAGAAGAAATTTGACTAAAAGAATTTACTTAATAAGTAAATGCTTTTCTTCACTACGCCCATGGTTTGTTTATCATTTTGTTGTTGAAAATAGTTATTGGAGCGTTTTTTTTTTTGGCAAAAAAGTTATTTCTTGAAGAAAGATAAGGAAATATCTCTACTTATTTTAAATAGGAATTTAGTACATAGTTTGGGATAGGTTTGACCAAACTTTGTTGCTAAAATAACTTGTAATGATTTATTACATAAATTAACCAGGTATATTCCACATCAGAAAGAGTTGAGATTATCGAAATAATTTTCGGAAATAATCAGTGGGCTAATAGAACAGCAGAAATATTTAATGAGCCACATGAGAACAGTAAAGTGCATCGAAAATATGTTCTAGAGCTTGTAGCTAAATTTCGGGAAACTGGGTCAGTCGCCAATAAAAAACGCAACATTGAAAATCCCATAAGGAACGAAGCAATAGAAGTGGGGGTTTTAGGGCAAGTTTATGTAGATCCTACGTTAAGTACCCGCAAATTGGAGACTGTGTGTGGTGTTAGTCGACGTATTGTCCAACGGATTCTAAAGGCCCATAGTTTTCATCCGTATAAAATTCACCTGGTACAAGAACTTAATGAAGACGATTTTGATCAGCGATTACAATTTTGTGAAGATATGAGTGAACGAATTATAAACGATCAACATTTTCTATTCAACACTTGCATTTCCGACGAATGTTCCTTTTTCTTAAATGGCGTAGTAAATCGTCATAACTGCCGATATTAGTCCGATTCTAATCCCAGAATTTATCATGAGGCTCATAAACAGCAGCCACAAAAATTAAACGTTTGGGCTGGTATTTTTGTCGATCATTTAGTTGGTCCTTTTTTCTTACCTGGAAATTTGACCGGTGAAATGTATTTGAAATTACTGGAAGACGCCATAGATCCTGCATTATCAGCCATAATTGAAGATCAGAATGATCGGCGGTACATTGCGAATAGGTTGATGTTCCATCAGGATGGTGCCCCACCACATTACGCATTACGTGTTCTACAATATTTAGATCAGACGTTTCCAGATGGATTGGTAGAAAAGGTGCCATTGAATGGCCCACAAGATCGCCAAATTTATCACCTTTGTATTTCTTTATGTGGGGTCATTTAAAAAGCAAAATCTATGCTACTCAGCCAACATCATTAGAAGACCTGCGACAAAGAATTGTGAATGAGTGCCTTCAAATTACTCCTCAAATATTGCGAAATGTGCGGCAACGTTTTGAGCAAAATCTGTATTATTGTATGGAGAGTCATGGTAGCCATTTTCAACATTTACTTGCCTAACGGGTCAGTTCATTCTTCATTTTTAAATTACTTTGCTGCCAAATGTATTGATCTCCACTAATGATGATGTATTAGTTTTATTTAAGCTTTAAATCAATAAATCTTCAAAACTACTGAACTGAAGTACATTAAATTTATATCATTATAAAGGGAATTGAAAGACCTTTAAAATAAGGTATCACTCGACCCCCCTTTCCATTTAAGATTTTGGGGGTGATGTCACCCCCGCTTAGGGGGCTGTACGTGCTAACCTGATTTTTTTCCAAACTTGTATCCCCCTCGAAAACAAAATCGACGGGTCTGAGCGTTTTTCAAAAAAAAAACGGAGCTGCCAGTAAATGCGTCTGTTTCGTTTTCGATACGCCACCCTGTATAATTATTTGAAGTCAAACGGCTATGACAAAAAGATCAGAGTCATTGAATGAGAAAATTCACCTCATCAACGAGTTTTTATGATATTTATGGAAATTGGTCATAAAAAATTGGAGCGGGAGTGTGTACGAGGTCTGTAAATCAAGTAATGAAACTGGCAACGTAGCGTTCGATCTGGCAACACTGGAGGCATCGGGCTTGGAGAGGAAACAGTGGAACACGTGATCCGCCTTCAGTACAAGATTGAACTCGCTCAAGTCATTTAGCTGTCCGCAACAGTTTTTTTGGTGAAACAGTTTTTTTCTATTGTGTTCTAAAAATGAGTAACATCAATTTCGAACAACGGTGTGATATCAGGTGTTGCTTCAGACTTAAGCATAGTGCAACGGAAACTCTTGCTTTTCGGTGGCTTAAGGCATTTTCAGAAGGGAGAAAGTTGATTGAAGATGAACCACGTGTGGAAGGCCTTCATCTTCAAGAACCAGCCTCCTTATATGCCCGACTTGAGTCCTTGTGTCTTTTTTCTCTTCTTGATGTTGAGAAATCACCCCAATGAAAACATTTTGGGACAGTCGAAAACATTCAAACGGCTGTAACCACCCAGCTCAAGTGTTGGAGTCCTAGCACTACTATGAGGAGTGGAAGAACCATCTCCAGCGCTGTGTGGCTTCAGAAGGAAGTTACTTTGAGGGTGAAAATATAAAATTGTAATTGTATTTGAATAAAAAAATTAAAAAAATCAGACTCATCACTTAATTTACAGACATCGTATGTAGTCATGTACTGTGAGCTGCATTGAACTATAGATACTGCTAAATGATCAGACCTTTCTGGATATGAGTGGTTGTGGTGGATGACACTTCCATTTGACCAACAAAATTTACATGATACTATTCCGTGCATTGTCTGAGTATGTCAGACTATGTCTTGGTCTCCGTTCTGTCGCGGTCTGGCCATTTAATAAGCCCAAAACTTCACCGACTTTACTTCAGTGTTACGCGAAATGTCAGTACGAGAGATTGTTCTGTATAAATTCTTTTTGGCATCGGTTCATTCCTGCTGCACAGTGGTAGAAAACATTCTTTGATTGCAGGTGCATTTGCGCAAAAATTTAACAGCGATGAAGACAACGAAGAAGAAGAGAATGATGAACTAGATGTTGGTGCCGCTCAAGATGCCAACCTCCCGCGAATGAATTCGGATGACGACATTTTTTACAGGTCTGTCACTGTCAAAGTAATTAATCAAATAATTGCTTAGGTTCAACTGCGCCAACTGCATGGAACTGAAATCAAATGGCCGACTTTCGTCATAGTTTTGACGAATTTCAAGACCAAATTTCGAAATAACAAAGTTAACGTAAGGTAAAACAGCAACTAGAACAAAATACAGGTGAATGAAAGTGCTACTGATAATAAATTTCATGTACCGCCCTTTCACATCTTCTAAACAATTTGAACTGTTCAGCGTTCGTTTCAAATTAAGTTTGTTAAGCTCTTTCTCAATTTTCAACATTCGGAGCAAGTGTTCTGCTGTGCCCACTCAAGCATCCCTGCATACGAGTTTTGTACAAG
Organism: Acanthoscelides obtectus; assembly: GCA_963669975.1. Lineage (NCBI taxonomy): Eukaryota > Metazoa > Arthropoda > Insecta > Coleoptera > Chrysomelidae > Acanthoscelides > Acanthoscelides obtectus. The sequence continues at coordinate 68,210,387 of CAVLJG010000009.1, forward strand.
ATAAACAAGTATACGCGGTGCGCGGTGGAAAGATTCATGAAAAGGATCTTTTTTTTATACTCCAACTAGCACGAAGGCCTAAGGCCTAAGCACCCATTTGGTACCGTGGGGCTATAGGGGGATACATGGGAAAGGGGGGGACGTCACACGGACTCTGGCGAGGGAACACGTGTGCATGCAACGTGCACACATTCTGGCTCCGCCTACGAGAACCGCCGGGTGGTACCTCCGCGTTCGACAGTCAGAGACCATCTACCACCTACGGACAATCACAACATCCATAGCCAAGAGAAAAATTTCTCCTGGGACGGGACTCGAACCCGCACAGCGCACGACGACTGATCAGGAGACCGAAGAGTCTACTACTGCGGCCACCTCTGCTGCCTGAATACACTCGCGAAGTATCAACATCCTAAGGACATATTCCGTCCTTACCCTATAAGCACATAAAGCCCATAACCAAGGTGCTGGCTTGATGGGTGGTCCCAAATAGCCAAAAATTAAATGAAATTTTAAGTAAGTGTCTAAATGCCTTTCTTCCGGTCGTCAATTCTTCCCAACGGTAAAGTAGTGCTCCGGATTTTGCTGCGGTTTGAAACCCGTTCAGCCGAAGGCCCCGAGCCCACGTTCCTCTACAAATTGGTTATGGCTGTGCAATGTGCTATTTTTGGTTTATTCAAATCCGATTTATAAAGAAACAGCGCGAATCCACATAGCCTGCTGCAGCGACTGAGTTAGATAGTGACGTACCTCGCATCTTTACACCTAATATTTTGCTGGATTCGATATTGCATTTTTGTATGCGTTATTAGGAAAGCCCGCAGTTTTCTTATGGAAAATGGCACTTTCGACTAAATTAGTTGATATTTTCAGTAGAGGTAGCTTTCAACATAGCGATCAAAAGTCACGAGGGGGCAACCCCCAGATACCCTCTCGACTACCTACGGAACCCAGAAATTCCAAAAATATTGGTTGTGATAAGATATGGAACGACAACATAAGTTTTGACGTAATGCAACGAGAGACAGGTTAGGATCGATTTCAATAATGATACAGGGTTTGTCCGGAAAGTAATAGGACTCATTTTCTTCCACCATGACTGTACTTCGAAGCCTGGATTCGGTAGAGGGGGTTCCTAGCTAACGAATGAGCGGCTGGTCAGTTGTCTCCGAGGACTTGGAGAGTCAGGACAGGCATTTTCGCGCGACGTGTTTCTGTGAGTGGTGCAAGCCGGAAATGCAGCGTTCGTTAGAGCAGAGGTACGCGATTAAATTCTGTGTGAAACTCGGTAAATCTGCGACAGAGACGTTTGATATTATCAAGCAGGCTTACCAAGGTGTTGTTTTAGCAAGAAGTGGTGTGTTTCGGTGGCACCAGGCCTTTTTGGAGGGCCGGGAAGAGGTCGCTGATGAAGACCGTGTGTGTTTTGAACTCAGACCGTCGACTAAGTATTCGTTTAATTGCCCAGATGTTAAATTTACCAAAATCTGTGGTTCATGACATTGTGACACAGCATTTGAACATGCGCAAGCTGTGCGCGAAGATGGTCCCAAAAGTGTTCACTGACGACCAGAAATTGCGACGTGGAAGTGTGCCAAGAAAATTTGAACATGTGTGAAAGTGACCCCCAATTTTTGAATAACGTAATCACAGGTGACGAGTTGTGGATCTTTGAATATGATCCCGAGACAAAGAGGCGATCTTCCGAGTGGCACACGACGGCGTCTCCTCGTCCAAAAAAGGGAAGAGCAAATCCAAAGTGAAAACGACGCTCATTGTCTTTTTTGACTTCAAAGGCATCGTCCACCATGAATTTCTTCCTCCTGGACAAACCGTCAACGCCAAGTTTTTCGTCGAAATGCTCAGGAGACTCAAACGAAGGGTCAGTCGGGTCCGACAAGACATTGCAGCCGACTGGAAATTGCACCACGACAACGCCCCGGCTCACACCGCCTTTCTTGTGAACAGCTACCTGACCAAGGCCGGCTTCCCAACGCTTCCGCAGCCGCCCTACAGCCCAGATGTGCCCCCCACATTTTGAAACGACAAAGGGGATCCAAGCAGCATGCACCGCGGCTCTCAAGGCTATTCCGGAGAATGCCTTCCGTGACGCCTTCAATGCTTGGAAATCGCGCTGGCAGCGCTGTATCGACGCAGAAGGGGCCTATTTTCAAAGTTTTTAAAGAATTGTAACGATTGGCTCAATATTTTTTTTAAATCGACTCAGTCCTATTACTTTCCGGACAAACCCTGTAGATCTTATTTTCCACCAGGGAAATAGAAAAAACAAAAAATCTTGAGCACTTCTAACCTCCTGCAGAACCAAGAAGCCCCCCAAATGGAGCATATTGATAGAAGTCAGATATTATTACGGCCTTGTAATGTTGATAGAGAAGAAGTAAAAAATACTGTTGTTAATATTTATTCCAGAGTGGCCAGTGATGAACATGAATTTGGGATGGAGGATATGGGGAAGCGTTATCAACATGAGAGGAGGTCCGGCATTACATCTGTACATAGTGCATAGGCATGTGGGCATTGACCATAACCTCCAAGTTCACAATTTGCCAGTCTGGAATGAATCTCAACAACATTAGATTTCACTTCTCTGTCGAGGCAACAAGTTATAATAATATCCTACACCTATCAATACACCCTAATTGGGAGGCTTCTGCGTTCTATAGAAGGTAGGGGAGAGATTTCCTGAACATGTCCTTCTAATGTTGATTTTTCGAAATGCTCAAGAACTACATGCAAGTAGATTTTTCGATTTGTTTATTTCCTGGTGAAAGTAGGATGTAAGTATTTTAAAAATGTACCTGACCTTGACCATAACCTTCAAGGTCACTGTCATGGTCAAACACATTGTCTACATTCTCCAGTTTTTGAGAAATCCCAACAACAATATGTTTGACTTCTTCTCCGCTAATATTACTTTAAAGTTTATGTTGTCCTCCCATAACCATCAATAACACTTACATGCGGAACTTTTGGATCTCGTAGGCACTCGAAGAGGGGTTTCTGGGGGTAGGACCATTGAAAATTTTGATCACCAGGTTCTAAATTACATCAATGCAAAATCCCAAACAATTCAGCTGAAATCCATTTTCCATGAGAAAACCGGGTGGTTCGTTTGCTTATTTTTGCGAAAACTATACGCCGTGTTACAGTGTTACAGTTTCTTAAATTCTTGATGATGTGAATTATTACAACGTTTTTCTTATTTAGAATAATAATTTTATAGCAGTTCTTAAAAATATCGAATTTTATTTTTTTAACAGAACACTTCTCCTGATCTAATAATTTTACGGTATAAAATCATACTCTTTCCTCCATCTGGTTAAAGCTCATTTTTTATAGTTTTTGTCGACCGTATATACGAGAGTTGAAGGACTATTTCCGGTGCTCTCGTGTAGGAGTTCAGCGGCCCACAACCCGCGGTAGTGAATTAATTTCACCCCCAGTCTGGGTTATTATCGGGTTGTGGAGATTTTGCTAGAAATCGGCCTCCCTTGGCGAATTTTATTGTCGGAGCATTTTTCTCACCCTCTTGGAGATTTAGCCTTTGCTTCAACTACACTAAAACATTGAAGGGAACTATCTGCGTTGATACTCCTAGACGAATTTAAGTAGGACTCGCGTCTGTGAGGAGTAGTCCCCCATTTCTGTGAGCCCTCATTGTTCGAAGGTTCTACCTTTGGGTATTGAGTTACTATACATCAGGGACTTCCGCCTACCTGTGATAGCCAAGCACCTGCCTGGCCGTTTTTTTTATTTTAGTTTTTACTGGAAGCCATTTAGTTGAGGGGGGGGGGAGGTAGTACAACATAACTTTCATTTGCTTGTCGTCCAGGACTTCTTTAAGTTTTTATTATTTCTTTTGAAAATAAATGTTTGTGTACCATATGAGTTTGTATCTCCCAACACTTTTTGCTTGTTACTTCTTTTCCTAGTGCTCGGAACTATGTGGCGGCCAAACCACAACCATTCGCAATCAAAATCCAAAGCACGAAGAACCACCCTCTGAAGGCTCATTAACTACGGACTGAGCACAGTTGCTTTCGCTAGCAAATTATATCTTGATCTACGCGGGATAACAACAGTACTAATTTAAGAAAACCCTGTATTTCACTTGTTTACGCATTCATGCTCATTTCAGGATCCCATACCTCGGATTCCGAGCGACGCTGGACGTGAAATGCCCCCTGTCGTACGCACCACGGTCTTTTCTAGCGAAGATGAGTGACGAACATTTGGAGCAATTGAAGAATAATCCCAAAACGAAGGGCCCTACAAGGATCAGAGCGATATTCCAATGCGAAGGCGCTTCATACCCTCGATTGCCCACCATGTACGACTATGATTTCAGACCTGCGGCGTCAACAGAGTCGCAGTCATAGTACAAGTTATCTCAAAATAAAGTTCGAAAACTTGGCAGCCACATTTTTTTAAAGAAAAATGTTATACTAAGGTTACATGAGAAAAAGGAAATTATATGATGACCTTAAATCCTGCGAATATCACAAAATATGCGTTTTCTGAAAAAGTACTTACAAGAGTCATTTAAAGGCTACTCTTGTAAATTCGAATAACAACCACAATATCCCAATTGAAACTCCTAAGGAGCTAAGGAGGTACTGTTGCGTCTTGTAGAAGTTCGAATTTCGCTGTTTTTTCACTTGAAACTTACAGAGGGTAATTCGATAGATCATTTTAAATGAAAAAAGTGTGGATGAAGCACGCTTGTCTAGAGCATTTTTTCCCAAAACACTGCATTTTTAGCAGTTATTTTCACCATTATTTCCACCGCCATCTGCCATATGACGTTGACGTCTGTGCGTATGTCATGTATGAGAGGCGCTTGCCTGCGGTGTTGCCGGATTGGGCCCCGCATTTAGGGAAAAATATGAAAATTGGAAAATTTATAATACATTTATTAATTAATGAAACACAAAAACGAAAAACTGAAACAAACAACAGTAGCAAAATGAAAAACGATTCTTAATAAGTATAAAACAAAAAATAACGATAGTAAGCTAAAAAAACAATAAATTGTCAATACACATGAGTAGTAAAGCAAAAAAAAAACTATTCCATGTAATTATAATAACTAAATTACAAACAGTAAGATAAAAAGCAATTTTTTTATAACTACATGGAATTGTTTTTCATTTTACTAATGTTTTTACCTTTTGTTTTTTGTTATCACTTAGAATAGCTTTTTATTTTCCTGTACGTTATTTTTTGTTTTTTATAATTACATGGTATTGTTTTTTTTTGCTGTACCACTGTTTTTATTTTTTGATTTTTATAATTATTTACAATTTATTGTGTCATACCTTACTACTGTTATTTTTTGTTCTATACTTATTAAAAACCGCTTTTTATTTTGCTATTGTTGTTTGTTTCAGTTTTTCCTCTCAGGGTTTCATTGATTAATATAAATGTGTATAGATTGTCCACTTTTCATTTTCCCTAAATGCGGAGCTCAATCCGGCAACACTGCAGGCAAGCGCCTCTCATATATGACATATGCACAGACGTCAACGTCGTTATATAGCAGATGGCGGTGAAAAAAATGGTAGAAACAACTGCTAAAAATACGTGTTTTGGGAAAAAATGGATGAAAAGCGTGCTTCATTCACACTTTTTTATTTAAAATAATCTATCAGACTACCCTCTAGAAGTTTCAAGTGAAAAAACAGTAAAATCCGAAGTTCTACAAGACACAACAGTACCGCTAAGAATTCTACGTCACAATGGACCCTCTATACGATCCAGCATAGTTTATAAACCTTTTTTACAAAAAATGTGTGGTTGCCAAGTTCTTGTTTTGTTCGGGTGTTTAATACATTTGTATGCCATCATTACATGGGGAATACAGTGTTGCCACAAGTCTTAACGTAAAGTTGATGCGAACTTTATTTTGAGAAAGTGTGTACGTACTGTCGGTTTTTATCTATACCCTTCTGTGCGATTTCAATATACTTTTTTTCACGTCGGTACATTTTGCCAACTAATTTTAGATATACTAATGGATGTTTGTGAATTTTTTTGGAGTAAGATATTTGACACTGGTTGTTTTTCACATTTATTAAACAACATTTAAAAATATATTTTATATGCAGTTTAACATTGTACATTTATATTTGACAGGTCCAGGTTTAAACAGCACAGGACAACTTATTAATCAGCAGAGTCTGTATGTTTATTCAAAAAGTTTGTTCTGTGAACATTTTGTCTCATGCAGGACCAATTTTTATTGTCTGACGCTTGTACTATTTTTTCAACAAGAGGTGCATATAAACGAGAATTTTTCTTCACTAACAATAGCAAAGTCTATTTTTTCTCGTAAAAGTAAAAGGCAAAAATTAGACCTAAATTTTGAAGCTTCTCTTGTTTTGTTGTAATTTTGAGGTTCATGTCCTGTGCATCTTTTGAGTACTCAAAAAAGTACATACATACATGTAGATATGACATGAAAAATCAGAATTGACATGCAACATTGAACATTATGAGACAGCCTTATGGGTTGTTCATTTGAATACTTCCCACCACGGATTTATCGATTCTGATTAAAAGAAAAAACGCCGAGACACGTCAAAAGATGTGTCAAGGTGGACAACTTTTTAACCAAAAGCTCCTTCACCCCATTTTACCCTCTGCCCCCAAGGTCGTTCCCTTAAAAATTTTAAATGACAAGGGGACCAATTAATAGCTTATGCCGAGCACATTGACTTTGGACACCATAAATTAGAATCATTTCCATTTTTTCGGCTAGTGGGTAAACCATTTTAGTAGTAAAATCTGGATTAATTTTTACTATCCCAAGTTTGTTACAAAGGTAACTGACATCAAATTAAAGTCTTTCTTACTCTTAGCAACAAATAACTAAACAGGTATAACAATAAATATAGTTCGCCCAGGATACCTGTGTTGATGAAGGGTATGCGGAAAAAAATTCGGGTTGTTATTTGATTGTTGCCAAGTCTAATCTTCCGAATTGCCGTTTATGATGATTTTTTCCGTTTTGAATTATAAACGAATTCTAGATTTGGCAAACCCTAACGGGCGACATTTTGAACTGTTATTCAAATA